>JAESUZ010003979.1:600000-952876 GCA_017311185.1 Proteles cristata cristata
TTTTTTAATTGTTTTTTTTTAAATAGTTTATTGTAAAGTTGGTTTCCATGTAACACCCAGTGCTCATTCCCACAAGTGCCCTCCTCCATGCCCATCACCGCTCTTCCCCTCTCCCCCACCCGCATCAGCCCTGTTTGTTCTCAGCATTCAAGAGTCTCTCATGGTTTGCCTCCCTCCCTCTCTAGAACTATTTTTCCCCTTCTTTTCCCCCATGGTCCTCCGTTAAATTCCTCCTAATCCAAGCTAGGTTGAATTTTTAAGTGAAGCAATTTCTTGGAATTGGGATTGTATGGTAAAGCTGAGGTCTTGCTCTGGTTTCGCATCTTTTCTCAGTGAACTTGGGAAAAGGAAAATGAACCAGAGAGGCACATCTTTAGCTTTCCTATGAAAGGCAGGCCTAGACGTGGTGTAGAGAGATTATAGCATTAGGATTTTTCAGTTGCATTTTCTAATTATTGGTAAGCAGGCTTTCTCTCTTAGGAAGATTTAAATTAAGCCCAAACATAACTTCCCTGGTTTAAAACAATGATTGGTAACAGCAATGCAAATTTATAACTAGCTTCATTACTCTTTTTCTTATCAAATGCTGACGTATTCAAGATAGATTTGGGAATTATTGGTGCCTAAACAATCATCTCCTTCATCATTTAAAGTTGATGATTTCCTAAATTAATAGATCTTTCTTTAATAAGACAGAAGTAAAATAAGGGTATAGAGTTTTCTCTTGTGTTTGAATAAAAATTACTTTATTACATAGTATACTTAGAATCATCAAGGAGAGTTTTCATGCTTTAACAATGGATTCTCTGGAGTTTATACGGATATTGTTCTATGGAGGAAAAACAAACTGAGGACTTTTATAGGAGGGCATTTGTGGTTCAGACTCATTAGAAATGAAGTGCTATCACTTTTAGACCTATCAAAGAAAAGACAAGGTTTTAATGTTAAAACACTAAAATTGATTTATTGATATTATGTTTATCAAATAAAGGAGAAACTCTTTTATAATGTTGATAAGGTGAGCATAGAATTTAACTTGGCTATAGATACAGTTTCTTTAGGGTTCTCTGACGGATGGACTGAGTTGATATGGACCACTGAAAGCCTGCTCTATTCTTGGTGAACTGGACAGTGATAATAGCCTCATCTCCTTCAGGTGGTTAAACTTATCTAGTTTTATATCTAGGGGTTCACATAAGAAGCGCATGATAGCCAAGACTATGAAATTTCTTACTTACAATCCCCTCAGAGTAAGTGAACTAAGATTTTAATCAGTTATATTTTCCAGCTCCAATCTCTTCTCTAAATGATTTTAATCTAGTTTTCTCAAAAAGGAACCTCTAAGACAAAGCCTTGCACACAGATAGTTTATTTGGGCAGTAATCCTGGGGATAAAGGAAGAAAGACACGGGGAGTAAGAGAGGGAGGAAGGGAAAGCTAATCTAAGCATGCATACTAAATTGGCCATCACTATGAGGATGGGTACTCCATCATAGAAGGGAATTCTCAGGAACTTCATGAAATATATCTAAGATTTGTCCAGCCACAGGACAAAAAGAGAGAAGTATTTATTAATTAAATCCATTTCCCATATTCGCAAAGTGGTCCAACAGATACTAATTCCCTTACAGTCCTGGTTTATGCATTCATGAATGTCAACTGAATTCATGCAAGAAACCATCCCATGTTGCAGCATCAGAGGCATTCTGGGGTAGGAAGTGAGGGCTATGTGGCCCAGGCCTGAGTGAGGTGTTGTCAAAAAAAGCATCTGTGCAAGGCGAGTAGAAATATGCAAATTTATGACTGTGTACATATGTATATGTATATGTACATGTATACAATAGGTATTGATATAAGTCCATCCTTTGTGCCTTTAGGTTTTCTTGTGCCCTCCATTGATTGATCTCATTAAGTCAGACTCAGCACCAAGTTCCTTTCTAGATCATGACCAGTTGCATTATATAAAAGGGCTCAGTATGAAATACTCAATGCAACAATCTACCTGTCCTTATTGTCCTGGGTCCAAAATTGATATTTACCAACTCATTCCTCTGCTAAGCATTCTAGAATTCTTTACTCTTTGCCTGTACCTCAACCTGTCTAGGTTGTTTGTCAAGTATGACCTAGACTTTCTTCTCCAAAGAGTCTGAGCTCTTAATACCTTTCCTTTTTATAGCTGCAATTGCTACATCTCCCTCCCTGCATTCATTCACCATTATCACCAAGCACAGAACAAAACAGACAATCTAGAAATGCCTTGGTCTAAACTGACCCTCTCTGTTCCCATGATGTGGTAGCAACCCTAGATCTTCAGGGAAATTAGAGTCAGTTATTTTAAGTTGCTCCTTTCATTGTTGACATGAGGAAACCAAAGTGATCAGGTGGTAGTTAGAGCTTTAAGTTAAGAGAAATATTTACTCTGCCCTCTAGTAAAAGTGTTCCCTTCCTGGAAACTGGGATTCTTGAGCTGACAGATCAGGGATGGGAAACACAAATTTTAAAAGAGGGTCCCTGTGATGGTGAGAGGGTCCTATCTTACTTCTGCTTTTTGATTCTAATTACTCTAATGACTCAGCATCAAATGTCAGGCATTGGATAATAAGCAAACATACCACATCCTAGGTTATGACAACCCACCTTGCTGGTGTCTTAGCTCAGCTGCTTCTGAGCAATAAAATTTGTAGTCTGGAGCCACGTGCCTCTTGTCACAGCCTGAGACCTTGATCTGAGTCACTGTTATTGGCATACCATAACAATGGATTGGCATTCTGTTATTCCTCAGATTCTTGTGCTGACAAAGACACTGCAGATAGCTAAGGCAAATCCATATCCAGCGTAGGCATCAATCCTGGTCAGTACGCATCATTATCAGCCCTCCAGGGTGGAGAGGGTTTGATGTAATGGACCTCTCGCCAGATAACTGTCTGGTATCTCAAGGGATTGTGCCACATCCAGAGTTCCAGCCAGCTTTTCTCTGGATAATTGTCACTGGAGTCCCAAGGCCAGATACTCAGTACCTAGAAGAGTACAAGAGCACACCAGGAGCGATTTTTGAACAGCAAGGACTTAGTTCTCTGCTGAAGCAGGCATGGCCTTGCTCTACAATTCTGGGGGTCTGATCTGTGACTTTTCTGGTAGAGCTTAGTAGACATTTTACCCCATATACGCACCCGCCGTGGATACCTCTACACGCTGCTGTTGAGACTACTGGTCAAAGTTCCAGGCGGCTCTCACTGTGTCTGAATCTGGCACATAATTCTTCTTTAGTGTGGCTACCACTCAAAACCGGCAGCCCTCTGAGTCACCTACTACATGATTCATGGCATAACTCCCAGGTGCCATACATACTGCCTCAAAATTCAGAGGCTCACAAAACACTGAGCTGCTCTTTAGTGAGGGGGCTGCAATAAATAGCAACTTGTCTTTTGCCTCAGAAGGGTTTCAGTATGCCCCAGGCTATTGAACCATAAAGTCTTCACCAATATGATAAGCCTCTAAAATTTTTAGTGTATTTCCTTTGCTCTGCCATTCATCACTCTTACCAAACATTCAATGTCCTTGCCACTGTCTCTTCATCCTTTATAATGAGCATGGCATAATCAATAGTGTGAACCAATGTCATGGGTAGGCAGAAAATATTAATTGGGTTTCACACATAATAAAATTCTAATAATGAGACTTTCACATGGTAATATCCATCAGGCCACTACACATGTAATGACTGTGTATCACAACAAAAGGCAAAGGAATATGCAAGGTGATATTGGTTTGGCAATAAATTGCAAGGTGATAAGTTCTTCTAGAGACAAGTTATTCCTCAGAAGGACACAAAAGAGCAGTAAGCCAACTCTGTTGTTTTCAATTGCTGCATGGCCCAGTGCTGCCTTTATTCTTGAACTGGAAGGTAAATTAATATAGCCAATTAATTTATAAACAAGGATCCAGAAACATACAATGGGGGAAGGACAATCTTTTCAATAAATAGTGTTGTGAAAACTGTACAGTCACATGCCAAAGAATAAAACTGGATCACTACCTTATACCATTCATGAAAATCAACTCAAAATGGACTAGAGACTTGAATGTAAGGACTGAAACTACAAAATGCCTATAAAAAACTTTAACATTAGTCTTAATGTCTTATACTTTTTTAGATTTGACGCCAAAAAAAGGAAAAAAAGGTAACAACAACAAAAAAAATCAATGCGACTATGTCAAACTAAAAAGCTTCTGTGCAGCAAAGGAAACAATAAACACAATTAAAAAACAATCTACTGAAGGGCAGAAAGCAGTTGCAAATCTTATATTTGATAATGGGTTAATATACAAAATACATAAAGAACCCATACAACTCAAGAGCAAGGCAAACCCATCTGGTTAAAAATTGGACAGAGGATTTGAATAGACATTTCCCCAAAGAAGACATACAGATGGCCAAGAGGTACTCAACATCACTAATCATCACAGAAATGCAAAGCAAAACCACTGTGACATGCCATTGCCTCATACGTTTTGGAACAGCTACTATCAAAAAGACAAGATATAATAAGTTTTGGCAAAGAGGTGGGAGAAAAGAGATTCCTTGTGCACTGTTGAGGGCAATGTAAGTTGGTGTAGCCACTGTCAAAACAGTATGGAGTTCCTCAAATAATTAAAAATAAACTACTATTTGATCCAGAAATTCCACCTCTGGGTATTTATCTGAAGAAAACAAAATCACTATCCTAATGGTGGATGAATGGATAAAGAAAGTGCTATATATACATAGAAAAGGACATTCTGCCATTTACAACAACGTGAATGGAAATTGACGGCATTATGTTAAGTGAAATAAGTCAGATAGAAAAAGACAACTGATTTCACTTGTATATGGAATTTAAAAAACAAAAACAAAAAACTGAGCCTAGGGATATAGAAAACAGATCAGTGGTTACCAAAGGTAGGAGAGTGGGGGTGGAGGTGGGCAAAATAGGTAGAGGTGGTAAAAAGGTACATACTTCCAGATATAAAATAAATAACTCCTGGGGAGAGATTGGTGACTATAGTTAGTAATACTGGGTTGTATATTTGAAAGTTGCTAAGAGACTACATCTTAAAAATTCTCACAAGAAAAAAATGGTATCTGGCAATGGATGTTAACTCGGTTTATTATGATCATTTCACAATATATACATATATCCAATCATGTTGTACACCTGAAACTAATACAATGTTACATGTCAATTATAACCCAATTTTTTTTAAAAAAAATGTTTTATTTATTTTTGAGAGAGAGAAAGAGAAGAGAAAGGAGGCGAGGGGCCGAGAGAGGAAGACAGAAGATCTGAAGCAATCTCCATGCTGACAGCAGCAAGCCTGACCTGACGTGGGGCTTAAATTCACAAACTGTGAGATCAGGACCTGAGCCGAAGTCAGACACTCGACCGACTAAGCCAGCCAGGGGCCCCCAATTATAACCCAATTTTAAAAGATCAAGTATTCGTGTGGGCTGTGCACCAAGACCTACAAAGTTAGAAAAATAAGTGTGAGTAAACACAGTGTAGGGCTCTCAGTGAGTGCTGGGACTGTCAGTGTGAGGACAGCGGTAGAAGTTCACCTAGAGTAGAGGAGAAAACCCTTATCTTTAGTGGGAGGACTGTATGGGTTTAGTTAACTTGATGAGACATCTTAGATATGGAAAATTAGCTTTCAGAGTATGGCCAGCAAAGCCTCGCATGAGATAAAGTGGTTTGTAAGAAAGTATCTGTGAGATTTCAATAAGCTAGTTAGGAAGAAGAAGAAAACGCATGAGATGGGTGACCTGAAGAAACAAGATGGGGCTAGGAACCCACGGAAAGATGAACAGTGAATTTTTTTCAGCAGAAGACTGTGTAGGGGGAGAGAATAATGGTATTACATTATATTTAAACCACATGATCTTCTGCATAAGCCTCTTCTTACTTTACCCCATTTTCCCCAAATCGTAAGTGAAATTTCTGACTACTACTACAATTTCATGACTACTACTACAAATTTCCAAAATACTACTACATTGTGAGTATTTTGGAGACAAATCAAGGAAGATAACCTGTGTTCCACATTAGTATCTAAGTGAGGTATACAGAAAAAAATAATAAAAAGAAAGAAAAGAGATAGAACTTCTTATAAATAAGAAATCAGAGATAGACTGTGTAGATATTAGAATGAATGCTTATAATCTCCTCCCACACAGAAAGATAGAAAGGACATCTACTTATCTCTGGTCTTGAATAGGTAACAGTTGTTTCTATCAAAGGTTTTTATTGATGTCTACCATACATACATCTAAGTGCAAAAATAATAAGAGAATAGCTTGATGATAAAATCAATAAATAGAATGTTAGCAAATCCCCCCAAATTCCCAACCTACACATTCCAATCACTACTCCCACTCTTCTCTTCAAACATAATCACTATTGCAAATTTTGGAATCATAGGTTAGTTTTGCCTGCTTTTGATATTCATCTGAATGACATCATAGTGTACTTTTTTCTAGGTCTGGCTTTCCTGGTTCAATTTTATGCTTGTGAGATTCATTCAGGTTGTTCTGCATGTCATCAATTTTCATGGCTGTATCATAATCCACTGTATGATGGCCATATTTTATATATCCATTATACTGCTGATAGACACGAATAAATTCTAGTTTGTGGTTATGGCATATCTTTTGGTGAACATATGGTCTCATTTCTAATGAATATATATTAGAAGTGGAACTTCTAGATCAAAGGATATATGTATGCTAAACTCTAGTAGATAATGCAAAATAATTCTTAAGTGATTGTACCTATATAATGGTTACACTTATTTAAGTGGTTGTACCTACTTATATGATGAGAGTCCCAATTGCTCTGCAACCCAACCAGTACTTGACTTTGTTATCTTTTTAATATTAGTCATTCTGTTGGGATAATATTGTATCCATTGTGATATTAATTTGCATTGCTTTGATCATTCATGAAGCTGAGCACCTTTTCATGTGTTTATTGGAATTTTGGCATGCTCTTTTGTGAGGTATCTGCTAAAGTCTCTTGCCTAGTTTTCTACTGGGTTGTCTGCCTTTTTCTAATTGATTTGCTGTTTACTCTGGATATAAGTCTTTTAATATTCATATGTATTGCAATTATTTTCTATTATACTGTGGCATTCCTTTTAATTATGTATTTTCTTCTTTTTTTCCAATAACTTTAGGCTTAGAGAAAAATTACACAAATAGTACAGATAATTCATGTACAACTTCTCTGTATATTAATAACTCACATAACCATAATATAATTATAAATGCCAGGAAATTAATGCTAATGCAATACTACTAACAAAACTATAAACCTTATTTTCATTTCATCAGCCTTTTTTTCCTAGTGCCGCTTTGTTTGTTTGTTTCAAGATCTCATTCTGGATTCCACACTGCATTTAGCTATTGTGTCTACTCCAATATATGGCTATTCCACAGGTTTTTTCCTTTTCTTTCATAACCTTCACAATTTTGATGAGCATTAGTCAGTTATTTTGTAGAATATCTCTTGTTTTGGTTTGTCCAATGTTTTCTAATAGTTAAATTGAAGTTATACAGCTTTTGGCTAGAATACTACAGAAAGTTTTGTCCTGAATGCATCTTACAAATGGGCACATGTTGGTGTGGCCTATGACTTGTGATGCAAAGTTTGAACATTTGGTTAAGTAGAGTCTGCTGAGATTCTCTACTGTAGTTACCATTTCCCTTTTTTAAACTGACAAATATCTTGAGAGAGATACTTTGAACCTATGTAGATACTCTATTTCTCCTCAAACTTTCAAGTGACGCATCAGTGCCTTTTCCATGCAGGAATTATGACTGCAGTGATTGTCACATGGTGAGTTTGTATTTTCCTGTTTCTTTCTACATTTATTAATTGTAGTCATAATGTAAGGTGGATATGTCATTTTTCTTCAATCAATGTACTTATTCAATTGTTTATGTCAGCATGTTCTCATGAATATTTTCATCCGTAGGCTATAAGCCAATACAGTCATTTATTTATTGGTCAAATAGTTTCCCTTTGGCCATGGGAAACTCCTGCCTGTGCCCTTTGACATACCCTTCTCCTTTTTGAGTATTTCCTTATTTTTTAGCATCAGGTTTATCTTGTATTTTTGCTGTCCCACTCCTGGAATCAGCCACTTGGGTCATTTTTTAATTGTGTTTAGAACACAATAACTGAATGTGAGATGTGCTCATTCTACTGAGATGTCATTACTCCCGGGCCCTCTCCGAAGACAGATCAGGGAAATATATGTGTGTGCACTGACCCATTCATGAATACACAGCTATATTTAATTCTGTATTTATCTATCTGTATGTATGTTAAAAACCCCAAACTCATGTGAGTACCTCTGATTTCAACTCAAAACCTGAATGTTCACTCCGGATTCCCCTTTGCCTTATTTTTTTAACTTATTTCTCCCACACTCTCATTACTAGTTACAATACATTCACATATTTATTCTTTTGTAATCTATACATGAAACAGTTACAAAGTTGCTAATCCAAACCCCTGTAAGAAACAGATGTCCTAACTAAAGCAGTGTTTTTATACAGTTATTCTCATCTTTAGCTTTATAGTAGCTAGCAAAATACTGTTTTCCAGGGTTAGTTAGTTATATTCTTTTCTTCTCCATCCTCTGTGGTGTGATTATGTTTTTCATTTAAATACAGTTAAGATGTTTGTATTCCATTTTGAATCTCCCCATATCCTGATTGCTTTAAATTATATTTTTTATTGACAGGAGGGAGGCATACATATGAAAATTATTACTGTGTTTCTGAAAAGCAAAGATATACAAAAAGCTGTACTTGGGGGAAGTGCTGCTCCCTCTCATCCTTGCTAACCTGCATCCCTTCATCCCTCTTACCATGCCTCTCTCGTTCACAGCCTGTATGTAACCAAGCTCTTTAGTTTCTGATTATTCTTTCTAATTTTTTTTGTGCAAATGAGTAGATACATGAGTATTTCCTCATATTCCCTTCTTTTTTAATAACAATAAGGGTAGCATACTATAGGTATCATTTTTCACTTTGTCACTTGTGAGTATAAGTTGCAAATCATTCCAATCAGTTCAGAGATCTTCTTCCATTTTAGATTTATCATCATTTATTCAACCCCTCCCTGTGTTTGAATGTCTAGTATATTTCCAATGTTTTGAAAATGCAAACAACCCTGTAATGAACAACATAGGTATAGGAAGTTGCCTTCTTTTAGAGATACGATTCCTGGGTCAAAATGTAGGTGCATGTGAGGTGGAACACGTTAAAACATGTTTGAGAGCCATTCTTGTATCTTTCTTGTGAATCATCTATCCATATCACAAAATTCACCGTTTGTAACTTTGTCTCCCACTACCATTTTCCTTTGTTTCAGTCTTTGATTTACATCGATACACCTTAAATCCTCACCTGCAATTTTTTTCCTTAAATTTCCCAGTTATCACTACATTAAATTCCCCTAAAAGGGCCAATGAGTCCAGAATCTCATAGATTTTTATGTTAAAACTATTTTTCTTTAACCTTGATATTTGAAGAACAGCTTAAGCACTAGCATGTTTTGTACAAAAGAAAGGAGATACACATGTGTTATTAAAAGGATAAGTAAAATCCTTGCAATACTGAATTTTAATTGAAAATTGCAGTACAGATTTATGACTTACCATATTTGCACATGTATGTGTATATATACATATGTAGCCATAAATACTGACAACACTTAGAAGCAATGATTAACACAATAGGAGTGAGAATCTCTAGTGTTCAGATTATCTAGTGCTTTAGATACTTTCTCATTGAGAGAAGCCATGATTGATTCAGGTCTAGGGCAGAAAATGTTCAAGATGACACAGAACCATCCTATAATAACTAATAGTTAGGAAGCTCTAGGGTCAGGTTGAAAGGACTGGGGAGCAAACTTAAAGAGGATCTTATTGTCCCAAGATGGAGCAACTTGAGCTTCAATAAGGATAATTATTACAATGAATTAAAATCTATCAGATGTATTTTAGTCCATGAATTTATAGATAAAAATAAAGTAACTGGTCATTTTCAGAGGGAAAGAATGAATCAGTTCGTCAACTTGCGTAAAGGAAATAGAAAGAATGAAGTACTTGCTTTCCCTTTCCATGAACTATATCCCATGGTAATCACATAGTAGATGAGGGAAAGTATTTCTTTAAAAAGTAAGAACTGGGGTACCTGGGTGGCTCAGTCAGTTAGGCGTCTGACTCTTGTTTGACCTTTGTTATTGGCCAGGTCATGATCTCATGGTTCGTGAAATCAAGCCCTGCGTCAGGCTCTGCCTGACAATATGGAGCTCGCTTGGGATTCTCTCTCTCTCCTTTTCTCTCTGCCCTTCCCTCCTTCAAAACGAATAAATAATCTTTCTTTTAAAAAGGTAAAAACTAATAAATAGGAATTACCCAAGACTTCTAATTTCATCCCCAATGTATAAAAAGCTTGGAAACCATCACTCTTGTTTCACAACCAGAAAAAAGCTAAAGAACTAGAAAGTCAATTACTTTTTTTTCTTTTTGCATGCAAAAAGAGAAATGAGATTGCAGGAAATCTTGAGAGACAAGCAGATTTAGACTATGACAGCCAAGCTCTGCTGACCTGACAGTGGAGCTGCTACAGCTACAAACTAGTAAGAACACTTACATGGTCATTTGGCAGGTTGCTGAAGACTGATTTTGGGCTGGCTCAAGGGAGAGAAACTCCTGGGGTCACACTACTGGGGTGCTCTACACTTTCATGGGTCTTATCTCCAGAAACCCTGACATGTCCTCATGGTGAAGATATGAGAAAGATCCCATCCACACTCTGGAAGGTGGAAGGGAGAAATGATTTCCCCCAAGCCTGTAAACGCTAGCCTAGTCATAAGAAAGACATCAGAGCAATCCCAATAGATGGACATTCTACAAAATACATGGCCAGTGCCTTTTAAAACTGTCACAATCATCATAAACATGGAAAGTAAGAAATTGTCACAGGTCAAAGGAGCCTAAGGAGACATGGTAACTCAGTGCATTATACGATCCTAGATGTGATTGGGGTGGGGAGAACATGAAGTACAAAGTCAGGAAATCTGAATAAAGTATGGACTCTAATAATAATGTATCAATATTGGTTCATTAATTGTAACAAATGTACCATATATATTAATTGTAAATGTACTGTTACACACTAACATAAAATACTACTAATGGGGAAACTGTGTTGGGGGAGTGGAGTATAGGAACACTAGCTGTTCACTTTTTGTTTAAATCTATAACTATTGTAAAAAATAAAGTTTACTAAAAAGTTAGTTAAAAGCTCATAAATAAAAAATAAATTGTGGAGGCCAGTTAAGCTTCCATCTTCTCCAGAAAATACAGTGGGTCTGTGGCCACTTCCTCCCCTCAGGCCTCCTACCACCACTTTTAAGGGTCAAAAGAGACTTAAACCTGAGACGACGACCTGGCTATCCCAGATTTCTTTATTCCTACTAATAGGGAACTAAGTGTAGTTACCACCCCTTTCCAATTCCCTTAATGCACATTCTCTGCCTTAAATTCTTCCAAGAAATATTCTTATTTAGCTTGTTATTCCTGTTTATATAAAATCATCGCAATAAGCTCTGGGCTCCCAGTTAACACTTTATCTCCTTTCATTCCCCATAAGGTTCAGCACACTTCTGACACTGCTGCCTCGCCTACCATCTCTGATCCCACAAACTACTTCCCTGCGCTCTCTAAAATTCATGGTCCAAGAAGCAGATTGTACTTCCCTCAGTGGCCACAAGATCTCACATCCCTATGTTTCTGCAATCTTTGCTGCAATGTCACTCTTTCCATGAGAGCTCCCATTCTACTGCATTTAAACCTTGTCCCCTGCAATCAACACCCACTCATACCTCCGCCTTCCTTCTCCCCCCCTGCTCTGCTTCCTTTCTTCCTAAAGCACTTATCACCTACCATCACTTTTTACAAAATGGACTCCTTTACTTTATCTATTGTTTATGCCCTGTCTCTTAGGGCCACCCTTGACACACACTCCACTAGAACGGAAGAGCGAAGAGGAGGGAAGCTTTGGTTTGTTCCTTCAGGGAAGTATCCTAAGCTCCTTGAGTGGCATCACACACATTTTAGGTGCTCAGTATATAGTAACTGGACAATGATCTCTGAGCGTTGAATTAGGAAGTGATGTCTTAAAGAAAAGTCAAAATCACTTTGCATCCTGGCTGTGGTGGTGGTGTCCTTACCCTCACCTTTCCAGGAGGGGCATGGAGGGCAGACGCAGCAGTAAAACCGGTGTGTCCAGAACCCTGTGATCCTGCGGTCACTGGCAGTGTCGGTACCGACATCGGGCCATCACTATGGCTGGATTTTAGCTGTGGTTCTGCTCAAATTTTCTTCAGTGCCTTCCTGCTTCTTGGGACTGATTCTGCAGCGTCCTTAGTCGGTAATCTTCTAAGAGGGACAAAGTCCTTTTGAATAATGATTTTTTTTCTGCTTAACTCAGTCACTGAGAGCTATTTCTTCACGAAGAACAAAGAACGCCTAGCGTTGGTGTTTTTGAAAACGATTGGCGATCAGAGCAACCTCACTGAAAGCAAAGGAGAAAACTTTACAAGGTGGGGCAATCCACTTAGTTAACTATCAACATGTGCACATCAGACAACCTAACCAAAAACGGAGCTGAGAAAGCCACAAAACATCGAGGCTGAAGTATTCATGTTTCAACCAACCCCACCCAGGCAGAGGCAGCCATTCCTTTACTTCTCTTGGTAGGTCTGGCCAGAAAGACACAGCCATGAACAGACATGTCTTTTAAAAAGCCATCACTCAGACTAGCGTAGTATAAAAGGCCATCCTTGGGAGAGCCCCGGCACGGATCCATATGGTTTGTGAATCCTTTTCCCGGTGACATTTTTATGAAGGTTATGTATATGTCCCGTTCATCTTCATTCTCCTGCTGCTAATTGCTGTCTATTGGACCTTGCTACTGTGTACAGACACCACATGCTTCTCCTGACATTGCCCCGGCTGCGGTGTGCCACATGGCCCTGCTGTCCTCAGATAGGAGCCTGCTGCTGTCTGACCACAACAGCTGGAAATGTTCTGCCTAGTTGAGCTTATCTTGTTGAGACTCGAGCTGAGCTATGACACAGTCGACAAGCATAGAGAAGGAGTGGATTCTCCCAGGGGCAGCTTTCGGCAGCCACAGAGCCTCCCGGGAGCCGTCGGATGCAGGTTTCATGTTTGGAGTCGATAGTGAGCTTTGCGCCGGATGCTTCCTGTATGTTGAAGACAGAATAGAGGATCAGTTGGGACCCAAGTCCAACTACTGGACTTTCTCTGAGCCTCTCAGCTCTTTATTTCTTTCTCCTTGATTAGGAGCAGAAACAAATCGAAGAGGATAGCCCTTAAGGTCTTCTCTCTCCATCTCTTTGCAATTTATAACACATCTGCAATCTGAGAATTGTGACACTTCCAGTCATCGGCCTCTACTTAGATTCCTCTTTCCTAGTCCTACCCCTCGGCCATTCTGACCCCACTTCCAGTTCATCAGCATCCAGAATTTTATGATTATCATAAAAGGATCCTACCAATCGCATATGTCTGTATGTGTAAACAACATAGTGTTTAGTCTCTGAGTTTTATAAACACGATACCATACTGCTACAGATTTCTGGAGCTTGCCCTTTTTCCCCCCACATATGATATGCTTCCAAAGTTCATCCATGTTTTTTTGTTTTTGTTTTTGTTTTTTTTATGGAGTGGAGATCATTGACTTTTCCTGCTGTGTACTAGGGCTTTCTATAACTAGACCAGAGTGCACTTATTTGTATTCTTTGTTGACATTTGGGTTGTTCCAGGCTTTTCAGAAGCCTGGAAGGAGTTGCTCTAAACTTCCTTGCCAGCGTCTCCTGGACACTCATGCCACACTTCATCCAGTGTGATTACTTCACAACAGACTTGCTGATTGATTGCTTGTTTCACATCACACGTTAGGCCAAATTGTTTTCCCCAAACAATTATTCTACTTTATCGGCAATCTATGAGTTCTATTTGATCCTCATTCTCTTAACATTTACTATATTTTATTTCCCAGAGAATTTATTTTGTTTTGTTTTGTTTTGGGGGGGTATTTTTTTAAAAGTTTTTAAATATAATTTATTGTCATATTGGTTTCCATACAACACCCAGTGTTCTTCCCAACAAGTGCCCTCCCCAATACCCATCACCCACTTTTCCCTCTCCTCCACCTCCCACCAACCCTCAGTATTTGTCTCTTATGGTTTGCCTCCCTCCCTCTCTGTAACTTTTTCCCCCTTCCCCTCCCCCATGCTCTTCTGTTAAATTTCTCAAGATCCACATATGAGGGAATATATATGGTATCTGTTTTTCTCTGAATGACTTATTTCACTTAACATAATACCTTCCAGTTCCATCCACGTTGCTGCAAATGGCAAGATTTCATTACGTCTCATTGCCAAGTAGTATTCCATTGCATATATAAGCCCCATCTTCTTTATCCATTCATCAGTTGATGGACATTTAGGCTCTTTCCATGATTTGGCTATTGTTGAAAGTGTTGCTATGAACTTTGGGGTACATGAGCCCCTATGCATCAGCACTCTTGTGTCCCTTGGGTAAATTTGTAGCAGTACTATTGCTGGGTCGTAGGGTAGTTCTATTCCAGAGAATGTATTTTGTGAGGGGGAGAGAATTTTCCCAAATTTGAGAGGATAAACTAATTAATGACTTTCTCAGACTCAAAAAGATATTCTTCTCCACCGTGCTTGCACTTTTAAGTGCATGACTCCTTTTTCATTTGATGTGCTTTATTCAAACCTGTCAATTCAACCTTTGCTTAGGAGTGGTGCCCGGCAGCAACCTTCAGAGACATCATCTGAAAGAAAATGTCTAGTTCTTCCATGCACCATCCCAGGGCTCTCTACCTTGTGGACGATGGACAGGAATTTTAGAGGCTTCCTATTCATACACCAGTGACAGAAAAGACTTAAGGCAGGTGATGTCTGTCCTGGGCAACCCCACTGCTAAGGCATTGAAGGTACTCTGTGCTGGGTGCTCCTAAGCCTGTTCCCACCACTTGAAGCATCAGACTCACTTTTTGTGAGAAGGGGATTGGGTGTGTGTGGAAAGGGATATAGGCTAAGCAAGGCAAGGATATAGGCTTCTCTGTCTCTTCTAACTGAATTAGTGTGAGTGTTACCCTCAGAAACAAGACTAGTTCACTAATGCCCTGATCCATTCTGCCCTAACAGGTGAGGGCTAGCATTCCAGTCTAGGTTACAAAGAAGCACTTCACCAGGAATTTCACATGGCAAGTATTTCAAGCTAGGCAGGGAAGAGGACAAGGCAGAAAGGCAATTGGAAAGATAATAACATGTCAGTTGACTTAAGCTTGAGACTAAAACAAATTGCACTCTGGGAGAATTTGGGCAGTGGATTATGAGTTTTTTATATGAATTCAATTTTCTTCCCAGCAAAACTGAAAATTGTACCTCTCATCCTTTTTAGAGATCTGAGTTCTCTTACTGCAATAAGCCTTGAAATTTTAAAATAAAGTCTGGAGCACCTGGGTGGCTCAGTCAGGTAAATGGTTAAGTGTCTGACTCTAGGGTCATGATCTCGTGGTTTGTGGGTTCAAGACCCACATTGGGTTCTGTGCTGACAGTGGGGAGCCTGCTTGGGTTTCTCTCTCTCTCTGTCCCTCCCCCACAGTTTCTCTAAATAAATAAATAAACCTTAAAAACTTTAAAAATAGAAAAATAGTCTGAACTTCTTTTCTAATACCAAACATTTCTATTTTTTAAAACGTTTAAATGTTTGTTTATTTTTGAGGGAGAGAGAGCTCAAGCAGGGGAGGGGCAGAGAGAAAGGGGGACAGAAAATCCAAAGCAGATTCAATGTTGACAGCCGAGAGAACCTGACACGGAGTTCAAACCCACAAACCACAAGATTGTGACCTGAAGCAAAGTCGGACTCTCAACCAACAGAGCCATCCAGGCATCCCTCAAACATTTCCATATTTTAAAAATCCACGCTTAGGACTGCATTTTATAGTGATCAGCTGGGTCTTTCACTTTACATGAACACAAATCTGAAGTTTGGTGAAGTATCTGCCTCCAATTTTTTTCTAAAGTCCTGGAAAATGCATGATATGTTCAAGGTTACAATTAGCTCTTGCCATTTCTGAAAATATCTGTGTGTGCTGACTTATGGCACGATGGCCTTTCTCAAACAGAGAACACCTTGTTATTTTTTACATACACTTGGACATTCTTGATTTTCCTCCTCCTCTTCCTTTTCTTCTCCCTCCCCTAACCCTCTTCCCATCTCCCTGCTGCTGGTGCTGCTTCTTCTCTTCCTTCTTCTCCTCCATCTTCTTATCCTCTTTCTTCTTCCCCATCTTCTCCTTCAATGACTTCTTCTTCTTCTTCTTTTTCTTCTTCTTCTTCTTCTTCTACTTCTTCTTCTTCTTCTTTCTCCTCCTCCTCCTCCTCCTCCTTCTCCTCCTTGTTATGATTATTAACGAAAATCTTCTATTGGAAAAGTGGTGCCATAAAAAATAATGAAATTTACTCACTTAAAATATTCTGAATTTTAAAAATGCAGTGCTTTTGCCAAAAAACACTTCCTCTCCTGTTCCTTGTCATTAGAAGTATGTATGTGTATAATAAATAGGCTATTTGCCATTGTCTTTTATTCCCTTGAAATAGACTTTTTAATTCACTAGACATTTTCCAAATTAAGCAAAGGAAATTGGAAGATAAATTTATGACTATGGTTTCTGGGGAATAAACATGAGGCCAGTTGGACATAATTCCAGTGAAGTAAGGGTGGTGCAACAAAGCAATGAAATCAGGGCAGCCTAACTAGCCAATAAGCGTGATTCATAGAATAATATAATCTTAGGTTTGAACAGATTTTAAAGGTCATCTAGTCCAGGAACATGATTTACACCAAAGAATTTTTTTGCTTGGAAACATGAAACCAAAGTTGCGTAGTTTGTCTTCAAAAATCAATCCAAATTATTCTGGCAAAATCATATTTGCCTTGCACATTTACTCTAACATCAAACTTTAATGTATTAGAGGTTTTCAACTTGTAATCTACAAATAGGCCACAAGAGGAGCCCAGGGGCCCTCTGAAATGGAATGCAAAATATGTTGGATTGTGTACATTTGTGCTCTATTCTAATACAGAAATCTGTATCAATAGATAAATAAACAGAAGCTCTTTAGTATCCTAAACAATTTTTTAAAACCAAAATGTAAAGAGTTCTGTGATCAATGAGTTTGCAAATCTTTGTCTTCTATCCTACTGGTATCTTCATTTCTTTCAAAAAATAAATACCTACTATATTCTCCTGGGCCTCTAAAACAAATAATTTTAACGTCTCCAGTTAGACTGGCTGCTTGTCTCTCTCCCTTTCCCACTGCCAAAAACGAATCATCCTGGAACTTGAGTTTTATCATACAATCAGAAGTGACTCTCAAAGATAATTTACTTATTTGTTACAGCAGTGATATCGACGTCCTGGCAGATAAGTGATTTTTTCCCAGGTCACATGAACAGAGTCAGTTACTTCTCATCTGGACTCTAAACTTCCAGACTTGTAAGTCCAACAAACATGCCAGCCTAGCATTCAAAGCTGACGCAAGCACACTCCCCTACTCTAAGCAGCTCGTTCCTTTTACAGCCCCTGAACACACCAGACCCACCATTACCTCCAGGTTAAGAACTCCTGGTTTGAAAGAGTTGGTCATTGCTCTCACTCTTTCCCCAACCCAGAATGACTCCTATCCTTTAAAATTCAACTTATTTTCTTTTCTGTATCAGAGAACAATTTCACATAACTATGCCCTAATTCGTGCATGTAGAAAATTGTCAAACAGCATCTCTTGCCTGGCTCCCTCCCTCAAACTCCATTGCACAAAAACAATCACTTTGAGCTATGTTAACCTTTTCTCCTGTTGTATATCACCATATTTCTTAATAATGTGTTCTAAAATGATGTTTTCTTAATGTTTTGACTTTGGAAATTATCTATTGACTACCTATAGTAGATAGCCAGGATTTAACCCTTCCCTGGCCACACAGACATGCCCTTTCCTCTTTTTCTTCTAATATAATGATATTGCAATATGTGGTTGAGTCAACGTTTAGTGTATCAGATTACACCATATTTAAAAAATGCTGCTCTAAAACCATTTTTGTAACTTTTTGGTTTTATAATTCATTTAAATTTCAATATGGGAAAAATATTTATGTGGGGTTTTTTTCCTGGACTATTTACTCTGCCCCACTGAGTGACGAGAAGATCCTTTCACAAATACCACACAGCCTTGTTTACTGTTGCTTAACAGTGAATTTTGAAATCAGGAATTCTGGGTTCTCTCATTTCTTTCTTCTTTTCAAAATTATTCTAGCTATTCTGGTTCCTTTCCCTTTCCATGCAAATTTTAGGGTGAGAACAAGGGACTCTTTGGAAGTCACTTTCATCCAGAAAAATATTTTCAGTTGGGGTTCACATATGTGCTGCTGAGACTATATTTCCACACCTGGGACTGGCCTGAGGGCAGGCCCAGACTGAAAAAATGAAACAAAACTGGAGAACCTCCTGATACTCTCAAGCTTACTGGCTTTTTATTGCTTTTTAGATGTGATGACATAAAAGTAGTTTTGAGAGGGATGTGTGGTGGCTCAGTCTGTTAAGCGTCTGACTTTGGTTGAGGTCATGATCTTGTGGCTTGTGAGTTCGAGCCCTACTTCTGGCTCTGTGCTGACAGCTCAGAGCCCGGAGCTTGTTTTGGATTCTGTGATTCTCTCTCTCCCTGCCCCTCCTCTGCTCATGCTCTGTCTCTCTCTTTCTCTCTGTCTCTCTCTCTCAAAAATAAATAAAAATTTTTAAAAAATTTAATGTAGATTCTGAGTAAGGCAAAGTGCTCTCCATAGTGTGGAGTGCCTTTCCAAACAGTTGAAAGCCTTAAGACAAAAGAAATGTGGTCTTCAGGAGAGAAAGGGTTTCTGTCTTTGGACTCAAGACTACAATAACTATTCTTCTCTGGATATGTTTCTAGAAATGCAAAACCTCCCAAGACTAATTCAGGAAGAAACAGAAAAATCTAAACAAATAATGAGTAAATAGATTAAATTTTGTGTAATCCAAAAACTCTCAAAATAGAAAACTCCAGGCCAGACAGTTTCAGTGGAAAATTCTACTAAACATTTAAAGAAGAATTAATACCAACCTCCCTTAAACTCTTCCAAGATGTTGAAAGAGGAAAGAACACTTCCAAACTTATTTTACAAGGCTAGCATTACTTTGATAACAAAACCAGATAAGGATACCACAGGGAAAAAGTTGCTATATGCCATATCCATGATGAATATGGATTCAAAAAATTCTCAAAATATTAGCAAATTGAATTCATGAACACATAAAACGTATTTTACACTATGACCAAGTGGGATTTATCCAACGCAAAGATGATTCAATGCAATGAATGTAATGTAATATATCAATAACTGTAATATATTACATCAATCAAATGCTTTCAAATGTTTTCAAAGATGAAAACCACATGCTCATATCAGTAAGCACAAAAAAGGCATTTAACAATATACATCTTTGATGATGAAAACCATTCACAGACTGGGTACAGGAGGAACAAACCTCAACACAATAAAGGCCATCTATGACAAAACCCACAGCTAACCTTATACTCAATGGAGAGAAATTAAAAGACCTTCCCCCAAGATCAGGAAGAGGCAAGGATGCCTACTCGCATTACACCTGTATGATATAGTAATGGAGGTCCTAGCAGGGGCAATTAGGAAAGACAGAGAAATAAAAAACATCCAGATCAGAAAGGAAGAATTAAAATAATCATTATTTTCTGATGATATGTTCCATAGAGAGAAAATCCCCAAAAAATCAGTCTAAAAACTATTGGGATTAGTCAGCCTTTTCAGTAAAGTAGCAGGATACAAAATCAACATACATAAATCAGTTGCATTTCTTTACACTAATAATAAAGCACCTGAAAAAGAAGTAAAATTCATTCCATTCGAAAACAATAACATTCTTAGAAATAAATTTAACTAAGTGAAAGAACTGTACAAAGAAATTTAAAAACTTCGCTGAAAAAATCAAAGAAAATGCAAACAAATGGAAAGCCATCCTGTATTCATGGATAAGAATTAATACTGTTTAAATGGCCATAATAACTAATGCTATCTGCAGATTCAGCATAATTTCCATCAAAATACCAAAGGTATTCTTCCTATAAATAGAAGAAACAATCCCAAAATTTGTGTGGAACCACTAAGACCCCAAAAGTCAAAGCAGTCCCGGGAAAAAAGAAAAAACAAAACAAAACACCAGAGGTATTAGGCTTCTGGATTTCAAGCTATACCACAAAGCTATCGTAATAAAAACACATTATGTTATTGGCATAAAAGTAGACACCTTAGCCAATGGTACAGAAGAGAGAACCCAGAATTAAACCCTAGCACATACAGTCATGTAATACTTGACAGAATCAAGAATTCCCAATGGGTAAAGGATAGTCTCATCAACAAATGGTGTCCAAAAATCTGGAAACATATGCAGAACAATGAAATTGGACTCTTATTTCACACCACTCACAACAATTAATGCAAAATGGATAAAAGACTTAAACATAAGACCTAATACCATAAAATTTCTAAATAATAACATGATAAAGGGGCTAATTGATATTGGTCTTGGCAACAGGTTTTTAGGCATGAAGACAAAGTATTAAGAAGAAAAGAAAAAAATCAATAGGAATGGATCAAACTCAAAAACTTTTGCACAGTAAAATAAACAGCAAAATGAAAGACAACCAAACTTAAGCAAATATCAACTTAACATAGACAGCTAGATGCACATGATATTATATACCAACCCAATGGTAGCCACAAATCAAAAGCTAGTAATAGATATGCAAAAATTAAAGAGCAAGGAATCCAAGTACGTAACTAAATAAAGCCAGCAAATTGTGAGAGAAGAAGGAAAGAGAAGAAAGGAAGAGGGAAGAACTACAAAAACACAGCCACAAAACAAGTAACAAAAAGGCATTAAGTATATATTTATCAATAATTATTTTGAATGTAAATGGACTAAATCCTCCAATCAGAGGACATAGAGTGACTGGATTAAAAAAAAAAAAAAAGCAAGTCTCATACATGAGGCTCACTTCAGACCTAAAGACACATGAAGATTGAAAGTTAAATAGAAAAGCTTTTACTATACAAATGGAAGTGAAAAGAAAACTGGGGTAACAATACATATATCAGACAAAATAGATTTTAAAACAAAGACTGTAACAAGAGACAAAGAAGGACACTATATAACTGTAAAAGTAACAATCTAAGAAGATATAATAATTGTAAATATTTATGCACCTAATAAGAAACACCCAAATACATAAAGCAGCTAATAACAAATATAAAGGAAGTAATTGATTGTAAGACAATAAGAGTAGGGGACTTTTTTCTTTTTTCTTTTCTTTTTTTTTTTTTTTTATTTCTAGGAGAGAGACAGAGAGACACAGCGTGAGCAGGGGAGGGTCAGAGAGAGAGGGAGATACAGACTCTGAAATAGGCTCCAGGCTCTGAGCTGGCAGTCAGCACAGAGCCCGACGCGGGGCTCAAACCCATGAACCGCGAGATCATGACCTAAGTGAAAGTCGGACGCTTAACCAACTAAGCCACTCAGGCGCCCCAAGAGTAGGGGACTTTAACACCCCACTTACATCAATGAACAGATCATCCAAACAGAAATTCAACAAGGAAACAGTGGCTTTGAATGACACATTGGACTAGATGATTCTAACAAATATATTCAGAACATTCCATCCTAAAACAGTAGAATGCACATTTTTTAAAGTGCACATTAAATATTCTATAGAACAGATCACTTATTAAACCATAAAACAAGTCTCAAAAAATTAAAAAAATACTGAAATCATACTATGCATCATTTCTAACTACAATGCTATGAAACTAGAAACCAGTCACAAGAAAAAATCTGGAGAGAACACAAATACATGGAGGTTAAATAACACGCTACTAAACAATGTATGGGTCAACCAAGAATTCAAAGAGGAAATTAAAAAATACATGAAGACAAATGAAAATGAAACACAGCGTCTAAAATCTTTAGGATGCAGCAAGAGCTGAGAGGGAAGTTCATAACAATACAGAACTAACTAAAGAAGCAAGAAAAATCTCAAATAAACAAATTAACCTTACACCTACAGAAGTTAAAAAAAAGAAGAACAAATAAAACCTCAAAACAGTAAAAGAAAGAAAATAATAAAGATTAGAGCAGAAATAAATGAAATAGAAACTAAAACACAATAGAGAAGATCAATGAAACTGGGAGCTGATTCTTGGAAAGGAACCGTTAGCCAGACTCATCACAAAAAAGGAGAGAACTCAAATAAAATTAGAAATGTAAGGGAAGAAATAACAACCGATAACATAGAAATACAAAGGATTATAAGAAAATATTATAAAAAATGTATATGTCAACAAACTGGACAACCTAGAAATCAATAAGTTCCTAGAAACCTATAACTTCCCAAAACTGAATCAGAAAGAAATAGAAGTTTTGGGGGCTCCTGGGTGGCTCAGTCAGTTAAGCGTCCAACTTCGGCTCAGGTTATGATCTCACGGTTTGTGGGTTCGAGCTCCATGTTGGGTCCTGTGCTGCCAGCTCAGAGCCTGGAGCCTGTTTCGGATTCTGTGTCTCCCTGTCTCTCTGACCCTCCCCTGTTCATGCTGTCTCTCTCTCTCTCTCAGAAATAAATAAAACATTAAAAAAATAACATAAAATAAACAGGATTGTCCTTTAAAAAAAAAAAATAGAAATTTTGAGCAGACTGATTACCAGAAATGAAATCAGTAATTAAAAGACTCCCAACAAAATAAAATCCAGGACCAAAGGGTTTCATAGGGGAATTCTACCAAACATTTAAAGAAGAGTTAATATGGATTCTTCTTAAACTTCTCCAAATAATAGAAGTGGAAAGAAATCTTCAAAATTCATTCTATGATGCCAGAATTATTCTGATACCAAAACCAGATAAAGACATTACAAAAAAAGAGAACTACAGACCAGTATCTCTAATGAACATGCAAAAATCCTCAACAAAATATTGGCAAACTGAATCCAACAAAATCTTTAAAAAAATCATTCACCATGATAAACTGGGATTTATTCCTGGCATGCAAGAGTGACTCAATATACACAAATCAATCAATGTGATACATCACATCAACAGGATAAAGAATAAAAACCACAGGATCATTTCAATATATGCAGAGAAACCATTTGATAAAGTACAGCATCCATTCATGATAAAAATTCTCAACAAAGTAGGTTTAGAGTAAACCTACCTTAACATAATAAAGGCAATATATGAAAAAAATCATGGCTAACATCATACTTAATGGGGAAAATCTTTTTCCTCTAAGGTCAGAAATAAGACAAAGGCACCCTCACCACTTTTATTCAACATATTACTGGAAGTTCTAGCCATAGCAATAAGGGGGAAAAAGTGGTATCCAAACTGATAAAAAAGAAACAGAACTTTCACTATTTGCAAATACTAAGATAATTTTTATGGGAAAAAGAGAGAGGCAAACCAAGAAACAGACTCTTAACTATAGAGAACAAACTGATGGTTACTGATGGGGAGGTGGGCAAGGGAATGAGTTAAACAGATGATGGGTATTAAGGAGGGCAACTTGCAATGAACACTGGATGCTGTGTGTGAGTGATGAATCACTAAATTCTACACCTGAAACTAACATTGCACTGTATGTTAACTAGCTGGAATTTAAATAAAACCTTAGGGGGAAACCCCCTGAACACTCCCCCCAAAAACTACTAGCACTGATAAATACATTCAGAAAGGTTGTAGAATAAAAAATCAATATACAGAAATATTTTGCATTTCTATACACTACTAATGAAGCAGCAGGAAGAGAAATTGAAAAAAGTCTCATTTATAATTGCATAAAAAATAATAAAATACCTAGGAATAAACTTACCCAAGGAATAAACTGTTACCAAACAGACCTATACTCTGAAAATATAAAACATTGATGAAAGATATTGAAAAGTACACAAATGGAAAGATATTCTATGCTCATGAATTGTAAGAACAAATATTGTTAAAACATCTATACTACCCAAAGCAATCTCAAGATTTAATGCAATCTCTATCAATATACTAATAACATTTTTCACAAAAGTAGGACAAATAAACCTAAAATCAGTATGGAACCACAAAAGATCACAGATAGCCAAAGCAATCTTGGAGGGAAAAAAGAACAAAATTAGAAGTCTCACAATCCCAGATTTCAAGATGTACTACAATGCTGTAGTGTTCAAAACAGTATAGTGCTGGCACAAAAATACACACACAGATGAATAGAACTGAGTAGAGAGCTAAGAAATAAACCCATAATTATATGATCAATTAATCTTTGACAAAAGAAGCAAGAATATGCAATAATAAAAAGACACCCTTCAAAAAAATGGTATAGGAAAAATTGAATTGCTATATGCAAAATAATGAAGCTGGACCACTTTCTTACACTATACACAAAAATGAACTCAAATGGATTAAGATTTAAGTATGAGACCTGAAACCATTAAAAATCCTAGAAGAGAGCACACTCAGTAATTTCTCTGACATCGAACATAGAAACATTTTCTATATATGTCTCCTGAGGCAAGGGAAATAAAAGCAAAAATAAACTATTAGAACTACATTGAAATTAAAAGCTTCTGCACAGCAAAAGTAACAATAATAACTAAAAGACAACCTACGGAATGAGGGAAGATAATTAGATAAAAGGTTAGTATCCAAAATACATAAAGAACTTATAGAACTCAACCAAATAATCCAATAAAAATGGGCAGAAAACATGAACAGACACTTCATCAAGGAAGACATACACATGGCCAACACACACGTGAAAAATAATGGTCAGTATCACTAGTCATCAGGGAAATGTAAACAAAAACACAATGAGACATCATTTCACATCTGTCAGAATGGCTAAAATAAAAAACACAAGAAAAAGTGTTGATGAGGATGTGGAGAGAAAGGAACGCTTTTGCATTGTTGGTGGAAACAGAAACTGGTGCAGCCATTGTAGTAAACAGTATAAAGATTCCTCAAACAGTTAAAAATAGAACCAGCATGAGACCAGAGGGAGGAGGCAAGATGGCAGAGAAGTAGGGGCTCCGCACATTTCACTTGCCCCCATCTCAAACGGAGCCGGCCTGAAGCCATAGGAAGCCTTACAGAATCCAGGAGTTTGAAAGGAAAAAGAGACATAGTCCACGGAGAAAACCTTCTAGCCTGAGTGCGACTGGGGAAGATAAAAACGGGTGGGTCGGAGACACGGAGGGAGGGGAGGGAGCCCCCTTTGCAGGGAGCCGCGGTGAGTGGAGGGGAAAAGAAAGAGCGGCTGACACTGCTCAAGGAACTATCCCTGTCCCAGGAGAAGAGAAAAGCCTCACTCTCGGGACACGCAAGGATCCGGTTTCCAGCTGTGCAGGTGACCTTGAGCGGGACGCACGGGTCCCAGGCGACACGGGGAGAAACCGCTCTTCTGCTCGCCAGCTTGACCTGGAGAGGAAGCGGCGTGCCTGAGGCCGCTCTGCCCCTCTTCTGGCTCGGCTGGACCCCCAGTGGGGAGGCGAGAGGCTTGAAACTGCTCCGAAGGGGTCACCTGGGTGGCTTAGTCGGTTAAGCGTCCGAATTTCACTTGGGTCATGATCTTGCGGTTCGTGGGTTCGAGCCCCGCGTCAGGCTCTGTGCTGACAGCCAGCTCAGAGCCTGGAGCCTGTTTCTGAGTCTGTGTCTCCCTCTTTCTCTGATCCTCCCCTGCTCACGCTGTCTCTCTCTCTCTCCTAGAAGTAAATAAAAAATATTTAAAAAAAAGAAAAAAGAAAGAAAAAAGAAACTGCTCCGAGGGACTCCCTCTGCAAGTTTATATTTCTGGTGGTATCAATGGGGCATGCAGACTAAGATCTGGAAACGAGGCATGGCTTGGGACATACAGCATGGCCCACCTGGGAGATCGGACCCAAAAGAGTGAGTTGCAATGCTTGGTTCTAGAAGGGACTGGGGCGCCGCCATTTTTCTCCCCACAACCACCAAGGCAGGACCTCAGGGAGCCACCATGGGACACAGTGGAGGCTAAGACCCGCTTACACCAAACCACACCCATTCCTGCCAGAGAGCTGTTTGTTGTTGTTGTTGTTGTTTTACTGGAGCCCGGAGCAAGACCAACATGGATGCACTACTGTGATTAGTTCTAGATCCATTCTTTCTATTCAGATATATTTTCTCCTATCACATTCGTATCCCTCCCCTCCGCTGGACTGGACACTCTGGTCATTGGTCTGCTTAAACAGTCACATTTAATCCATTCTCTAGATGTATATTTTACACCTCCACCACGACCTTTCTCTCTCTCTCTCTCTGGAGAAATCAGACTATATAGTTTCTCTGAGTAACATTGTCTTCGTTTCTTTCTCCTCGCCTCTTACCATATTCTCCTCTTTCTCTCTCTGAATTAAGCCTCTTCGTCTCTCTGCCTGGTCATTTCTCTTCCAATTTCACTTCCTCCCCGCCCTGTCATTTCTCTCTTTGTATATGCTCTTCCATCAGCACTGCATAAACCCAGCTCTTTATTTGTAGATGAGAATTTTGGTTTTATGCTTTTAGACTGTCCTTTGTCTTTTGAGTTTTTTCTTTTTCCTTTTCTTTTCTTCTTTTTAATTTTTTATTAATTTTTATTTATATTTATTATTTGTCTTTCCTCCTTCCTCTTTTTTCCCCTTCCTTTTTTTCTTTTTCCTTTTCAGGTTGCATGCTTGTTGGATTTGTCTGTGCGTTTGTGTGCCTTTGTTCCCTGTGTGTTTGTCTGTCTGTTTTCTTTTCCAGGGCTACCTCAAGAAACAAGCCAAAGTACACATGGTGGAGAGTCCCAAGTACCACTACGAGTAGGGAAATAAAATAACCAAAGTCTCAACAAGAAAGACCAAGAGACACCATCCAAAGAACACTTCCTGAACGGACAGGCCCTGGACAAAGAGCCTTCTTTAATACAGCGGTACTTGCAGGTTGCAGAGTGCATAACAAGCTTTCAAAACTAACAAGAGACAGAAAGCTAGCCAAAATGATGAAACAGAAGAACTCTCCTCTAAAGAAATTCCAGGAAGAAATGGCAGCTAAAGAACTGTTCAAAACAGATATAACCAACATAACTGAATAAGAATTTAGAATAGTCTAAATTAATCTCTGGACTTGAAAAAGTCATGGAAGACATCAGAGAAACTAATGCTACAAAGATAATGGAGCTTAAACATAGTTGTGATGAATTAAAAAATGCTATAAATGAGATGCATAATAAAATGGAGGTGTCCAATGCAAGGATTGAAGAGGCAGAGAAGAGAATAGGTGAATTAGAAGACACAATTATAGAAAAAGAGGAAGCTGAGAAAAGCTTCCAGGAACAGGAAAGGAGAGTTCGAGAGCTGAATGATACAATCAAACAGAACAATATCCATATCATAGGAATTCCAGAAGAGGAAGAGAGAGGGAAAGGTGCTGAAGGAGTCCTTGGACACATTATAGCAGAGAACTTCCCCAATCTGGGGAAAGAAACAAACATTGAAATCCAACAGGCACAGAGAACTCCCCTCAGACATAACTTGAATCGATCTTCTGCATGACATATCATAGTGAAACTGGCAAAATATAAGGACAAAGAGAGAATTCTGAAAGCAGCTAGGGATAAAAAGGCTCTAACATATGAAGGGAGGCCAATCAAAATGGTTACAGACCTATCTACTGAAACTTGGCAGGCCAGAAAGGAATGGCAGGAAATCTTCAATGTGATGAACAGGAAAAATATGTAGCTGAGAATCCTCTATCCAGCAAGGCTTCAGAATAGAAGGAGAGATAAAAGTCTTTCCAAATAAACAAAAATTGAAAGAATTTGTCACCACTAAACCAGCCATACAAGAAATCCTGAGGGGGACTCTATGAGGGAAATGTTGCAAGGAATGCAAGGTACCAGAGACACCACTACAAGTATAAATCCTACAAAGAACACAATGACTCCAAACCCATATTTTTCAATAATAACACTGAATGTAAATGGACTAAATGCTCCAACCAAAAGACATAGGGTAGCAGAATGGACAAATCCATCTATTGGCTGTCTAATAGAAACTCATTTTAGCACTGAGGACACCTTCAGATTGAAAGTAAGGGGATGGAGAAATATCTATCATGCTACTGGAAGTCAAAAGAAAGCTGGAGTAGCTATACTTATATCAGACAAACTGGACTTTATTTATTTATTTTTTTTTTTGCACATTACTTTTTCCTCTTAAATAGTTTATTGTCAAGTTGGTTTACATATAACACCCAGTGCTCATTCCAAGTGCCCTCCAGACAAACTGGCTTTAAAGTAAAGGCAGTAAAAAAGGATGAAGAAGGTCATTATATAATAATTACGGAGTCTATCCATCAGGAAGAGCTAACAATTATAAATGTCTATACAACAAATATGGAAGCACCTAACTACATAAAACAATTAATCACAAACAGAAACAATCTTATGGATAAGAATGAGCTAATAGCAGAAGACTTTAACACTCCACTTACAGCAATGGATAGATCACCTAGATAGAAAATCACTAAAGAAACATTGGACCAGATGGAATTGACAGATATATTTAGAACTCTACATCCCGAGGCCATGGAATTCACTTTCTTCTCAAGTGCACATGGCACATTCTCCAAGAAAGGTCATTTATTGGAACATAAAGCAGCCCTCAATAAATATAAAAGAACTGAGATTATACCATGCACACTTTCAGATCACAATGCTATGAAACTCAAAATCAATCAGAAGAAGAAGTCTGGAAAACCTCCAAAAACATGGAGGTTAAAGAACACCCTACTAAAGAACGAATGGACCAATCAGGTAATTAGAGAAAAAATTTAAAAATATATGGAAACAAATAAAAATGAAAATACAACAATCCAAACTTTATGGGATGTGGCAAAGGCAGTCCTAAGAAAGTTCATTGCACTACAGGCCTATTTCAAGAAATTAGAAAAAGTGCAAGTACCAAATCTAACAGAGCACCTAAAGGAACTAGAAAGAGAACAGCAAGAGCACCCTAAACCCAGCAGGAGAAGAGAAACAATAAAAATCAGGAAAGAAATAAACAATATAGAAATGAAAAAAAACCGTTGAACAGATCAAGGAAACCAAGAGTTGGTTTTCTGAAAAAATAAACAAAATTGACAAACCTGTAGCCAGGCTTCTCAAAAAGAAAAGAGAGAGTACTCAAATAGACAAAATCAGGAATGAAAATGGACTTATTACAATCAACCCCTCAGAAATACAAGCAATTATCAGGGAATATTATGAAAAATTATATGCCAACAAACTGAACAACTTAGAAGAAATAGACAAATTCCTAAACACACACTTACTACCAAAATTCACACGGGAAGAGATAGGAAATCTGAAAAGGCCCATAATTAGTGAAGAAATTGAATCAGTTATCAAAAATCTCCCAACAAATAAGAGCCCTGGGCCAGAGGGCTACTTTGGGAATTCTACCAGACATTTAAAACAGAATTAATATCCATTATTCTCAAGCTATTCCAAAAAACAGAAATCAAAAGAAAACTTCTGGACTCATTCTATGAAGCCAGCATCATTTTGATTCCCAAGCCAGAGAGAGACCCAGAAAAAAAAAGAGAACTATAGGCCAATATCCTTGATGAATATGGATGCAAAAATCCTCAATAAGATACTTACAAATTGAATCCAACAGCACATAAAAAGAATTATCCACCGTGATCAAATGGGATTCATTCCTGAGTTACAGGGCTGGTTCAATATTTGCAAATCAATCAATGTAACACATCACATTAACAAAAGAAAAGATAAAAACCATACAATCCTGTTAGATGCAGAAAAGCATTGACAAAATACAGCATCCCTTCTTAATATAGATCCTCAAGAAAGTTGAGATATAAGGAACTTACTTAAAAGCCATCTCTGAGAAGCCCTCAGCTAACATCATCCTCAATGGGGGAAAACTGAGAGCTTTCCCCCTGAGATCAGGAACACAACAGGGATGTCCACTCTCACCACTGTTGTTTAACATAGTGCTGGAAGTCCTAGCATCAGCCATCAGATAACAAAAGGAAATAAAAGGCATCAGAACTGGCAAAGAAGCAGTCAAACTTTTACTTTTCACAGACAACATGATACTGTACATAGAAAATCTGACAGACTCCACCAGAAGCCCACTTAGAACTGACCCATGAATTCAGCAAAGTTGCAGGGTACAAAATCAATGTACAGAAATCGGTTTCATTTTTATACATCAATAATAAAGTAACAGAAAATCAAACCAATTTGATTTAAAAATTGGCAGAAAATATTAAATAGACATCTTCTCAAAGAGACATCAAAATAGTCAACAGGCACATGAAAAGATGTCCCACATCTCTAATCATCAGGAAAATGCAGATCAAAATCACAAGACATACCACCTCATGCCTGTGAGAATGGCTATAATCAAGAAAATAAGAGACAACAGTTTCTTTTTCTTTTTCTTTTTTTTTAATGTTGTATTTATTTCTAGGAGAGAGAGAGACAGTGCGAGCAGGGGAGGGTCAGAGAAAGAGGGAGTCGCAGACTGAAACAGGCTCCAGGCTCTGACTGGCTATCAGCACAGAGCCCGACGCGGGGCTCGAACCCACGAACCGTGAGATCATGACCTAAGCGAAAGTCGGACGCTTAACCGACTAAGCCACCCGGGCGCCCTGAGAGACAATAGTTTCTGGCAAGATTTGGTGAAAAAGAAACTCTTATGCATTGTTGATTAAAATGTAAATTGGTCCAACCACTATGAAAAACAATATGGAGATTCCTCAAAAAACCTGAAACTAGATCTACATACAATCTAGTAATCCCTGTTCTAGGTATATAGCCAAAGGAAGTCAAAACAGGATTTCAAGAAATATATGTACTTCTGTATCTATTCACAATACTCACATTGTGAAATCAACCTAAATGCCCATCAATGAGTGAATGGATAAAAAAGATGTGATACATATTATTCAGCCCTGAGGAGAGAAGATATCTTCCTATTTGCTACAACATGGATAAATCTTAAGTACATTATGTTTAGAAAGATAAGTCAGATGGAGAAAGACAAGTCCCGTATGATTTCACTTATATGTAGAATCTAAAAAAGTTAAACCTGTAAAAAAAAATAGAAAGCAAATGGTGGTTATGGGATATGGGGGCTGGATAATGATGTTTAAGGGTAGAAACTTATAATGAGTAGTAAATAATCCATAAATATCTAATGCATATTATAATGAATATAGACAATAGTATCACACTATAATCATGTAATGTGACAAATAGGACTATATTGTAAATCATATTACAATGTATAAATGTATCAAAGCAACATGCTGTACACTCTAAACTTAATGTTTATGCATCAGATTTATTTTAAAAAGAATACATAATCCAGATTAAATATAAATCTTGTCAAGCCATTATATGAATCCGCAGGTTCTAAATTCCATGGAAAATGATTATATAGTCCCTGACTCTAATAAAACTAAGAAAGCAAATAACAATAAAGACCACAAACAAAATATAAATCTTACTTATTATATTATTTGTATAATTCAAATTATTATTATTCAATAAGATATATAATTACTTATATTAAGTTATTTTAAAAATACAATTAATTGCAATAACTTTTGGGGGAGGAAACTAGAGGTGCTAGGGTGGCTCAGTAAGTTAAATATCCGACTTCAGCTCAGGTCATGATCTTGTGACTCGTGATTTCAAGCCCTGCGTCAGGCTCTGTACTGATAACTCAGAGCCTGGAGCCTGCTTCTGTCTCTCTCTCTCTCTCTCTCTCTCTCTCTGCCCCTCCCCTGCTCACCCTCCCCTGCTCATGCTCTATCTCTGTCTCTCAAAAATAATTAAACGTTAAGAGAAAAAAAAAACTAAAGGAGCATTAGAGTTGGACTTTGCCATATTTAATCCATAAATATTTAATCTTACCTTAACGGCAGCATTAAATATGTGATCCCATATAATACAGACTTTTTTTTAAAATAAGGATCCCGGGAGGAACAGCCTAATGCACTAACTTTAATCTAGTTGTGTTTATTCCCCTTCTCCCCATCTTTACATTGAACACTAAATTGAATGCATTAATCTTTTCTGTTTCTAATATAATATGCTACATTTTTGCTTTGACCCTTGCTATCCTGAAGCAGCAACATTAAATTCTTTTTTTCCCCAAATTTCCAAATTTAGTTGACCATTTATCAGGTGTATATTAGAGGATAGTGTGGTTTTTAGAAATTCCATTTGCTGTATGCTGTCTGTTATCTTTGCGCAGAACTTTCATTTGTCACGGGATTTAGCTCTCAGCTCTGTTTAGTTTTTAGGTCTTGAGAACAAGTCAATCCATATTCAGACACCTAATGATATAATTTATGCAGTGCAAAAGACTTTACTGCCCTCTATCAACCTCTCTGAAGACCAGTCTTCTGAATGTAGAGTAACAATAAAAAAAGGATTTGTTGGCAAATCTCAAAGTTTCCTTAAAAAAAACCTGACTCTATAGCTTAGGCTTAAAGACATTTGGCACAGTGTCAAAATCTCCTAGAATATTCATGTACCCAACATTAGCCCCAAAAATCCAATGTTTCAATGTGTCTTTTGATTTGTTTTGAAATCTGTTCAAAACTAAAGAGACTTATAACATTAACTTCCATGAAATGAGAAAAATCCCATAACATGTATGACCAAGAATCCACCTCATGTCTTCCATAGAAAAATTCTCCCTGGGTACACATAATTATAAAGTAACAAATTATCTCTTGTATCCTATTTAAGAATATGAATGTAAAATAAATAAAATTTGATCAGGGGATCACCTAGCATTGTTTTAATGTCAAGATTGTTCATAATTTGTTTGAAAAAGTAATGATTAATTTTAAAATTGAGCTCTTATTTTATATCATTAAGATTTATCTTGCTGCTTTAAAAACTGAATTTAACATTACATCAATTATTTTGTTTGTGAGAGTTCCCAAAGTATTCCAGTCCTTATTCAAATCGCATTTTATCCGATATTCACTTCAATTTTAATTTTATTATATTATTTTGCCTCCATTTATGAAGGAAAGCTTTACACTATCATTAACTTCTCAAGTGATTGCAATTAGTATCTTAAGTTGTTGATTTCAAATAACTTTCCATCTTTCCATAAAGTAAGAACCAAAGATTCGTGAAGAGACATTAGACAGTCTGAAATTTAGTGTATGTTACAAATTTTTATATTTGTACTACCTATTTTGGGAGTTAATTCCTAATATTCCAAAGAGATTTTCTACCCTTTGATGAATTAAAAACCTTACCAAAATTCATGTGATTTTGGCTACTGGGGTCTTTACCAAAGTTTATTATAAATGAACTTTAAAGTACCCAGCACAATTCCATGTCTGAAGTTTGGATGCTAGTAAAATTAGTTAATTTGGGAATTATAGTAATTTAAAGGTGTACACAAAAGCCTCAGGATCACTAACAATGAACTAATTGAATTTTCCATGATAGTGTGCATCTCACAAATATGTACTAAATAAATCGTTGTTATTTATGAAGTGAATGATAGGTTATCTGAGGATATACCTCATAAACACATAGTCTCAATAGATTTGCCGTATAAAAGTCAATTAATAGAGAATTCAAATGGTTATAACTGTTTTTCTAGCCTGAGATCAATCCCTGGCAGTGAAGAATGGAAGAAACATTTCTGATCTCCACATTACCCTGAGTCTGACCTTCCTGGTCTAAAATGAGCATGTTTATGTTGATATCTCTTACACCAGGTTTTCTGAATATTTTAGACAGTGATCCACAAGAAATACATTTTCCATTGAAATCCAACACACACACACACACACACACACACACACATACACACACTAAAAAGAAAAGAATTTCTACCATTACTATAAATGAAGTACACTATTTTCTCTGTTCCTCTATCCTGTCCTATTACATTTGCTAAAAATGCTGCGTTTATATAACCAAGTTGACTTCATAACTTCCAAGGAGCTATGGACTACAATTTGGAAAATACCGTTCTAGACTATATCTAATATTCATTGACACAGTCAACAGTTTATCAGAGAAAAAAGGAACAGTTTAGAAGATAATAGCCCAGATCATCAGTGATAGAGACTTCTCACATTAGCTCAGTCAGACAGACAATGGGCTTTATAGATATTAATCTACTTCTTAGATCCTAAAGGTTTAAGAGTGCTTTTGAATTTAGCCCTGGCAGAAACACATTTGCTAAATTATCTTGGCTCTTGCCTCTTCTGGCCCCCCATAATTCTTGTCTTTTCTGAAAATATATCTTGGAGTTTTTCTTTCCTTTCTATCCCCATTGTTAGCACTCTAGTCCGAGATCTCATCAATCATACCCCAGATCATTGCAGCAGCCCCTGGTTGCTCACGCTTTGTAGCTCTGCAAGGTTTATTATTGTTAAGTGCTTTTCAGTTATGTCATTCATTCTGATTAGAACTCAAAAATGATGCTGTACTTTCCAATATGTGAAGAGAACAAAGGAGATTAGTATTTGTAGAACACTTACTTTGTAACAGGAATTGAGCTGTGTTTTTAAAATTTCTTTACTTCCCTTAATTTTCAAGATTATTCTATAAGGTAGATAATTATTAACCTCTCTTGGGTAATTCAGAAAGAGGCAGTGAGAATTATAACTTGCTAAAAAACTAATCATGTGACTCATATGTATTAGTTTCCCATTTCTACTATAGCAAATTACCACCAACTTAGGTAATACATTCCATAAATTACAAATACAAATACAAATTTATTATCTTACAGTTCTAGACGTCAAAATTCTCACTGGACCCAAATTAGGGTGTTGGCAGGCCATTACTCCATCTAGAAGATCTAGAGAAGAATCTAGTCCTTGCTTTTTCCAGCTTCTAAAGGCTGTCTAGATTCCTCTACTGATGGCCTTCCTCCATCTGTAAAGCTATCAGTCAAGTCCTTCTAATCTCTGCTTCTGTAGCCACATAGCCTTCTCTGATTCTCTTGCCTCTCTCTTTCCTTTATAAGGACTCTTATGCAATCACTCTTGTGATTACATTAGAGCCACCAGGGAAGTCCAGGATGATCTCCCCATCTCAATATCTTTAACTTAACCACATCTCTAAAGCCCTCTCTGCCAAATAAGGGAACGTTTACTTTTCCCAGGAATCAAGACCTACAGGCTTTTGGTTCATTATTCAATCTACTACAAATAAAATTTAAAAAACATTAAGCACACGTGGAACATTCTGGGCCATAAAACTACTCTCAATAGATTTAGAGGAAAAAAAAATAGAGAGATTATATGAAATATCTTCTCTGACCACAAGGGAATTAAACTAGGAATCAATAAGAGAAAGGTACCTGGAAAAATCCCAAACAATGGAAAACTGAACACTACTAACTTAACCAGCAGTCAAACAATAAATTGCAAGGTATATTAGAAAATATATTTTATTGAAGGAAGATAAAAACATTACATACCAAAGGTTATATGGGATATAGCTATAGTGTTTCTTATTGCATAATTACAAATAATTGCATAATTAAAATTTAGGTATGCTTATATTACATTAAAAACAATAATCTACATTTCACATTAAGAAATAAAAAAAGACGAGAAAATCAAACTCAAAGTAATAGTAAGAAGGAAATACTAAAGATAAAATAAGAAATCATAAAATTAAGGAAAATAGAGTAATCCAGTGAAATAAAAAATCTAGCTCTCTGAAGAATATCAATAAAATTGACAAATCTCTAGTAGAATCCAGAAAAAAGAATAAAAAAACAAATTATCGATATAAAGAATAAAAAGACATTAACTTTTACCCTAAAGATATTAAAACAATAGTATGGATTATTAGAAGCAAATTTATAACAATCAGGTTTGCAATTTAGATATGATGGACAAATGTCCTGAAATATACAAATTATCTGATTATTTTTCTACCATTAAATAAATTGATTTCATCATAAAATAACTTCCCACAAAGAAAATGCTACACACAAATGGCTTCACTCACTAATTTTATCACATTTAGTTGAAATTATACAAACTCTGCAGAAACTCTTTCAAAAAATAGTGAAGGATGACACACTTCCGAACTTATTTTGTGAGGCCAGTATTACTTTGATAACAAAACTAGACAAATACATCAAAATAAAAAGAAAACCATAAAACAATTATAACTATATAAAACTATTCTTTACTATTTATCCCAGTCAAAACTATATAAAACTCTAAACCAATACCTATCATAAATTTAGACAAAAAATTCTTAACAAAATAGAAAAGTGAATCCAACAATGCTTTAAAAGGAGAATATATCATGACCAGATGGGTCTACCCAGTGGTGTGCTCATACAAGCTCATATGAACTGATTTTTAAATTTTCAAAAATTTTGCAAACAAAACAGTCAATATGTCATTATTAGAAATTAAATTATGGAAAACAATTAAATTATATTAATTTAAAAGATAATAGCTACACAAAAACTCAATTCCTAGTGATTTTCCTGTTATCTGTATTTGTCTAATTTTTTATATTTATTGTATCTGTATGATGGAATTACAAAAATCTATTATAGAAATTAGACCTTACACCATTATGGGAGGAAATCGGGAAGCAAGGGCCTGAGAGGGAAGTTAAAATACCAGAGAAGTCACCAACCAATCTATCTGAAAAGCCTAGTGTGTTCCAACATCTAGTAAGATTGTGAAGCAGGAGTTCTTGGGACGTATGCGAAGCTATGCCTTTGTGTTGCTACCATGTCTATCAATCTGTTGCCAAAAATCTAGTCATGAACAAGACCTTGCAGCTAGTTGACAGGGTCAGCAGTTAGGAAGAACTGGACTTGAAAAGAAGACAAGACAGAAAATAAGAGGGAATCCAACAACACCTCTGCATCAAACCACAATTATCTTCAGACAGTAATGGCTGCTCCTCGCTTCAGCCTTCCAAATCTCATTTAACCAATTAAACCAATTGGTTAATTTAACCAATTAATTTAACCAACTTAGATTTAACCAATCTAATTTAAATTAGATTTAACCAATGCAAGCCAGCCTAGAAATACACAGGGGAAGGAATTCTCAGAAACAGTTTAAATTTGACCAAGTTGACACAGTGCAAGTTGCTGCAGAGATCATTCACTGTAGTAACAAAAACAAACAAAAATACTTTAGAAATGAATCTATACAGAATGCACAAGAATTTCATGGAATGTTCACAATTTCATATGAAGACATAGAAGAAAGCCTCAATACATGAAGAAAAGATATTAGGTTTATGGATGGTGTGAGTTAAACCAAAAAAGGTAATGATTTTACCTTCAAATCAATCCACAGTTTTTACAATCCCAATCAAAATTTGACATGAATGTTTTGAAGAACCCGACATATGTATACTAAGAATAATTATGTAAGAATAACTTTCCAGAAAGGACAGAAGTGAACTTGAGCAAGAGTTGCAAATAGGGGGTACTCAGCCTGTGAGATGGTAGTAAGCACTAAAGAGCCAAAATAATAAAAACAGGAAGCTATTTTTAGAACAGAATGCTGACTGACAGACACATATGTTTATTGGACACTCTTTCTATATTAGAGACTATACTACAAATTGGTGAGGAAAAATGGATTACATAGTTGAGGAGTTGGGACATTTTCTTGCTTTCTGGAATAAAAAAGAAAAGTTAGAGCTCAACCTTACACCATGTTGCAAATATGAATTCAAGATAAATTACCTAAATGTGAAAGATAAATCTATAAAAACTAAGACAGTGAATATCCTTGTAACCGTGGTATGGGCAAGAGCTTAAAAAGACTCCAAAAGAGGGGCGTCTGGGTGGCTTAGTCGGTTGAGCATCCGACTTTTCACTTAGGTCGTGATCTCGCGGTTAGTGGGTTCGAGCCCCGTGTCGGGCTCTGTGCTGACTGCCAGCTCAGAGCCTGGAGCCTGTTTCAGTCTGTGACTCCCTCTCTGACCCTCCCTGCTCACGCTATCTCTCTCTCTCCTAGAAATAAATAAAAATATTAAAAAAAAAAAGACTCCAAAAGCATAGACCCTAAGTTGAAACAAATGAATCTATCAAAGTCATGGTCATTAAGTTTATCATTCAACAACCCATCACATACCAAGTTTTAATGTGTGAATGACAGATTAATAGAAAATATTCGCAAATATCTAAATCTAACAAGAGATTAGTATCCAGGATATGTAAGGAACTCCCACACACACAAAAAATTTTTTTACAAATAGTTTATTGTCAAATTAGTTTCCACATAACACCCAGTGCTCATCCCCAAGAGTGCCCTCCTCCATGCCCATCTCCCCCCTCCCCCCTGCGTCCACCAGTCCTCAGTTTTTGTCAGCATTCAAGAGTCTCTCATGGTTTGCCTCTCTCCCTTTCCCCCACCATTTCCCCCCTTCTTCTCCCCCTTGTTCCTCAGTTAAGTTCCTCTAATCCTCCTACACGTGCACACATATGATATTTGTCCTTCTCTGCCCGACTTATTTCGCTCAGCATAACACCCTCAAGGTCCATCCATGTTGCTACACATGGCCAGATTTCATTCCTTCTCATTGCCATGTAGTATTCCATGGTATAGATAAACCACATCTTCTTGATCCATTCGTCGGTTGATGGACACTTAGGCTCTTTCCATGTTTTAGCTATTGTGGAGAGTGCTGCTATGAACATTGGGGTACATGTGCTCCTATGCATCAGCATTTCTGTATCCCTTAGGTAAATTCCTAGCAGTGCTATTGCTGGGTCATAGAGGAGTTCTATTGTTAGTTTCCTGAGGAACCTCCACACTGTTTTCCAGAGGGGCTGTACCAGTTTCCATTCCCACCAACAGTGTAGGAGGGTGCCCGTTTCTCCACATCCTCGCCAGCATCTAGAGTTCTCTGATTTGCTCATTTTAGCCACTCTGACTGGCGTGAGGTGGTATCTCGTGTGGTTTTGATTTGCAGTTCCCTGATGAGGAGGGATGCTGAGCATCGTTTCATGTGTCTGTTGGCCATCTGGATGTCCTCTTTGGAGAAGTGTTTGTTCATCTCTTCTGCCCATTTCTTCACTGGGTTGTTTGTTTTACGGGTATTGAGTTTGGTGAGTTCCTTATAGATTCTGGATATTAACCCTTTCTCTGATATGCCATTTGCAACTATCTTTTCCCATTCCATTGGTTCCCTATTAGTTTTGTGGGTTGTTTCCTTTGCTGTGCAGAAGCTTTTAATCTTGATGAGGTCCCAATCATTTATTTTTGCTCTTGATTCCCTTGCTTTGAGGGATGTGTCAAGTAAGAAGTTGCTGCAGTGGAGGTCAAGGAGGTTGTTTCCTGCTTTCTCCTCTAGGGTGTTGATAGTTTCCTGTCTCACGTTCAGGTCCTCTATCCATTTTGAGTTTATTTTTGTGCATGGTGTGAGAAAATGATCTAGTTTCATTCTTCTGCATGTTGCTGTCCAGTTCTCCCAACACCATCTGTTAAAAAGGCTGTCTTTTTCCATTGGATATTCTTTCCTGCTTTGTCAAATATCAGTTGGCTGTATACTTTTGGGTTCACTTCTGAGTTCTCAATTCTGTTCCATTGGTCTATGTGTCTGTTTTTGTGCCAATACCATACTGTCTTGATGATGACAGCTTTGTAGTAGAGACTAAAGTCTGGGATGGCGATCCCTCCCATTTTGGTTTTATTTTTCAAGATTACTTTGGCTATTCGGGGTCTTTTGTGGTTCCATACACATTTTAGGATAGTTTGTTCTAGTTTTGAGAAGTATGCTGGTGCAATTTTGATTGGAATTGCATTGAATGTGTAGATTGCTTTGGGTAGTAATGACATTTTAACTATATTTATTCTTCCTATCCATGAGCATGGAATGTTTTTCCATTTCTTTGTGTCTTCTTCAATTTCCTTCATAAGTTTTCTATAGTTTTCATCATACAGATCTCTTGTATCCTTGGTTAGGTTTATTCCGAGGTATTTTATGGTTTTGTGTGCAATTGTGAATGGGATCAGTTTCTTGATTTCTCTTTCTGTTGCTTCATTGTTGGTGTATAAAAATGCAACCGATTTCTGTATGTTGATTTTGTACCCTGCAACTTGGCTGAATTCTTGGATCAGTTCTAGTAGGCCTCTGGTGGAGTCTGTCGGGTTGCTATGTAGAATATCATGTCATCTGCGAAGAGTGAAAGTTTGACTTCCTCTTTGCCAATTCTGATGCCTTTGATTTCCTTTTGGTGTCTGATGGCTGATGCTAGGACTTCCAGCACCATGTTAAACAGCAGTGGTGAGAGTGGGCATCCCTGTCGTGTTCCTGATCTCAGGGGGAAAGCTCTCAGTTTTTCCCCGTTGAGGATGATGTTAGCTGAAGGCTTCTCATAGATGGCTTTGATGATGTTTAAGTAGGTTCCTTCTATCCCGACTTTCTCTAGAGTCTTTATTAAGAAGGGATGCTGTATTTTGTCAAATGCTTTTTCTGCATCTATTGACAGGATCAAATGGTTTTTATCTTTTCTTTTATTGATGTGATGTATCACATTGATTGATTTGCGAATGTTGAGCCAGCCCTGTAACCCAGGAATGAATCCCACTTAATCTTGGTGGATGATTCTTTTTATGTGCTGCTGGATTCGATTTGCAAGGATCTTGTTGAGGATTTTTACATCCGTATTCATCAAGGATATTAGCCTGTAGTTCTCTTTTACAAAAAAAAAAATTTTTAAAGAAAGGAAAAAGCAGAAAATGCACAAAAAACAAGTAACTGATATAAATAGGCAGGTCACAAAAGGGAAAACGGAAACATTATATATATATACACATATATATACATGCATATATATGTATTTTACTTTTGAGTTAGAGGAGTTCCTTATGCATTTTGGAAATTAACACCTTATCAGATATATGGTTTGCAAATATTTTCTCTATATCTAGTACAGATGTACAATCCATATTCTACACATTGCCTTTTCACTCTGGTGTTGATTTTCTCTGCTAGACGAAAAACTTTTAGTTTGATGTATCTGTTGGAATTTTAGCCATTTAGTACAACACTAACTTTGGTCTAAAAGCTTTTCAGGGGGCGCTTGGATGGCTCAGTCGGTTAAGCGATGGCTTCAGCTCAGGTCATGATCTCGTGGTTTGTGGGTTCAAGCCTGGCATCGGGCTCTGTGCTGACAGCTAGCTGTTTTCAGAGCCTGTTTTCAGATTCTGTGTCTCCCTCTCTCTCTGACCCTCCCCTGCTCACGCTGTATCTCTCAGAAGTAAATAAACCATTAAAAAAAATAAAGGTTTTCGGGGTAAAACCATAGAAAGTTAGGTAACTTACCCCATATTGCTCCCACCTCCCTAGAGTCCACTTCTACCCAAAATCGGCTTGCTTTTGCTCACTCATCAGTGCCTTCAGGTTGCTGTTCTTTGTATTTTTATTGAAGTATAGTTGATACAGAACGTTACATCAGTTTCAGGTACACAACATAGTGATTCCGTATGAACCATGAGATCATGGCCTGAGCCGAGGTCAGATACTTAACGGACTGAGCTACCCAGGCGCCCCAGGACAGTTCTATCTAGCAGTGAAGAGTCTCCCAGGGTCTGAGGGGATAGGAGATTACAAGGAAGGGGCACAGAAAAACCTGAAGGATCTAGTCCTGAGAAACCAGGAGACAGTGCCCTGTCAAACCCTTAATGTCACCTGGAGGCTACCTTACTAAGGACTTATTCATGACAATGGGCCCTGTGCTCCATTTTATTCTAGATTGTACATGCAAAGGAAAGGAACCATATTCTTATAGATGAGCTGAAGTATTTTGTTCATAAATGTATGAAATACTGAAGTAATTTCTACTTAAGTTACATAAGAATAAGGTAAAGAAGAAAGAAAGCCAATGCTGATATGGAGAACCTTAAAGGAAATATGCTCTTTCTCATACAACCATGTTTTGAAACATTACAGACCTATAGCAGTTAATATTTACCTGGCTTATAAACGGAATTTGACATCCATTTATCCCTGTAGGAAAGGTTTTTATCACAAAGATATTAGAATTAGAATCACTATTCAACCCATAGTCTGCAAATATTTACATGTTCAATTAAGGAGGATGAATTTTGGTGCACCCAAGCTAATTAAATGCATGAAGATGTCATAAAAGCCTGCTTATCTCCATGCAAGGAAGTAAGTGCCACTTTCAGATGTGCAGATGTGACACTCCTTGTCATCAAAACCTTGTAAAACTGTAAAAGTATAAAATGTATTATATTATAGACATGTTTAGCATAAAGTATAAACACGGAGGCAGAGTGGTTTGAGTATAAAGACCTCAGCTAAGTTTTCCTTGAACTTATTACCTTACAAATCTAAACATGAGTCTAGGACCCTCGCACAACCTGAGGCAGTTTATTATTATAAAGTGGCACAAAGATGTAATAGGGCAAGTGGCTAAAAGCTCTACTAACCTCACGTTTTCTTAAAGCAAAAACTCTCAGCTGGCTTAGGAGTCAAGTAATTCTGAATTTTAAATTTACTAATATTAGTGATATGTATAATCTATCTCCTTTAAAAAATGCACTGGGAAGAGAAAAGAGAAGTTAAGTTATTCTGGAAATAATGTATAAGAAGCAGAAGTCTTCACTCCACTTTCTCCTCTTTCATAAATAAATTGGAGAAAGAATAAATAAGAAGCAAAAGCCCAGGGGCACCTGGGTGGCTCAGTTGGTTGAATGTCTGACTTCAGCCCAGGTCATGATTTTGTGATTCACAAGTTTGAGCCCTGTGTTGGGCTCTGTGCTGACAGCCCAGAACCTGGAGCCTGCTTCTGATTCTGTGTCTCCATCTCTCTCTGCCCCTCCCCTGCTTGTGCTCTCTCTTTCTCTCCCTCCTTCCCTCTCTCTCTCTCTTTCAAAAATAAAAACATTAAAATTAAAAAAAAAAAAGAAGCAAAAGCCCAATAAATCTGTGGTGAAAGAGATGGAGTCTTGGAGAGGTTTGGGTATACGATCAGTGTTTAAAAGTGTTAAGAGAACTAGGCTTCCATACCTTGGGAAGCCGAGAGTTGGCGTGGGATCAGTTCTGAAAAATGGAAGACTGGAACAGTAAAGTAAACTTGCAGGTGATTTAAGGAAGAAATTATATAAGAAAGTATGTGTGTGCCTGAAAGTCACCGATGTTTTGGACAGATGATTTCATTAATATTTGTAGAATAGCCTTAAGTGTATATTGAGTGCCTACTCTACTGTAGATACTAGAAAAAAAGTGACTGATAAAACAAAGTCTCTGTCTTAGATATCAGTGGTAGGCACATAAGCAAGAACATAGGTTCAACACACCATGGTGCTGGTAAGACAGGCCTGCTCCCTACCATCGAAGTATATGGGAGGGACACTCAACTCAAACTAATGGGAAGGATATTCAATACTTCACTGAAATGACGCTTCTAGAAACTGTGTTTTAGAAGCACAAGGAAGAGTTTTAGAAGCACAAGGAACATAAAGAGCAGATGTTAGGATAATGGGGCACGAGATGGGGATGGACAGGTGAGCAGGGCTGTAACTGAAGGGTCTTGTACGTCACCTATAAAGACTGGTCTTTATCTGGAAAACACTGAGGACCAGCAGAGGACTGACTCGATTTGCATTTTAGAAAGACCCCAGTGTGGTGAATATGTGGGAGGGGGGCAAGGTTCTTGGAATAAAGCTTTGAGAGAGAGGTTGGTGGCTTTATTTAGGGGAGAAGCAGTCCGGGGTCAGCGAGGTGGATAGATTTGAGAAGTATCCAAGGACATAGTGGGATTTGATATTTGGTCAACTGTTCTGAGTTTGCAATAGGTGTGTGTGAAAAACACTGTTGAAAATGCTGTTTTGGGTTGCAGGATGAACAATGCACCTTTTACTGAGTGACATAACAGAAAGGAGGGGCAAATTTGGAATAGAGGAACATAGATAATGAGATCACTCTTAGGCATGTTCATTTGAAGCACCTATAGGACACCCAAGTGAAGATGCCAAATGGATAACCCAGTATATAGATTAGAAAGTGCCTGCCTGGATGGATGGATGGATGGATGGATGGATGGATGGATGGATGGATGGATGGATACATAGATAGATAGACAGACAGATGTTCAGACAGACACATAGGTAGCTGGCTAGCAAGATAGCTAGATTGCTAGATAGCAGAAGCTATGGAAATAGATGAAATTTACCAAAGAGAATATACTGCATGAGAAAATTAAAGAGCCCAAAATACATGCTTGAGCTAAAAGGACATTTCAGAGAGGGGAGCAGTAGATGATCTGACAAAAGAGACTGAGAAGAAATGTCCAGAGAGGAAGAAAACAAGGAAGATGTGGTACTGTCAGAGCCAGAGGAGGAGAGTTCATGAAAATGAGAGAGTATTCAACAGCTCTGAATGTTACAGAGAAGGCAAATAAAATGGAGACTATAAACTGTGCTTTAAATTTAGTAACAGTCACCGTAATAGCTGCTCTGGGTTCCAGAGGAGCAGATTCCTTCTTTGTAAGAAGGAAATAAGCTATTTTTGATGCTTTTGTATGAATTGTTCAGTTTGCTCAGACTCCGGCTCTACGTATGGTTCCCTTCCATAGCATTCCATAACACTGCCTTACATGAAATACTTGTTTCTTGTCTATTTTAGTTTATCCTCTCCCTTACGTGATAAAATAGTATGGCAAACAATGCAAAGCCACAATCGGATTTTCTCACATTTCTGTAATGTACATGCCTAATGGAGATTGCACAGGAATTAACCTTATATTGACTTCCATGGTTTGTTCATTGTGTGAGGTGATGCATTTGTTTGCAAATCATTCTATCACTGTTAGAAAGAAAAGCTGTGCCTCTCCATTCCCATAAATTTAAAAATGAAAACTTAATTTCACTTTCAAAATGACTTAATTTAATACATCAATAAAAGGGCACTTATCAGTCACCACTATTCTTGGAAAGCACAAGAAAAAGGAAATCTGTCATACGCCTTCACAGGAGAACATTTCTTTTTTTTTTTTTTAATGTTTTATTTATTTCTAGGAGAGAGAGAGACAGCGTGAGCAGGGGAGGGTCAGAGAGAGGGAGTCACAGACTGAAACAGGCTCCAGGCTCTGAGCTGGCAGTCAGCACAGAGCCCGACGCGGGGCTCGAACCCACGAACCGCGAGATCATGACCTAAGCGAAAGTCGGACGCTTAACCGACTAAGCCACCCAGGCGCCCCTCACGGGAGAACATTTCTAATATGACAAATAATTGTATGATCCATTCGATTTTGTATTTTTTCATTCTTTGAGTAAATACTTAGTAGTGCATTTGTGGGATGGAAGGGTAGCTCTAGTTTTAACTTTTTGAGGATCCTCCACGCGGTTTTCTACCAACAGTTCCTACCAACAGTTCAAGAGGATTCCCCTTTTCTCCCTCCTCGACGGGGATTCAGGACTGCACTTGTGATGAGCACTGTGTGTTGTATGAAGGTACTGATTCACTAAATTATACACCTGAAATTAAAACTACACTATATGTTATCCAACTGGAATTTAAATGAAAACTTAAAAAAAAATATGGTCCAAATGCTCTTTTTTTCTTCTTCTTTGTCGTTGACATTGCTGATGTTTTCTTCTCCCTGGGCTTTAAAATTTTTTTTATTTTTCTGTTTACTTTTCATTGTCTTCCCACTAGAATGTTAAGTTCCATTAGGACAAGTGCTTTGTATTGTTGTGTGATATCTGTAGCAGCTAGAAAAACTGTCCAACCCATGTCAGCCTCTCAATCATAACATGAATAAATAAATCGACATTATTGGGAGGAAGAACTTCTACATGAGAGAGGTACTTTTATCATCTACACCATCTATTCCAATAACTTCTTTCACAAATACTTTCTTTCCTGACCTGTTTAATGAAATCGGTGGATTTCAGAATAGCAAATCCCCTCGTTTGAACAGCTGTTTTATCGTATCACTTACACTAAGCCAATAAGATCATATATAAAGGCAGCTAAAGTAATTGAATTAGTCATATGGCTAAATGTTATGAAGAAATGCGTACTTTAATTAAAGGATTTTTTTCTTTAGGTGACTCACCATCAAAATTATAGTTCTTAGGTTTTAAACTTTTTCAGGTTGGGTACATTCTTCATATTAGGGTTATCAGTCACTGTCATGTCTCTCATTGCTTAAGCCAGTTATTTTTTACGGTCCTTGATTGTTTTTGAATTTCTTCTAAATTTTGGAGCTTCCAAGGAATGTATATTAAAGAGAGAGTACCAGGTGAATTTTCCTCATAGTATTATAGACTTTTGTGAACCTTTTACTGCAGTTATACGTAATAGATTATAGTCTAATGAATATCATCTAATAGAGTCAGCAGGAGCCATGTTTAATCACAACTCAGCCACTTACTAACATTAGTGGACTGAGGTTAAATTAGTTCTTCTTGCTGATTTACAATTTCTCATCTGTAAAATGTGTCAGAAATGCTTAGACAACAGGTATTTAATTAAAAGAAATAAATAAAATGGTATATACGGTCATGACTACTCAGAGATCAGCAAATGGTTGGCTTCTTTAGTGTTTTGACCCCAATCTTTTTTTCTTAATTTCAGCTATATTTTATTGAAAATTACTATGCTGATTTTTAATTGAATGCTGTTTTCAACATGGTAGAAAAATCTATTTTAAGAAATTCTATGATGAAGCTTTATGTTAGATGAAAAAATTTTGTAAAGCAATTAAAAACTGCCAATTTATATACTGATGTTTTGTTTAAATTGTCATACACTTTTAGTTAAATTAAATGTTTTCAGTTAATGCTATTCGTACCTTTACCTCACAATTGAATGAAAGTTTTTTTTTTATTTTCTCTCCAAATATGTAATAAAATCAAAAATAAAGCAATCTCTTTATCTGTGTAACATTTTATTTGTTATATGTTCTTCTAAACTACTTATAGTAGTTCTCTCACCAGTTTTGACTTTTGCTGATTATTAATTTTTGTCATTCTATATTAATTTCTGTTAGCCACATGGTACTGAGAAGCTATAAAACAAAGCTGAACATCTTTCCATATCTAAACACATGTATATCCTTCATAGAATCTTTTTTTCATATTGAAAGTTATACTCTTATTTTTTGCATCAATAGGATCATACCATACACATATACCTATATATACATTTTTTAATCAATATATTTTTTTCAGGAATAGAATTTAGTGATTCATCACTTAGGTATAACACCCAGTACTCATTTCAATCAATGTCCTCCTTAATGCCCCTCACGCCACCCAACACTCTGCCAGCAACCCTCAGTTTGTTCTCTATATTTAAGAGTTTCTATGGTTTGTCTCCTTCTCTGTCTTTCTATTATTTTTACTTCCCTTCCTTATGTTCATTTGTTTTCTATCTTAAGTTCCACATATGAATGAAATCATATGATATTTGTCTTTCTCTGACTGACTTATTTCGCTTAGCATAATACACTCTAGTACCATCCACTTGTTGCAAATGTCAAGATTTCATTCTTTTTGATTGCTAAGTAATATTCCATTGAATATATATACCATATCTTCTTTATCCATTCATCCTTCAATGGGAATTTGGGCTCTTTCTGTACTTTGGCTACTGCCGATAGTGCTGCTATAAACATGGATGCCTGTGTCCCTTTGAATCAGCATTTTTGTATCCTTTGGATAAATACTTAGTAGTACAATTGCTGGGTCATAGGGAAGTTCTATTTTTAATTTTTTGAGGAACCTCCATACCGTTTTCCAGAGTGGCTGCACCAGTTTATATTCCCGCCAGCAATGCAAAAGGGTTCCCCTTTTTCCGCATCCTTGCCAACATCTGTTGTTGCCTGAGTTGTTAATTTTAGCCATTCTGACAGGTGTGAGGTGGTATCTCATAGTGGTTTTCATTTGTAGTTCTTTGATGATGAGTGATGTTGAGCATTTTTTATGTGTCTGTTGGATGTCTTCTTTGGAAAAGTGTCTATTCATGTCTTCTGCCCATTTCTTCACTGGATTATTTGTTTTTTGGGTGTTGAGTTTGAGAAGTTCTTTATAGATTTTGGATACTAACCCTCTATCTGATATGTCATTTGCAAATATCTTCCCCATTCCTTTGTTGCCTGTTAGTTTTGCTGATTGCTTCGCTGCGCAGAAGATTTTTATCTTAATGGGATCCCAATAGTTCATTTTTGCTTTTGTTTCCCTTGCCTCTGCAGACATGTCAAGTGAAAAGTTGCTGTGGCCAAGTCACGGAGGTTGTTCCCTGTTTTCTTCTCTAGGATTTTGATGGCTTCCTGTCTTACATTTAGGTTTTTCATTCATTTTGAGTTTATTTTTGTGTATAGTGTAAGAAAGTGGTCCATGTTCATTCTTCTGCATGTTGCTGTCCAGTTTTCTCAACACCCCTTGCTGAAGTTAATGTCTTTATTTCATTGAATATTCTTTCCTGCTTTTTCAAAGATTAGTTGGCCATACGTTTATGAGTCCATTTCTGAGTTCTCTATTCTGTTTCATCGATCTATGTGTCTGTTTTTGTGCCAGTGCCATACTGTCTTGATGATTACAGCTTTGTAATATAGCTTGAAGTCAGGAATTGTAAAGCCTCCAGATTTGGTTACCTTTTTCAGGATTGCTTTGGCTATTTGGGGTCTTTTCTTGTTCTATACAGATTTTGGGATTGTTTTTCTAGCTCTGTGAAGAAATGCTGGTGTTATTTCGACAGGGATTGCTAAAATCTTAATTTTTATTATAAGTAACTATATTCTTCAGATAGTTAAAGTATAATTTTTTCTCTTATAGCTTTTTTGCTTTCTACTTTTTTATTTCTCTCAATTGATCAAAAAAATTATGTTTATTGTCGTTCCCTTATCAACTCCATTATGCATCTGTAGAATCTGGTAACAAACCTGCTATAATATTAGAATGACTTGCATGTAGTAAGGTTATGCATAATTTGAACATATACTATGCTTGTTGAGATATCTAATATATTAGATTATTTTAATTCTAACCATGTCAACTGTAATAAGAATAGAATTCCTTTTTGGTTAATAAATAGCACATACTTGTCTTTACCAATTTTTATATTTCTAGTTTCTAATCTGCATATCTAAAGAAGCAAAATAATAAAAACAAGTACACCAGCCTTCTTTTTATTTTTACATACGCTTTAGACTCCATGTCAACTAGGTATCTGCTCTTTTGTTCCTCGGTTATTTGGATCATTTTTCTCTCACTTAGGAGTGATTTTAGCTTTTAGATTATTTTGTAGATGCTACTAATTTGATTGAACTGTGCTTTTAGCAGACATTCTTCTTTGTGGCTTCCTCCTCCTTTGCCACCTCCCTTCCCCTACTTAAATCCTTCTCTACTGTCTTTGACAAATCTTAGAATGTGAATGTATTCCACATCTGGCTATCCTTATCATTCTTTTCACTGAATTACTACTCAACTTTTCCATTTTCCTCTTTTTCCAGAATACTTTCTTTTGATTCTATTCTTCATGACATTGTTAGATAATTATTAGTGTTTTCATTGTACCTTTCCAAGGGAATTGACATTCTCATCCTTTACTGTAACTGAACTAAAAGTATTCTAGAATTTTTCTGTTACTATAACTATGTTTAGATATTTATGTCATTGAGAAGTTCAATGCTGCTTCATCAACATAAAACACTACTATAGGTATTTCTACCTTGAATAAAAAATTGGCTTCACAGGGAAGATTCAGAATTATTCCATTTTCAATGAAGCATAATTGAAGTTAAAAATAACTCATTTACTTATAAGACTTTTCTTAATGAAAAAGTATTTTCTACCTGTGAAAACTGATTGTAATGAAAATCCAGTTTTAACCAAATATTCAGGCTATAGCATTTCTTTTGTACTATCTTATTAATCTGAATATGTGCATTATTACTTAATCAATAGACATCAAATGTATAGGTGTTATGCACTAGGCATTGTGAAATATCTAAATGATAGGGGCTTCTGGGTGGCTCAGTCGGTTGAGTGTCTGATCAGCTGAGGTCATGATCTCACAGCTCATGAGTTCAAGCCCTGCATTGGGCTCTTTGCTGACAGCTCAGAGCCTGGAGCCTGCTTCGAATTCTGTGTCTCCATCTCTCTGTTCCTTCCCTGCGCATGCTGTGTCTGTCTCTCTCTCTATACCTAAAAAATAAACATTACAAAAATTAAAAAAAAAAATCCAAATGACAAATAAGAGAAGAAAACAAACAGAAGAGGCCTCCCTGGCACTTTCCCACTAGTATTTGCAAGAATGCTGGGTTTTCCATTCTATTCAATAAGTCTGATTAACTTATACCCATGCTCTGTTAAGAAAATAAAGAATCCATTTTTGTCATCTCTAAAGGACTCTTCTTCCCTGTTATGAAAGCATTTTTATAACGCAATTTAGGAGCATCTATCAAGCTTTTTAAAATAAACATTTAAAAATCCAAAGTGTCATGCTTTTTGAGTGGGGCTCTCTGACTCCTCTGCTTGAAGGTCACTACTGAGGCTATTCCTGAAATCTTTCTTGACAGGTGCTTCTTGAAGCCGTTGAAGATACGTGAGCATGAGCGCAAGGTGTGAGGACGGGCTTCACACCAGCGTCATGTCTAAAGGTACTTGGTGATTTTGACGGGAGATATGCCTCCCATGCTCAGCCAGACAGAGGGGAGGGAGAATTAGTGGGATATGGCTATTATAGTCAAACAGCAGCAACAACAGACTGACCTCTATAATATATCAAAAGTCACAAACTCCATGGGTGTTTTGTGCTATGATTATGAAGAAAAATGTCGATCTCTTCCATCATTTGCACATTCAGGGTGGACGCCACACACAGGCAGCAACCCCACTCTGTCAGATATCAGTGTGAAAACCCTTGCCCCTAACGTGCCTTACCCTGAGCTCTCCCTGACGTCTGAACACCAATATTTATCAGTCACCTATTTATGTGGGCTAACAGCACTCTCTCTGTCACTTCTTCCATTCTTTTCTTCTATGATTAGAAGAATCCAAGAGTCCCTTATAAAACTCCTAGAGGTGAGAAGAAAACAGGTAAAGAAACAGAAGTCTGATGTTGATGTTGTAAGAACTGAACTATATGCCTTATGAGTATTTGGGCTGATTCTTGCCAGCAAAGACTTGGGTAGGTCCAGAAATCTCTGCTCAGTTTGCCATGGTAGTTAGGGCCAGACACAGCCATTCACAATGTATATAAAACACCCATAATTTTCTTGCATGGGTTTCCCATCTATTTTTAAATGTTTTTAAAATAAATTCTACCCTGATTGTTTTCTTAAACCAGTGAGCATCAGCAAAGTACTTAAGGGAATTTAATTACTAGCAAAAATTTTCTCAAACACATTTATTATTAGGTCATTTAAGCCAGTAAATGCAAAGAAATCAGATCCTGCTCCTCTTTGGATTGGCTGAGGGAAAAGGCAAAAGACTGGGACTATGGGTTGGCACACGTCAATGGCTTCTGGCAGGGGGAAGGGGGTCCATCCTCTTTCTGAAAAAGGCCTAGCCCAGTGAGCTATAGCTTTGGATGCAGAGGTTGTATGAGTAAGAGTCATTTTTGTTTTTTGTTTTGAGTAAGAGTCATTTTTGAAGGACAGAATGAAAACTACCCCTCAAACCTGTAGGGGCAAGAAAAACACCTCTTCCCAAGAGAATTATTACTTGTCCATTAGAAGGCTCAACATTAGATCCCACGCTGGGGAGATTTACGCAAGAGTTACACGATAGCTAAGTCTCCATGCAGTAGCTCTTACCTTGGGCGGGCACAGCCTGATTACCACCCAGGCTGCTTCTACACGCACTGCAATGCAACCTGCAATGCAACGTAGCAAGAGCAAAAGGAAGGGGAAGGAGAAACCTGTAATGTGACCTATTATTTTGCAATTAACTCAAGACTAACCCCTGTCCACTGTCAACACTCACACCACACACACACACACACACACACACACACACACACACACACACACACACAGGCTAAATCTCCAGAAACCCTGAATCAGTTTTTTTTTTTTTCCTACCTCTCACCCTCAAGGTCTAGGCCAACCCCAACTTCTCTAAGACCCTCCGGGACTAGGCACCAGGTTCTTCGGCATCTGGGAGAAAGTCAGCTAGAGATTTCATGTAACTATGTCCCTTCTAATGCTGTTTTGATGCAGATTTTATGACACAGATCTCGCCAGGCCAATCAGTTGCAAATGATTAGAAAATCCAAGTATTATGTAGATAATTTTATTTGGCTTTAATACAACTACTAATTGGTCCAGACTTCTAGAAAATCATTGGTTGCATCAATTCTACAACTTTCCTGGAAGTAAGCCTAATGCTTGCTACTTTATCTATGCTAGCAAATTAAGCAAAACTTCCTGACTAAAAACTTAAGCAGATTAGCATTGTCGGTATATTTTAAATTATTGCTAAGGTATGGAAAATAAAAACATTTCCAAATATTGTAAAATAAAGTACAAGGTATCATTATTTATACATCTTTATTAGAAAACCAAAAGACTCATCTGAAAAACTCTGAGAACTAATAGATTTCAGAAAGGCGGCTATGTAATAAACATGTGAAGGAAACAATGAATCCTCTTATATGCCTATGGAAGTAATTCTTACTATCTATCACCTATCTATTAAGATTCTACTAACAGTAACAAGAAAACATATAAATTACTTGTATTGACATTTTTCAAAATAAGAAAGACATATTTATAGAATGATATATCAAAGAAGACTTAAATAGGGGCGCCTGGGTGGCTTAGTCGGTTAAGCGTCCGACTTTCGCTTAGGTCATGATCTCGCGGGCCGTGGGTTCGAGCCTCGCATTGGGCTCTGTGCTGACTGCCAGCTCAGAGCCCCGAGCCTATTTCAGAGTCTGTATCTCCCTCTGTCTCTGACCCTCCCCTGCTCACGCTGTCTCTCTCCTAGAAATAAATTAAAAAAAAACAAAAAACGTTTAAAAAAAAACAAAGAAGACTTAAATAAGTGATATAATATCCCATGTTACTGATTATAGACACTTTAAAAAAAAATACCTACACTTCTGTAATTACGTTTTGAATTTAACTCAACCTCAAGTGTCCAGATTTAATGGCACAGGTGTCCTTCAGGAACAGAGCCTCTTCCTGATAGATCTGCACACTGGAGCTGGAGGAGCTGGAGGAGCTGCAGAAGGACACAGAAGGTCAATGGGCTGAGCTGGGTGATACATGGCGACCTGTCTGAACGACAGCAGCACCTGATGACCCTTCACCAACCTTCTGAGTGTAAAGTACAACATGTTTCTTCTGGCCCAAGGGAACGTGGAGCTACAGGAGAATGGCATTCTGTGAAATGTACCTGTAAGTTGATACAATAAGTTGATACAATACAACCATAAGGTTACAAGCCTTTCTAAAGTAGCTGAGAGGGTTTAAAAAAATGTTTCTAAGCATGATAGCAAAAGCAAAACACATAGGGGGAAAAATGAAAACATTTGATTTCATGAAAGTGTTTTTAGTCTGTTTAAAACAACAACAAAACCAAATGTAAGCAAAGAAAGAGAAAGAAAGAAAAGAAAAAAGAGATGAAAAGACATGGGAAATACGTGCAATATAGTGATAGACAAATGGTTAATCCATTTAATATATAAAGAAGCTTTCCAAATTAATAAAAAAGAAACACCTGGCATTTTAAATGTACAAAAGACAACTGTTAATTTTTGAAAAAAAAAAAAAGAAATAAAATGCCCAAACTCATTTTTAAACATAAAATCCCATTTAAAGCCAAATAACTGTTGGGCCACATGGGTGGCTCAGTCAGTTGAGTGTCGGACTCTTGGTGTCAGCTCAGGTCATAATCTCCTGGTTCATGGGTTCGAGCCCTACTTTGGGCTCTGTGCTGACAGCACAGAGCCTGCTTAAGATTCTCTCTCTCTCCCCTCTCTCTCAAAATAAAAATAAATAAATAAACTTTATAGAAAGAAAGCAAATAAATGCAAAATAGATTTTCATGATCTGTTGACAAAGGTCTAAAAATAAGTATATATTCTAATTTGAAGAACATAGTGGGAAATTGACACTTCAATGTATTCATACACTTTGACTCAGATTTTTAAAATTTTACTAATTTATCCAGAGAAAATAACATGTCACAGTACAACTAACACAGTATGCCCAGGGCAAAACAGACACCTAATAGAAAGGATGTGAAAAAATACTAGCTCTAAAAATATTTATAATAGCACAAAATGGCAAAAAAACAAAAATCCCCCAGATAAGGCATTAGCTAGATGAATTTTGCTATATTCATACAATGAAACACTGTGTAGCCATTGACATTTTTAAAATGTGGAATAATATACAATATATCAATAAATTAAAAATAAACAGTTCAGAAACTTTTACTATGTGATTTCACTTGTGTAAATCATGTTATATGTCTATATATGTATGCTTACACACAAACACATACAAATAATGAAAGGATACATACTAATTATTAGTAGAATTAATGTCCTTTTCATTTTCAATATATATGTATTATTAATGTAGTACAAGAGTCAATCAAAGTTATTTTAAGTACTTTTAAAAATCTTGAATACATGACAGAACTTTATTTTCCCCTTCTTCTGTTCTGACTTTTGGAGAGTGTGAGAAGCATGGAGATATTGAAAAGAATAAGATGAATTCAGTTGGAAAGATGGGGGAAAGCTTCCTGAAAGAGGTAACAATTGAGATAAGTCTTAGAAGATTGGTAGAATTTTGAGTGGAGGAGTTGGGAACAGGAAATGCCAGGGCGTGCATGGAAGAGGTGAGTCACTTTGAGGAGGGGCAGGTGTAGAATTGTGTGTTAGACATGCAGCTGAAATGTAGATATAGATAAAAATTGATAGGCTTCTCCATCTTAATCAGGAGCTTGAATTTATCAGTTAAGTTAGGTTTCCCTTGAAGCAAGACCTGGGAAATGTGTCTTTGACTTACAGTTATGGGTCAAGTATGCCTAGAGCCCTGCAAAGGGTTCTGAGTCTAGGATTCTTAACACAATTCTGTGCATTTGATGGTCTCAGAGATTGATTCAGGTGACATGTTTATGAATGCAAAAGTGTTCTCACTAAACCTTCCCAACATATCTTCTGCCCACAGAAATCATTTTTGAAAATGGATATTGATAATCTAAGTCAGATGAGTATGAGGTGCCAAATTTCTTGGGTGTGGCTAACATAATTGGTAAACAAGAGAGAAATGGCAATTTTTTTCTATGTCACTCCACCTAATGTGTGGCCTTTTCTCTTTCACTCCACACATGTCTGGCCTTTCATGGAATCAATTGATTTGATCCAAGTCATCCAACAAGTTTGCTTCTTCCTTTGAAAAGGTTCCTTAAACATTCATCACCTCTTACAGGAAGTTCTGTATGACAGGACAGGCACGGTAGTTTGTTATCACTGTACAGAACTGTCACCGAATGCTAAAGGCATGGCCCTCCTCCAGCCAACTGATAGTAGGGGTGGGAATGAGACCCCACAGATAATTTTGTATGTCCGCTGATGAAATGGAGAAATAGCACCGTTACCAATGATGGTTAGCCTGTGACCTCTAACTAGGAATAACACAAAATAATCATCTTTTTATTATTTATGTAGACCAACCTCTGTACTGCTGAACTAAAATTTCTTCATCCCACTCTCTCCAATCTAAGCTTACACATCCTCTGCATAATTTTCTCTAGTGTTTTAGATGAACAGTCAATTAATGTAAAATGCTACTAGTGCTATGTAATAACCACAGATAATTATTTAAATATATTTCCTCTCAGCTAAAAGTATCTCCTCTGAATTGAATTTTCTAGTTAACTAAATCACACAAGGCTGTGAATAATGAAAATATTCTGATCACTGGGCTAGTCTGCCCATACTGCTGACATGTGGACAAAATCTGCTTTTGTTTTGTACTTTGAGGCAAATTCTAGGAAGAGTAAAAAAAAAAGTGGGTCAAAAACTAAACTATTTGACAATGTGCTATTATGGACTGTGCACCACAAACCCGAGAAGCCAGAAATATGATGAATGGCACCTCTCACGTTTAAGAAAGCATTGATTTTAAATCACCTGTGTCCAGAAGCACAGCGAATGACTGAAGTTTTACCAAAGTTATGCACAAGTGTAAAACAATGCATTTCAGATGCGTAAGTCCATAAAGGTATTACAGCAACAGAAATTATGGAAATTACATGTAATTACTCTTTAGGGATCATGAATCCATTTTCCCAGTGTTTTTGCTTTGCTGTCCTATTGCTTCCCAGAATTTGATGTTTTTCATTTACAAAGAAATTGGGATTTATTTCATCTACAAAAAAAAAAGTTGGAATTAACTCTATCATGTGTAAATATTTATGCATATTTCCAAAGAATACAGGGGCTTAACTCCACTTTTCCCTGATTACTTCTAGGCCTAATACATCATGTTACATCTCACGTCATGCACTTTCACAACGTTCAGATGAGAAGGCGATAACCCAAACAACCTGACAACGAATCAGCAGACACTTGGAAAAAATAAAACCTGAAGTTAGATATAATCTATAAAATTGGCACAGATTAATTGGAGGGCTCTTTTCTACTTCAACCTAAAAATTTGTTTTTGTTCAAGGATGAAATTTCTGTTCAGATGTTGCAGGGGGTTAATAAACAGCCTAACAAATGAGCAGCTGGTGTGGGCGACCCTGCCCCATTTCTCTTCCACCTTCACTCACATGGCAAGTGGGATATGAACGCGTTGTTCTGCGTCGTATTCAAAGATGACACCACGGTCAGTGATTGCCCCACTCCCGTGTGTGACTGAGAAGCCCAATATGGCACCAGGAGTCCTTCCTGTCGTTTGCACATATGATGCTTGTTGGGAGATTTGTGACTGCAGCTGCTTTTGCAAAGCCTGCCATTGTTTATATCTCTGCCTCCAAAATACAAAATGGGCCGTTGCTAGGAATGAACCACTTCATTTCCTGACCACTGCAAGCCAGAGTGATGTCTCTGTTGTTCTTTCCCAGATGTTCCCCAACACGGCCATATTGTTGGAAGTTGTGGTTTGCCTCGTTCAGAGATAAGCAAGATAAGTGAACTTAAACGGAAAGCATCACGTTGGATGATGATTGTGTGCGTTGCTATGATTAACAGTACAAACTGAGAACTGATTCTGAGTTTCCTACTCTGTGTTAGATAGCTACGATAAGTGGTGAGCAGCACACAAGGTAGTGGGAGGTGTGGGCCCTCCCGTTGAGGTATTTACTAGATAGGCACATTCTCGAAATGGTACAAGTCAATGAGTGACAGGACGAGAGCTACGCAAAGGCGTCTACAGATGTTAACTAGAGGCAGAGACCATTTCAGCTTTGGGTGTGAAGAAATTCTTCATGGAACAATGTACCTTTGAGAAGAGATGATCAGAGACGATACTTAGAGCAAGGAAAATGTGAAATGATACCAAAGTGGACTGTTGGCAAGGCATTTGGGGGATGGTGAGTTTACCGGTTGGGCCCAAGAAAACGACCACAGGATATAAGAAAAGGAAACCAGAGAGAGCCTGTATGGAAGGGTTCAAGCCATTATAGAGATTTCATAGAGGCTTTGAAAATAATGAAGTTGAGGAGAAAACAGTCCATGAGACTGATGAGTAATCCTGATTCTGGAACAAACTAATTGTAGGATACTGACAAGGGGTTTAACGTCTTGGGGCCTCAAGTTTTAAATCTGTACATTGAATAGAAAATAGTTTTCAACACCTGAGTGTAGGAAAATTTGGAAACTTATGAGAGAACAATTATGGCTCCTACAAAAGTTTGAGGCAGTAGAGTAATACTGACATCTGATGGACCCCACCAGTGATACCTGATACTGTTATACGCACAAAGGTCCCACCTGTATGTGTCCGCATAGCTTGCCGATGTCTGCCAGGCGTAGGATGAAAACTTATAATTATCTGAGCCCAGAGGCCAATTATGTTTGCACGAAAATATAAAGAATCTTTATCAAATTTTAATATAGTTTCTTTCCCTAGAAACGAAACACTTCTTGTGGTGATTGAAAACACCTATGTCACTACATTTTGCATTGTCACGTTCATGACGAGTCTGTTTATGAGAATATAATAGTTTAGTCTCTATTACAAAATACCAATCGAAAATAATGTATCGACAATATGCATTTGAATACTGTTTTTATTTAAATCCAGACTCATTCAGGGGCACCTGGGTGGCTCAGTCAGTTAAGCATCTGACTTTGGCTCAGATCATGATCTCGCAGTTCGTGGGTTCCAGCCCCACGTCGGGCTCTGTGCTGACAGCTAGCTGAGAGCCTGGAGCCTGTTTTGGATTCTGTGTCTTCCTCTCTCTCTGACCCTCCTCTGTTCACACACACTCTCTCTCTCTCTCTCTCTCAGAAATAAATAAAAAACATTAAAAAAAAATTTAAAAACTGTTTAAATCCAGACTCATTCAATCTGAGTAAGAGCAAACCTCAGGCTGCTCATAGTATCTTCTAGTATCGTTGCACGAATGCACCTGTGTTGACACATTGTTTTATTACAAATTGCTTTCTGTTTTATTTCTTCTTATTATTATAGGGAGGACATTTATTAAAGTTTGAAAATGATGTGTGTACACGGAAAAAAACTATCTATGAATGATATTTTGGCTAGTAAAGAGATGGTACAAAATATTTGTAATTCAAAAGGGCATGGTGTCCGCTGGGTTGAGAGCCACTGGGTGAGATGGTCTTGAAAGACCTTTCCTGCTGATGTGAGCCAAGCGAGGGCTCACGTGTGTCCGAGATCACTCCAGAAGCTTAGGGTATTCTTTTTTTTTTTTTTTTTTTTTTTAACAAATGCAGCCATGGATTAGTAAATGATTCTTTAATGGACTGAAAGCAATGTCAAAACAAATCTGTCTTCCACTAACAAAAATATATTTATCCTTGGGATATTTACCCTTAGGGTAAACATAAGCATGAAGTCCTTAGGACTTTTTAGTAAAGTTCTCACCAAACACAAAAGGCTTTTCCTTCTACTCTTATCAAGCATGTTTCTGGTACCCTGCACCTCCTAAGCCGTCACTTACTCATCTGATCAATTTTAAATGGCATTTGAAAGGCCACGATACCCGTTTTCTCTCCTTCCCATTCCTACTCTGCCTTCTGCATGAAAGCAGTCACGGCAATATTTTCCATCGTGCCTTCAGCTCAGCACACGTGGATTCACAGCTTTTATACCTTCAGCATGCCTTGGATGCTCTCTCCGGCAGACCTCGAGCACCCAGGCTGGTAGCGGGTGTAGGCATAGCGCAAGCCTGGGCGGTCAGAAGCCTCTGCTTTCTCTGCCAGCTGTAGGATGTTTGAGAGGCCCCTGGGAGATGCTTTGCTAATGAGTTACAGGCTGCCTCATCTATCCAGTGCTTTGACTATCTGCCCAATCTTTTCTGAGTTCCTAACCTCATGCTTCCTCCTTCCTCCTACTAGATGTCCTTCAGGGAGACACTGGATATGGGGATAAAACATTCTAATCCTGGAGCCTGCAGTCTTGTCAGTGTGTACAACCCAGGGGTCTGTTGCTTTGTTTATCTTTCCTACTTGTCTAGTGGGAGGTTTGGCAAAATGGGAAGGATTCAGATTGTGAGTTTTGGAAAAGTATCTGAGTGGTTTGTTGTTGTTTTTTAAAATTCCAGTCATTAATAATAGAGGGCTGAAACTGTCTTACTTGCACATGAAATTCTGTGCTTTGAATACAGCAATTTTTCTGCTCGGATAATAAGGAATTTTTTCTTCTCAGTCGAATGCTTTCACATTCTACTGTGTTCCTTTAAAATGAGAGGTCAATTCGTTTCATGCAAATAGAGGATAGCAGCGCAAAGCATAAGATACCCTTATGTTAAAGAAGCAGAAATGTTACTTTGGAAGTCGCATCTGCTTGTCCCCATTAAGCCATGCTTTGTTTTGGACATGCTGAACATGTTGAAGGAAGAAGAATTTGGGAACAGAAATTTTATGAGTGCTTCCTGTTTTTTAATGATAGAAGCTTCATTTCATGTGAAGATGTGTAATACACAGAGCCCTGTGTCAGATGGATATAATCTAAAGAAAACAGAAGCAAAGATGCCCCTCAATTAAGGACGAATGTCACGAAACCTGATTATTGTGCTCTGATGAGATCAGAAGTCTCAGGTCCAGTTCTCAGACAATCATGTGGATAATCAGAGCTAGATTGATTTCTGACCCTTAACGGGGCCATCTCTCTTTCCTGAACACAGAGGTCTTCAAAGGGTCCTGTTCATGGATGAGATTTTTGGTGAGCCAGGGGCTGGGATATTGGTTGAATAATTTCAGTCTCAGTAGAGCTGTTCATCACAGCTAAGCTTTGTGAGTGTTGGAATGATGTGTGTGTTATATCTGGGGAGGGTCCGAGCTTCAAAGGCTGTTAGACACAGTATGTGGTATCTTACATCACTTCTCAAATCTGTGCAAATTCAGATTTCTCTCTGACAAGGCCTTGCCATTAGAATGGGGAGTTCAAAAGTACAGTGCGGTTTGGATTGACTGTCCAACAATAAACATCTCTGTGAATGAAAAAGTCAAAAGCAATGTCTAAATCCGTGAGTCCTAAGGATCAGATACAGAGCTCTGACATTTATATCATTTATCCGTCAACCACAATGTACCTTCTTTCTTCCACTTATGTCCTCCTGTCCTGTCTGATAACTGATTATTATCATGAAATCTTTGTATGTCTGAACTTCAGGATTTGCAGTAAAGGTCTTGTGAACTAAAATAGCACAATTTGTCATGTACTGGAATTTGCCTGCTTCACAGAGACTTCGAATTAAACACGTAATTGAAGGGCTTCCTTTGTCTACATTTTATCCACAGGCATAAAAATAGGGAACAGAGAATGGGCTATAACCATGGTGTTTCAACTGAAAACAAAACACTAAAATATTCTGCAGTTCAAAAGACTTCTCGAGTAGATAGCCTATCACATCTATGCTAAGCCATAGCTATGGTTAAATAGCTAGTTCTCACTGCTAATCTGCAGGGTAGTTTATTAATCACAGAAAGTGTAATCAGTTAACCTAACCAAAAAGTTGGTGTTGGAGATCATTCTTCTGCTACATTGTAATCACTCAGTATTTTCAACAGCTCTACAGACACTCAGTTCATGACAGGGTCTTTTCTCGTAAGATAAGCATTCTTAAAAGAGTGGATTGAAAGAAAATAAAAAACCACCTAGAAAAAAATTTCCACCGACAGAACTTTCCATAGGATAAATAGTTCTTCCTTAAAAATTAAAAACAAAGAAAAAGAATAGAAAAAGAAAGAAACAACAATATCAACAACAAAAACCACCCATGGTTATGGGTTTCTAGCAGCAAAAGAGAAAAAATAAGCCATTATACATGGAGACTCGGTTTGGAAGATGAGACATATCATTAAATTACTCATTGGTGTGATGGGAGAAATAGGGGAATGTTTAAATTGTAAAGGTCACTTAAAACTGGTAAATTCTGTGACTTTAAATATTTTAGATGACCTTGAGCTCCTTCATTTGGGGCCAGATTATCATTGGCACTTACAGCTCAGTTTGGTTGAAGAAGGGCCATGTTTTCTTGAGAGTAACTGCTTAGGAACTGAGCTAGAGTCCTACATTGGATAATCAACATAGCTGTGTTTTCATCTCATCTTTAGAAGAAACTACAACAAATAACATGAATCCTGATGCTTCGGTGTGTCCATTAACAAACTTTGCTCCTGAGTATTTTGTCGGCTTACGATCACATCCTACATTTTAATATGGAAACAATAAAAGAAAAGACAGCAATATTAAGAGCTGTTGGAGGTCTAATGTTGGCTTTAATGACAGGTTCAATGATTCCATTTGGGGATTATCTCTAATGTGCTGCCACTCTGATCATACCTTTAAAGAGGCTCCTTTTTGAAAGAAGAAACATTAGAATTTATTAACTAGAAGGCAGAATCTCTTCGGGTTTATGGGCACTTATTTACTCTTTAAGGCAAGAAGAGTGATTATTGCCCCATTTTCTATTCTTAGCACTGATTTTAGTGGCTACTGATTTTGCAGCAAGCTGAAGAAGTCAAGCACATTTATGATTAGTTCTACTGCACAAATAACCCTGTAAAACAGAAAATGTTACACCAACTAGTTGTAAAATTGCTAGATTTGAATGGCATGTTGTATGTAATGGCTTCCTTAAGTCTATAAAGGAAAACTACACTCTGTGGGGCAAAAAATACTGTGAAATCAGAAATACAATGAGAAAGAAAAGAGCCAGAAATCATGACCACACGACCACATTGTTGGTGGTCAAATGCTGTGAGGAGAGAATAGATAGAAACAGCATCTTCCTAACTGCAAGATGGGATTCAAACTTGCTCCAGCTGGTATGGAAGCCCAGAAAGGCCAAAGACTCAAGTCCTGCAAGGTCCTGCCTTGGGACTAAACTTGGACTGGGAAATTTCACTTGGCTTTGAGCTACATGAAAAGATGTTTTTCAAATTACTTGGATGAAATCTAAGAATGGCATTTCTTTATGGTTTGAGAATACAAGTCTCCTCCTTGTGTTTCTCACCCTTCTTTCTTTTATTTCATCTATATCGTGTGCCTCCTTTCTTTCCAAATATGCCATAAAGACGGGAAAAGATCAAAACCAGACCGACTAATTGGGTATTTTTTGATGTCGAGATTCTTTGATATTACATCTTATTGTCCCCAAGTGAGCCAAGGAGCCAAGGTGCCAAGGAGCCAAAGGACCCCAAGTGAGCTCAAAGATTTAGAGCCTCCAACAAATGCAAGTCCTTCCTTTAGCATGTCTATTGCAGTCTTTGAGTCTTTAATATAATTTAAAGCAATTGTCCCCTTAGGGAGGTCTAACAATTTGCAGTTACATTGAAATAGTTGACCTGCCCAAGGAAACGAGAGGAATTTCAAGGGTACATTTCAAGACCTTGTTTCTGTTGATAATAGTGTTCCAGAAGTTATATTTATTAATATTGCTTTATTTTGGTCAGACTCCCACAGGAAATCCTGAGGAGTGTACGTTTCTGGCATATTTTATCTCAGATAGTTCCATCCCTTCGGTCTTGCATCCTGATTGCTAGACTGAAGAGTACCTTTGAAAGCCTTGCTTTTTAATGGAGCTGAGGATGACAACAAGCAGGAACTTCAACACTCCAGGAAGACAATCTATCTACTTTCTCCACTTATCATTAAAATGTCTTTTAGATGTAGGTCATAATTGGAAACCTATAAATGATGTCTGTGTAGTAAGCACTTCCCACAGAGCTGGAGTCCCAAGTGATTAAAATTTATCACATTGTTCTTATGGTTACAAATACTGCTGATATGTGTCATTACTTAGAAAGTACTATTCATAACATTTTGATTTCAGTCCAAATAGGTTTTTTTTCCCCCCTGAATTTCCCATAAAATGCTCTTGATCTTTTTTAAAAAGGTCTAATCTGCTTCTCCTTTGAAAGAACAAAGAAACGGGGTTGATTGTTCTGCAGCTTAAATTTTGTTTGGTGTGATATATTTATTGCCTGGTGGGATGCATCTAATTTTCCACTGGCTTTTCTGAGAAAGTAATTAGGATAGAACTCAATCCTAGGCAACATGCAGGCTCTAAACTCTTTCATCAACTAAAAGTTATGGTGTTTAGTATGTGGCTCTATTAAAATGATATGTAACCACAAGACCTCCTATTTAAGCAGTGCTTTGTTTTTCAAAACTCCTTGGTTTGTATATGCACATGTAACTTTCCATTAGATAACACAATATATGCTGAAATGCATTAGAGGAGGCCCTTACCATGGTAGGAGTGTGTCAGAACACAGGAAAACAAAGGCAGCCTTTCTTTCTGTCTTCAGAGAGCTATAGTTTTCTAACCCTCATACATGTTGCCATGTCCCTGAGAGCTCGTATCTTAAGGCCTGAGGTTACTGCTGGGTATTCTCAGACATTCAGCTCTTATGAGGCTTTTTACCTGGAAAGCGGTGGATTGAACTGGTTATATTTACTGAGAAAGGAAGACAGGAAAGACAGCATACCACCTGCTTTTTCTGCCTAAAGCTCTATTTGCTGAAAGGCAATTTGAGGCAATGCTGGCTGAACAAATCTGGCTTGAGGTTTTATAACTGATTTCTAAATTCTGGAACTCAGTGTACCTTGTAATAATATTGAGATATCAAGAAAGGAAAGAAAGCAAAATACTAATGGAATTTAATGCCAAGAGGCTTTAAGGAATATATTAAAACTCTTATTATGATTTTGACTCCTAGTTATGAAAGTCTAATACCACCTAACCATTTTAGCAAACTAATACGTACATTACTGTACTAAAATTTAACATTCTACATTTTACATTTTAATGTAATTTGGCATAACAAGGGATGTTATTCAAAGATGCCCAATTTTTTTTAATTTTTAAAATTTTTTAAAAAATATAGTTTATTGTCAAATGGGCTAACATACAGTTAATACAGTGTGCTCTTGGTTTTGGGGGCAGATTCCCATGATTCATTGCTTACATACAACACCCAGTGCTCATCCCAACAAGGGCCCTCCTCAATGCCCATCACCCATTTTCCCTTCTTCCCCACCCCGCCCATCAATCCTCAGTTTGTTCTCTGTATTTAAGGGTCTCATGGTTTGCCTCCCTCCCTCTCTGTTTGTAACTATTTTTTTCTCTTTCCCTTACCCCTTTTCTGTTGAGTATCTCAAGTTCCACATATGAGTGAAAACATTTTTCTCACAGTTTTAGAAATAAATGAAAAAAGAAAACATGAGCCTCTTCTCTTAGAATTCAGTGGTCAAGAATATTTGGGGATTAAGTAGGCAAGTTGCCAGACATAGGATTTTTTTTTTTTTCCAAAACAAAATGTACTAGTTCTTTCCATTGCTGACATAGTTGGCTCCATGTAGCTTGCGGAGCAAATCTCTTTTTGTATAATTATCTTGCAGCTTAGAGTCATTCTGTGGTGGGGAAAAAAAGCCAGCTGGTGACTAGCTAGAATAAAATAGAAGGGGTGTTGATAGAAAGGGGGAAAAATCATAGAATTGATTTTATGAATCATATTAAAACAAACACCAAGTGACTGATTTATTTTGTCATCTGAGTATTTTATAATATCAAATATTCTTGGAAACAACTGAGCCATTTTCTGGGGCTTGACAAGCATTAGTAATCTAGAGATTTTTCATTATATGATGAAAGGCTGGAAAGACACAATAGCACATAAATGCAACAGACACAAAATTTTTAATTGTAATGGAATTATGGGTCCTTTTTGTCCATTTATATCAAGAGTGACATTGAAAAGGCATGTATGTAGACAAGATAACCCGATGACCAGAAAACCAAGCCATATCTCCTAGATACCCGAACATCATAATTGGAATTTCCACTCAATCAACCAGTTGCTTATCTATATGATTGGTTTGTTTTGTTTTTTTGTAACGTCACTGAAAATACATTTCCTGAAATAACTAGTTATAGTTAGAAGATATACATACCAGGATAACATATATAAATATTTTAAACATTTTTAGAATTGCGGAATACCAGATTCAGAAGGGACTAGAGCCAAAGTGTAAGTCCATCTCTATTCAGCCTCTCCCACAGGTGAGAGGTGCTGATGTCCTCCTCAGACAGCCCATTCTATTCACACAAGACTGACTATAGTCTATCCTTATATGGAAATTTCTATGTATTGGTCCATGCATACATTTGACACCAGACAATAAACCTTTCCCTCTTTAACGATAAAGCTCTTCTTTCCTTCAGATAAAAAAATCCACTGTTCCAACAGTTTTCCTTCTTTTGACACAGGTTTATATCTATCCTCTTACAAAGTACATCTTTTGTCTTTGAAGGCATGCTCTCTTGAAGTGGGGTGCCTGGATGTGAACTCAGGATTAAAAGAAAAAAAAAAGTGTTCACTACTGTGGAATGTTGACTGGGGTTATTCCAGCTTCTTTAGCCCAAAAAGTTTACTCCAAAATTGACTTAAATTCTGTTAAACTTCTGGCAGCCCACCTCTCTGTCGACTTATAACTAACTCCCTATTACTTAAAAACCCTAAGCCATTTTCCCCCCAGCATTTTCAATATGAACTATTTTCCCAGATGGTTTTCTTAACTCAGGTACAGAGCTGTATATGTATTGGTTATTTCAATTAAAATTCTTTCAGTGAGATGCAGCCACTCTTTTGGCTCATCCAGCTCATCTGAAGCCTAGTGTTATCATCATCAGATTCAATAAAACCCCAGCTCATTTGACAAGATATCTGCCAAACCATTGAAAACAACACTGGGAAAGGACCCCATTCCCATACGTTAAACTCTGGCCCTTCGACCAACCTTGATGATATTTAAATCCTTTCCCAGGAAAGGCAAGATCTCAAATACATAGTGATTTTAAAATGGATTTACTCTTTATTCAATTCACACCCTTAATTACTAATAGAACTTTCCTTTTAAGCAAGAATAGCAGGCCTACCCAATAGCATCCATCCAGGAAAACAATGAATCCAAGTGATTCATGATAACCAGCATCTACTTTTGATGATCTGGTCTTTATATGAAAGGGTTGAAGATGAAACTCAGATTGTGTTTACCAGTTAGATTTCTGTCTTTCCTTAACCTCATCTAAGGTGAAAATAGGTCTAAGCAAAAGACAGTGACATCTCCTGTTAAACAGCGATACAACCAACTCAAATTCTCCAAGTTAAATAAAAATTTTATATATAATAGTTCTCAAAATATGCTTCACATGGGATTTATGCCATTGTTCATTAGATACTATGAAATAAAAATTAAAATGATACTGTCGGTAAAATGTGCTGTCAAATGACTTTCCCCGGGAGCGCACTCACACGCTGATCATAGAGAAAGAAGTCTTCGCATTTAACTTTGAAATGTACAATCATCAAAAACCCTGGGCAGCCTCACGTGTAGGAGTAATAGGTCTCGCACATATTTATGAGCCGCCTTAAATCCTTTCTGGAGCAAGGAGGAAAGTAAATAAAAGCCACAGTCACATATTTAATGAGGAGGGAGAGAAAAATCTAAATTGGTATGCAGTCACTGCTTTCACAAACCATTTTAGTTTAAGAATTTCATACTGAAATGTTTCGGTGCTTTCTTTCAGCCGACACTACTAATGTAGAAGACAGGCTACACCACCCAATGTCCCAAATACACTGGACGTCATTAAGCAAAGATACAGTAACAAAAGAGCTTTAAAAAAAAATCTATTACACTTAAAAATGTAAATAAATGTAAAAATGCCACCTGCCATCCACAGGGTAAATCTTAATTGTCCCCATGGGGTATTTCTTGCTCCGTTACTTGGGGAAGAATTCTATGTTACTAAGTCAGAGCCGAAAAATAGTGATTTAGTTTAGATAGGATTTGTGTGGGAATAAAGCAATTCTATCTGCCCTTTTTTGCTCTTAAAAGTTAAACAAGACACTTGTGGGGATGAGCACTGAGTGTTATGTGGAAACTAATTTGACAATAAACTATTTGTAAAAAAATAAAATAAAATAAAATAAAATAATAAAATAAAATAAAATAAAATAAAAAAATAAATAAATAAAATAATTATTTAAAAAAAGTTAAACAGGGAACATGTATATGCCATATTTTTATATAAAATGTATTCTGCTGGTTTTATTCAATTTTCTCTCTCTAACCCTAGCATTTCCTCCTTTTTATTTCATTATTGCAGGAAAGAATACTCAGACACTAGTAATTTATTTGAAAGTTTGTTGGGCATCATTTCATTATTTGTCTCTGAACAGAAAAGTCCTTTTCACTAGAGAATATTCAGTTCTTCTTCAATTGCTTGTTGTTTTTAGCTTGGTGTAAATTACACCAGCCATAAAATAAACAAATACTCTTTAGTTAGGGGAATTCTGTTTTGAATGCTGTTTATTCCAGAGAGAGCAAAGAGTAGATCCGCCATCTTTTAGCCTCAGGCTAAGTCACTCAGCATCCCTCCAGGTGCCCCCAGCCTCACACCCTACACTCCAAGGAGCCCCAAAGGCATAACATGACAAATTAACCAAACAAACCTAAAGAATGTCCAGTGAAATGGAATTTCAAATAAACAACAACAAAAATGTGTAAGTGGAAGTACTTGTGAGTATCCTGTGAGATATACTAACACGTAGTTTGTTATTTCTCTGAAATTCTAACTTCACCGAGGGTCTTATATGTGACAGTCCTACGCACACATTGTCTATGTTTTGTTTTCAGCCATTGTTTGAAGCCATTTTTGGCAGGTTTTCCCCTCCATCTCAGGTGACTTGTTGTGCCTTGTCAACAAGGAAATCTCAGCTTACCTGACTATTGTCCTCTCAGAGCAAATCTCGGCTAACCTGCTCCAGCCCAACCCCAGCAGAGCTAATCATTCACAGCTTTGTGCTGCCTCTGTGCTAAGTACATACTTGAGTATAACTGAGTCACAAGCTGCATCTCACCATTTGTGTGTAACTGGCTGCCAGGTCACTGGGACACACAGCACTTTGCTCACCAGCATCCCTAATGCTAGAATAAACCAGCACCGCAAAAGAACTCCAGATATGGAAAGGGCAGTGAGTTGCAGCCGGACAAAACTATTGGAATCCTGGCCATTGCCACTCTGTAACTGAGACTGCGGTCAATGCAGACTCACAGAGCCTCAAGGTTCTCATCTACATAGTTTTGTTTTTTTTTTAATATTTTTATTTATTTCTAGAGAGAGAGAGAGACAGTGTGAGCAGGGGAGGGTCAGAGAGAGAGGGAGTCACAGACTGAAACAGGCTCCAGGCTCTGAGCTGGCAGTCAGCACAGAGCCCGATGCGGGGCTCGAACCCACGGACCACGAGATCATGACCTAAGTGAAAGTCGGGCGCTTAACTGACTAAGCCACCCAGGCGCCCCCCTTTTTTTTTTTTTAAATAAAACATCCATGGCCAAGTAATTGTTGAAAATTAAATAAAGTTGTTTATATATAAAGGAACTGCCATCAAGCTCAGAGTCACCAAAATAGTTTCCTTCTAATCCCACTCTCTTCGTGGAAGTAAGATAGGCTTTGAGAGGTATACTCTCTCTTCTTTTCTGGTAACTTCTGGAGAACTCCAATTTCCATTTTTAAATTAAGTTTCAAATTTTGCCCAACTATGGCCTAAAATACTCCATTTTAAATAATATACTCTAGTTGTTTTGCCAACTTATTCCTAAATTCTGATTTAAAGCCTTGCTTTTAGATGTTGTTCTTTCACAGTCAGAAAGCACTTCCAACCAGACCATGTAAAATGAGCAAAACTCTGCTCCCAAAAGCTTGCAAAGGAAGAGAGTTTCTAAAAATTACTCTTGTCTCATGTGTCTGACTCACATTTATCTAAAAATAAAAGGAAAACGAGGAGAAAAAATAAACGAACAGAGGATAACGTGCGGCTTCATGTCTCTAAGTCAGATAACAAGATAATTTCTCTGCGTGCTCTATATTTCACTTTACTTTCCAAAATGACCTTTCCACCCCCTCGCCCTATCACTAGAGTATAAATCCATTAATGAGGAATCTTTCCTTCCCCTGTCCTTTTTCATATCAATCTCAGCAGGATGCTAGACTGTTCTTTGAGTTCATTCACTTTATAGCCATTAAAAAGAAAATAGAGCCTGGAGACAGGCTGTCTCCAATTGGTGAATCACAGGATGAAGGAAGAAATTCCTGAGTTCCCAGCTTTCCTGTACCACTGATTTTCTGTACAAACCCCGGAAAATTTCAAAAACTCATTTAAAAAAATGTGTGAATTGGGTGAAATATTGAAGAACCACCATTCACACATATGCGATTCCTTAGCAGCAAATAAAAGGCTGTTAAAACATCAATGTTTAGGGCACCTGGGTGGCTCAGTCAGTTAAGCGTCTGACTTTGGCTCAGGTCATGATCTCGCAATTCATGGTTTCCAGCCCCTCATCGGGCTCTATGCTGACAGCTCAGAGCCTGGATTCTGCTTCAGATTCTGTGTCTCCCTCTCTGCCCCTTGCCCGCTTGTACTCTGTCTCCCTCTCTCCTTCAAAAATAAATAAATATTGAAAAAAAAACATTAATGTTTACAGTTAATGGTTTTCAAAATATGCTTGCCTGACTTGGACACCATAGGGTTTAATGCCGTCTCTCCTTAGACGTTATGAAATGATAATATGATAATAATACTAATAAAATGTAATGGTTGCCATGACTTTCCCCAGAAGTGTACATGTTCTAATCCAACTTTGAAATGTAAAGAAACTAGAGAAACCTAGTGAAAAATCTGGTTGAAAACTCCACTTGAAAAAAACTGAGAAAAATATGTAGGAAAACTCAGAATAAATCAACAGGCATCTTAAGAGATACGTAAAAGGTAATGCAATTGATTAACCATTTACTTACTCATTCACCAACTGTTTAGTGAGCATATACTACAAGCAAAGCCTGTTACAGACTTTTTTTGAGTTTAATGTTCCCAATCTCCTAATGCCAATGGAACTCTGCTAATAAAATATAGGTGTGTAACTCAGGGGTTAACAATGTAATGTTCCGAAATGTATCCTCTAACAATTTTAAGATTAGCATTTGTGGAACTTTGCTGCCTCACAGGTAACATCGCACTATTAGAGCAGCGTGGCCTTCTCCTGAAGGCTCAAGGATCTTTCACGCGACACTGTGCATGCCCAATGATACTGTCTTCTCTGCAAAGTAAACGATGAACGGGTTACTAAAAACTTCAAAGACATTCCTGATCTTAAAATTGTCTGATATTAAAGGAGTCTGTAAAGGAGCAGGCTCCCCAAGTCACACAGTTTCTCAAGAGCTCAGTGCTGGCCTGACTCCAATATCTAGCAACAATATTTACTGTTTGCTTGTTATGTGCAGGACTGCAGTACATCTCTCCCTCTTCCAGTTGGACATCGTATATATATAAACCTAATGTAATGAAAAACCCAAAAGCCTCCCTGGAATGTCTGTTTGATAACACTTAGTAAGACATAATCCATACCAAGAAAAGATGAACAATACTTTGAGATCAAAATTCTAACAGTCCCATGGGTATCTTGTGTAATTGAAAGGGTTGCTTCTTTAAATTATGATAGGCATGTATATTTTAAAAAGTAAAGGAGGAACAATGTATGCAAGTACATACTTGTTTGTGTGTCTTCCTAGAAGTAGCTTTTTCAAGATGGCTTAGGAATTCCACTGGAGGACCACATCCATGCATACACTCTGGAATGATGGCTCGTACTCTTCCCAGGAAGGTCTTGACAGCACACAGCCACAAAAGACACACACAGAGCAGAGAGGGAGAAAGAGTGAGACCAGTGGAGTCAAGCCAGGGTATCAATAAATGGCATAGCTTTGTCATCTCACATCTAAGTAAATTTCTTCCAATTAAGGGAAGGAAAGATCTTGAAATAACAAAACTTCCCTGTGAAGATTTCAGCAAGGTAACTTCAACATCCAGCACAGGTAACCGTGTGCATGGAGAAGCCTCTGAAGCCGATCAGAACTACCAATCAGCGCTGTCTGTTAGAAGCACTCTCATCCATTGCATGCAGGAGCCACACAAATAAGAACTCACATCTGAGTCCTGAAAGGGGGATCCTAATGAAAATTCAGAAAGCAATCTAAAAGAAATGAAGTGTACTTTTACTACATTGCTTGAATTTTTGTAATAAGCATGAATCATTTTTACAAAAACAGTAAAAACATTCCCGAAAAGAACGAGGGAAGGAAGGGAGAAAGGGAAGGAAGCAGACTGCAAGACTAGGGAACATAACCCAGTACCATTAACCATATGGCTCTCTAAAGCATTTCATGATTTCTGAATGCAGATTCTGAACCTTGCAGCCATAGAGGGTAGTGTAGGAGCCTGGGATCAGCTTTTGTTTTCCCGTAGTTTCTCAAGAATCCACTTTGAGTATGGCAATATAGAACACTGAAGGGGCGAAAGGACCCCTCCAGCTTCGGAGAAGCAGCCAAGAGGATTCTCACTCAACATTTTCTGCACTGATGAGAAACAATCATTCTTGATCTCTCCCTCTCCCTCCAGAGGCTCCTGACTCTTTGTGGACACAAAGAGAGAGATTGAATGGTTTCTCCCATGTTTCCAGGTCAAAGGCCAAGGCCAGAATTGTTCAGATATTTACTGAATGCCTAATAAGCACAAAAACATAGTACTTGGCACTATACAGTCCAAAGAAATAAGAGATAGGGTTCCCACTGGAGCAAGAAAAAATATATAAGCAAAAAGTAGATAACATATTAGCCACAAAACAAAAGATTTCATAAGATTCCTCTGAAGGCAAATGTACAGACCATGAGATCTTTTTGGACAAATGTAGTGCAATTAATATGCAATTTTCTTTAAAAATGGATTCATCAGCACTGTTAAATGCACACATAATTGCACACAGATATATACATACACACAATCATCAGTCTGTTAGAATAAAATTCTCTAAAATAATGAGAAGTTATAAAAATATACAAAGTTTAAACAATCTTTGGGAGAACAGAGATTAAGAATAGCTGACATTTATTGAGGATTTTTACTGCTCCAGGTACCGTGTTAAGTGCTCTAAATGCTTTTGCTCAATTAATTCTTGCAACAAATTAATGGGATAGGGATTGTTACCATTTTATGTTTGAGGAAGCCAGGACTTAGGAAAGATGAAGTAATTTTTCTAAGATGTCATAACTAACCCCATGTTTCTGAAGCATTTGCTGATGTATTAGAGAATTTGGGTCACTCTCTTATATAGACAACTCTAGTCTCTTCTTAGGAAACTCAGTGGTTCAAGCAAACTGAAGAGTGCCATGCAGGCAGCTTCATTATTCTCATAAGAAGACAAGAAAGGTTCAAGAATGAATTGCCAAAGTGGCTAATGAATAGGATTCATTGAGAAAAAAGAAATGGAAGAAAATGGACCTTGGAGGCCTTCTGTAAAGAAAAGCATATGAATAGTTCATTCATATTTCATCCTTAAGCTCTTACTGAACACCTAAAATTTGCAAGTCCTTCCCTTTAATAATGATAACAGAGAAAGGTACAAGGAGCTAATAATAAACCTGTGTGAGGTGATGGGATGCTAGGTAGGTGAAGACGAAGGGTGCAGATGATACAATCGGTAGTAAGTCCTACAATGAAGATGTGAGCAAATGAGGAAGAATGGCGGTAGAGCCATGCAGTCCGCTCATTAGAGCTGGGAATGGATTCACAGAGGTGGTCATAGCTGATCTGGACCTAACTGTCTGGCAAATTTCACGTGAGAAATAAAGGGAGAAGAACATGTCTTACAGAGAAGTAGGTACAAATGCATGAACATCATGAAGGCCAGGTTTTTCATGTGAGAAAAATTAAGCACCTCTAAAATGGAACAAAGCCAGGAAGTACTTAGGGTAAGCGTGGAAGAAAGCTGCAGGAAAACAGGGCAATGGGGGAAAAGCAAGAGCAGTAAGGGCAAGAAGGGGGGGCAAGGGAAAAATGGTTAAGAAATTATGGTGGATCAGGGGCTCCTGGGTGGCTCAGTCGGTTAAGCGTCCGACTTTCGCTTAGGTCATGATCTCGCGGTTCGTGGGTTCGAGCCCCGCGTCGGGCTCTGTGCTGACTGCCAGCTCAGAGCCTGGAGCCTGTTTCAGTCTGTGACTCCCTCTCTCTCTGACCCTCCCCTGCTCACGCTGTCTCTCTCTCTCTCTCTCTCCTAGAAATGAATAAAACATTAAAAAAAAATTAAAAAAAAAAAAGAAATTATGGTGGATCATCAGGAATCAGGAGAACCAAATGCTCCTCCTTTTCTAGCTCAGAAAACGACCTCATAATCCATCTAGTTGTTCAACACAGAAACCAAGGTGTCCTGGGTGCTTCTTCCATTCTTTCACTCTCTATACCTCATCAGCCAGCCTCTGGTTCTGCTTTCTGAAGCTCCCTCCTGTCTGCTCACTTCTCATCTTCCTCAGGGCTACTGACTGAAGACAGTGCTTCAACTGTCTACGTCCTTTTGCCTGGGCTATTACACAGCCTCCTAAATGTGTCCCTCTAGCCCCTTCACCCTCTATGGCCAGCACAACCTTTGTGAAAACACGGATCCAATCGTGTCCCTCTCCAGAGGCTCCAGTGCCCTGAAGGTAAAGGGCAAACTGGTTCTTGCACTTCATAAAGCCCTTTCCAGCCTCTACTTCCTGTTGCGCATCCCAGGCCCCAGCTCCCAGGCCTCCACGCCACCATTCCTACCAAACTCACACACTCTGCCATCCGCCACTGCTGAATCCCTTCTCTTTCCTGAGGTACATCATGCACCGTCTCCTCCAGACTTTTTCCCATGCCGCTTTCTCTGTTGAAGCACTTTCTCCAGGTCTTACTTGGCTGAATCCAAAGCACCCTTTAGGTCTTGATTTACCCACCACTGTTTCTGGGAAGCCTTCCCTGACCTCTGCAGCTGAATTAAGTATCCTTCTTCAGTGACTACCGAATACATTGTTCCTCCTCTTTCCCAGTATTTAGAGATGCATAATTGCCGGGGCCCCTGGGTGGCTCAGTCAGTTAAGCGTCCGACTTCGGCTCAGGTTATGATCTCACTGTTCGTGGGTTCTAGCCCCATGTCAGGCTCTGTGCTGACAGCCAGCTCAGAGCCTGGAGTCTGTTTCAAATTCTGTGTCTCCCTCTCTCTGACCCTCCCTTGCTCAAGCTGCCTCTCTCTCTCAGAAATAAATAAAACATTAAAAAAAAAGAGATGCATAATTGCCTATTTATCTATCCATATTCTCAGACAGACTAAGTTACAACGAGCAGAACCACATCTATCTCATTCATTTTATATCCTTTAGTAGCTGGTTGACAGACCAGTAAATGAATGACTGCATGAATTGTAGTGACTCTGGGCCATTACTGAAGGGGAATGAAATACTGGTACATAACTGTGTGAGTCAAATGGGGTTTAGTTACCAATTCCAAGAGTAAACCAGGGCAGCTCCATTTTAGTCAGTGTTGATCAAGCAGGTTCCCAACAAAATGAGACTTCGGTGGCCAAGGTGTTTTTCTGCTTGCATCTGACTGTGTCATTCAGTGGAAGCCAACAAATCGACTGTCCTTTCAGAATTGAGAAAGGGTATCTTTATAGCTTGGATCAAGAAATGTCCCACAAAGAAAAAAATTTGAATGTGAAGGTTGAGGGTGAGGGAGTCAAGAATGCTACTGGAAAATGACCTGATTTGGCAGATGGAAGAAACATCCGAAATTGGTTTTTAGTTTTCTGTGATAAGGAAATACTTAAAACATGGGACATCTTACTATAAACAATGCAATAGATAGCAGGTATAATCTATACCCTTCAAAGAAATGCAAGAACCTAGTTATATCATCTCCTCATTTGAAATAGTCTCTTTTTCCCTACCCTCTACTTTGCACCTGAACTTCATCTAATTCTTTTACTGTAACCTTCTTCCCTCATGTTTATCAGGGTCTCTATACTGGATTGGATAAAATGAAGAGCAAAACCAAATGCACCAGGCTCCTTTCCATCAATAAGGAAGGTAGACAGCCCCAGATTTGGCTTCATGAAAATTCAAAGAAGTATCTGGGTATTTGGAAGGGTCAGAGGGGAGGGCAGGAAATGACACGAGATAAAGGAGTGTGGTGGTACCTGACGGAGGTATCAGGAATGTGTGCTCCACGTCTGGATTTTAGATCTGGATCTCTTCCGTGCAGGGCGATCCGTCTCTCTGCTGCGGTGTCTGTCTAGAGGTAGGAAGTGCTGGACATTATCTGGGCTTTACATTGTGTAAAAAGTCTGATAACACTTTCTGTTTTTCAAGAATAATTTAAGCTTTTCTGAACTTTTTTGGGTAAAAGCACACTTAATCATCATGCCACAAAGCTGGAAGCTGGCCAATGCAGGACAATCAAAGGGCTTTCTCTCAAAAAGCCCTGAGCCGGATACCTCAGCTTTGGATAAGTACTAGCGGGTGAAATGCAAGGCCCCTGGTTCTGGAAATCTTCAAAAACCTCTGAGTTAAAGCAGATCCTTCTACCCTGTGCAGTAAAACTCAAGATTGGAGCATGAAAAGTGAATGAATAGTGAATGAGTAATAATTTTTATTTAACACATAGGGGAATATGAAACAGTTCACAATCACGAGCAGTAAAGATCATTGTTAAGCAAGAATTTCTTCCTTAATTGACTTGTCTGATAATTGACTTCTCTGAGTGTCTTTCCTCCCTTCCCAACCCCCCAAATGAACCAAACTATTACTAACGTTGGCAGTTTTATAATAAAATGCAAGGTTATATACAATCTGGGAAAACCTAAGATAAGCACATCCTTCCTAATTGCTTTAAGTTATGATTCTTGTAATTCCTCATGTTAGAGGCCCAAACTATATTTTCAGGGTGTTTATCACATTTTATGCCTCCAACTCTGGTGTTGAGCCTTATGGAGCTCATTCTAGGGAAAGTGATAAATAGAGAGGGAAGTGAGTCCCTCCTTCCATACTAGACAACACTGATTGCCAATGCTCCAATGTCACCAGCTAGACAGTTTTTCTCCATTGATAATGAAGTCCTCGCTTTATTTTATGGTCAATACTGAAAGGAAAGAGAAATCAGAGGCTTGGAAATGTGTTAGGTTAAAGTCACAGATTCTAATTCTGATTTCTCTTTGACTGTTGTTAATCACCTGCCCTTCTGTAGCTCACTTGCTTGCTTTACAACTGTGCATTGGTACTAAAATGTTCTCCAAACCTCATTCTAAACTTCCAGGAGTTCTTGACCTATTTTAGAGGCATAATCCTCCATGATAAATATCACCGATTTGTCCTCAAATTTCACGTTCATTTCGCATTTCTTCCCCTTTTTTAAAATAGTCACCTATTTTTTAAAAATTGTTTAGTGTTTGTTTATTTTTGAGAGAGAGAGACAGAGTGTGAGCTGGGGAAATGACAGAGAGAGGGAGACACAGAACTGGAATCAGGTTCCAGGCTCTGAGCTGTCAGCACAGAGTCGGGCACGGTGTTTGAACCCACAAACCGTGAGATCATGACCTGAGCCAAAGTCAGACACCCAACCAACTGAGCCACCCAGGCTCAGCTTTAATACTTTCATAGTTTTAATACTTTAATCATCTATGTTTTAATACTTTCATAGTCCAATAAATTTAAAATGCTGATCTACTTGGAACTCCATAAATGTTACAATTTAATAGGAGGCAAAATTACATGAATCTCAAATATTAGTTAAGTAAACATTAATTCATACCTATCCCCAAAAAGATCCCTTTAAAGCTTTAAAGGGCTTTGAAACTTCTTTTAAGTTATTAGTTTCCCAAGATGTGTCAGAATAAATATTCCTACATATAAGACTTTGAAAAGGCTAACTGAGTTGTGAATGTGGTAAGACAGACTAAAGAGACAAAAACCAAAATTATAAGATCTTGTTTTTAAACATTCTGAGAGATAATGTCAGCTTCGAAAACTATAAATCTTTGTGAACCTTATTGTATTATTTTTATCTGGTTCTCATGTGGTACATTAGCAGGTGGCACATACCACGAACGATTGTATGCAGAGAGCAATCCTTTCCCAACCCTGGTGTCTCTATATTCCCATGGATAGTAGCTTTAAAGCTTTACTACCTGGAGCACAAAGTACTGTGTTTCTTTTCAGAAAAACAACAGCAACAACAACAACAACAACAACAACATATTGTCTCCTCTGCCTCTCCTCTAATTTCATATCTCATGTTACAATAACTCTCATTATTCTGAGAACTTCTGTATCAGATTTTTTTGCCTCTTTGTAGCTCATGCCCAATGAATAGCTTTCCATTTTTCTTCTTTCACTACACATTTACTATGTGCTTACTGTTACTGACTAGTGACTTAGATGTGAAAGCCACAGAAGAGGACACAATCCCTGCCTCAATAAACTTAAGAAAGTATTCGTCCCCTGTAAGGCCTAGTTATTTCATCTATAAAGGAGTAATAGTAATTAGTGCATTAACTATTATGAGGACTAAATGAAATAATTTTTAAAGAGTTGGACAAGTGCTTTGGTATTGCAATACCTAACATTCAATGAATTCTATTTATGTCATTCTATTTCTTAGGTACTATAGTTAAAAAAAAAACAAAAAAAAACTCAGTACAGGAGGTAATGTTTGAACCATGTTTCAAAACAGATTGTTCCTCAGAGGAAGGAAGATGGAAACTACTCCAGATATTGGGAATATACAGCCCACACAGTCAGTGGGAGAGATCATGTCATGTTCTACTTTAAAGAAATGGGAAGCTGTCTCATTAAACTAGGAAGAGAAACCAGAATATGAAACTGAAAGCTCAGCTGGTTTAATGGATTTAGTCCTATAGAAATTAGAGAACTGACAGGGACTTTGAAAAAAGAAAATAACATAATTTTATTTGTGTAGTAGAAAAATCATTATGGCTTTAATATGGAGAATGGATTGGTTGTACAAGAACCTGAAGAATTTGAAATCAAGTAAGAGAATTCAAAGGCCTGATTAGAGAAGATGATGTCTGAACTAAAACAATGGCAGTTATTGACTGAGGAAAGTTGAATGAAGAAATATTTCAAAAGTAGCATCTACTATATATGATCACTAATTTGGGGTAAGGGTTGACCCTGCAGTTTTTGGATTGGTAGCCAAATGGCTGGATATACTATTTATTATTTAATAAACAAAATAAAATAGAAATAAATAAAAACTACAGAAAAAGAATAAGTGTATTTCTGAATGGGAGGAGGGGGAGGGGGATGTAGAAAGTTGGAGACTATGGGAACAGTTTTAGACAAGGAAAAATCCAGAAGGATACCAATCCCCAAGAGGGCAAGGCAAAGGGAAGGAACCAATGTACAAAATCTGTAAAGAAAATGTATAATGAGAGAATAATGTGTCCAGGGTCAAGACAGCAGAGTTTCAAGAAGGAGGAATTAAATATTCATGCCGAAATCATAAAGAGCAAAGAGAAATCTGGCTCAGTCTTCCAACTCCAGAAGTAGGGGAGGAGGGAACATGCAGTCTCCCCTCCTGATGGGTTTGAGGAAGGGAGTGCCATCCGAGCAAATTAATGTTTCAGTTAAGTTGAGGTGACGGGAACACCCTATAGAAGGTTTAGCAACGTGGGAAAGAACTAAAAGACCCAAGATTCCCGTGAAGATGATTGGGAGGAGAGCCAGCAGGCAGAGGAGTGGGACGTCACCAGACCACCAGGAAAGGACAAGACTGACCTGGATAGAGATAAGAGTATGAAAGGATTAATGATGAGAGGCTCTGATTTCTTTTTATCTTTATCTTGAGTGAAATAATTTTCAGCACTTCAAATCCCTTTCTGGTATCTCATTAACTTAATAATTTAATACCCTGGAGGTTCTGCAATTCTACCCGTATGGAAAGATGCTGAGCCAATCTAAGCAACAGCGATGCCAACTACCATAATGAGAAAGCCCAGGGAAGGTTATCGCGATATTGCAAAATCTTTCGCATTCAGGTTACAGTCTCCCTGTAAGCTTCTTGCTTGTCATCTCTGAATTTAAAGACAATCTTGATATGCTGCACAGAGAGCTGTTTATGGCGGACCCCAGTCATTTTTCTAGCAAGGAAAACCCAAATCTGCATTCTTCTGATTTAGCTGCTTGTCCTTGTAACACACATAGAGAACTTTTACCAGCCAAGCCAAGACGTCTGCCAGAGGCACCTGGGACCCCATCATCACTACCTAAGGAAAGCTAGCAGAGTCCAGGGGTGCCCCTGGCAGTTATTCAATATGCTAAGAAAAAAAATATTGGGTAAACCACATGTCTAAGGCACAAGATAAAGTTCTGAAATTTGTGTTTGTCACCAGATATGCCTTGTTGAGAACCCTGTTTTCTTTTGCCAAGATACTGAAGCCTAATATTTTGCGGCCAGCTTTTTCAGCAGTCTTGTGGTTAGAAGAAGAGACAGGCTGCTATACTGACCACATTTGGCCCAGCCGCAGAAATAATTTCATCGACCTGGCATGAAGGACATTGTTCAAGTGAGCAGTTTCCTCTGCTGTCAAATTAGCAAATAAACCGATTGCCGAAGTAATTCATCGATATGTTTACCATCACGTGGTAGCGTTAGCACATGGTCCCAAATGCCCTGACATACCTCTTATCAAAAGATGGGAGTCTGTGTCCCATTCTCTTGAAACCAGAAAGATTTAGGAGTGCTTCCACCAACAGAGTAAGGGATAAGTGATGTGACTCCAAAAGTAAGTTAGAAAGGCCATATAGGTTTGGCCTCTTGAGATACTCCCTGGAAGAAGCCAGACACCATGATAAGAAGACTGACTATCCTGAAATGACTATCTGTTAGAAAGGTCACAGATAGGCACTCAGGCAGAAGCCCCAGCTGAGAGCTCCCCGTGACACTGATTGGCACCCACGTGAATGAGTCATGTAAGACATCTAGCCCAACTGAGCTTTCAGACAACTATAACTCAACTATGTGAGGGACCCCCCCCCCAAACAAGTGTTGCTCTTCTAAGCCTTTTCTGAATTATTAGTCCATAAAACCATGAACAACAAAAAATACATGTGTATGTTAAGGTGCTACATTTGGGAGGTAATTTGCTACAGGGCAACAGTAACTGAAACAGAATTCGTTAACTGAAAATGGAGAATGTTGGAAACAGTAACAACACCCTGAAAAATATGCATTGATTTTGGGACTGGGGACCAGATGGTGAGCAAAAGTCGAAAGGACCTTGAAGAATCTGCTATGAAAGCCTAAGGGTCCCTGAAGAAATGGTCAGTGAGAGAGCTTAAAGGTGAGTAAGAAAACTGTTGGTCACTGGAGGAAAGGAGAGCATTGTTCTCTATTGGTAAAGTTTAGGAAACCACTGCCTGGAGTGACAACGAAAACTAGGAAATGTGCCTCATAAACTGACGAATCTAGCCAACGACATCTCCAGGCAGAATGTTAAAATAAAACTACCAAATGGTTTCTTTTGGCAATATATTAGAAGGTATGGATAGAGCAAGAAAAGTCAAAGAAGAAAATTTTCCATTTTCAGGATGATGTAGAGAAATTATAAAGGAGCCAAAGCTTGATGGCCTCAAAAGTAATATTATTTCCAGTCTCTTCCAGCAGATTATTCTCAAGGTAAAAAGGTCTTAGGATGACGCATGTCAAATCTTGAAAAATGTGGTTGTGACTAAAACTTTTAAACCTTTAGAATTATTTCAGATGGTGTCACAGCAACATTTTCCAATAACAAAAGGCCCTCCAAGTCATGCTGGGTGATACCCTCTGTTAAATAATAAGGCTTCTAAGAATGATAAAAGTGTTGCCTCGCACAGTCTCACAGGGGGGCCCAAAGTAGAAATTCTTTCAGAATCACTGGAAGAAATTCGTGATTATTACTATTTTTTAATAGAGTCCATTTTTTAAAAGTGGTACACAGGAAGCTCAAAGTTTTTAAAGGAATTGTATCGGCATGGACTGCAATGGACATAGTACAAAACGAAGAGAAGTCTTTGAGCAGGAAGCAGACTGAGACACTATTCAGTTGAACCATGGCTCATTTCTTAGGGAAAGGGCGATTAATTGCAGGGTAGAGCCAAGATTCTGAGGGCAAACCAAAATCCACAGAGAACTAGTCTCAGTGAAATATACTGATTCCTAAATTAAAAACTGGCAATATATGCCCAGCCATATTTCAGATATACTACAGATCTGTGACTGTTACACCTTCTGTTTCCCCCTTTTTGAGTGGAATGTCTACCACTTACCCAATGCCTAGTCCACCGTTTTATATTGGGTGTGTGGGAGCAGATAACTTGTTTCTATAGGTTACAAATCTTCAGGCTTCAAAGCTGAACCCAAGGAACTATATCTGAAGAAACTCTTCTCTCTAGAGCTGCTTTAGACAATGAGATTCTGAATCTTATCAGGTCTAAATGTGATGTTGTAAAGGGATGAAATATGACATGGGGGATGGAGGTGGGAGAGTCCCAAAAAAGGATCAGCGTATTTTGTGTGTGGAAAAAATGAAAATAGTTTGTGATAAGACCACAAACTGTGGTTGTTTAAAACGTGGCTCCAAAGATTTTCAACATTCCTTCCATTAAGAGGTGGGATCTAGGCAGCTTATGACTATTTCAATCAAGAGAGCAATACTATGTAATTTCTAAGTCTAGATGAGAAAATTCATGTGAAACTTGTGCTTGGTATTTTTGGAATTCTCACCCAATGGAAAGTTTGTCACCATGAAAGATATCCAATTACCCTCTGTGACCACCTTGTTGGGAAGCTCATAAATAGGCACTCCAGGCAACATCACTAATGCCAGATACCAGCCATGCAAGTAAACTGTTTTGGACATCCAGCCAACATCTAACTACAGCTTTATGCATAACTCCAAGTGAGAACTGCCCCACCAACCTCTTCTGAATTCCTAACCCTTGAAATATTGAACAAAATAAAATGGTTGTTTCATGCAGCACTACTACTAACTGAAACACTTGGAAATATTTTTCAATGATAAATGTTTCTTTCCAGGATGAAAGTATCTCCTTATGGGTTAAGCCAGAGGAGGGAGGATCAAATATTTGGCATAAACCACATGGAATCCAGAGATAAAAGCTGGGCAAAGGATGAATATCTATTTACAGGAGAATACATGAAACATGGTATCCTATCCATAGAGAATATTCCAAAGCCATTATGTTGAAAATTTAGGGCTATTTTATTTGATTAGAGGGATTTCTACAAAGCAGTGTTAAATAAAAAAAGTAACATGAAGATGAACATGTTAAATATCTCTTCTCATATATGCATATATATATATATATATATACATTCAAATATGTGTTTGTGTGTGTGTGTGTATCGGTGTGTGTGTGTTTGGAGAAGGAGATTTTGTTCAGTATGTGTGTTCTATACTTATGTGTATTTTATATGTATGTGTGTACATGTAATTTTTAAGCACAGATACAAACATGGAAGGATACAAACTAACTTGTTAATAAAGCTACCCTGCACAGGGAAGGAGGGATTTAGTAGGTAAGGCTAATGTGGAGAAAGAGGGAAGAAAGGAAGAAAGGGAGCCAAGCAAAGAGGAAAAAGCAAAGAATTCACTAGGGATATATGCTCAAACATTTATGAACTTAAGCATTTTCATATATGCTTACATAATTTAAAGTATTCATATATGTGTTGTGTTTGTACACATATTTTTTCATATTAGGATACAAGGATCATAGACTACGTATAGCAGCATTATTAAGACTGTCAGCAGGATTAACAAAGGGAAACAGGTTCAGGACAAGGACAGCCATGGCAAAACAAAGAAAGCACAGCAGCAAAGGTGAGACACTGGCTAAGCCCAAGAGAAACCACAGTCCAGGTGACAAACCCTGATGGAATGGTGGCTAATGGAGGAATGCATAGATCCAGTAGGTCAAGGCAAATAAAGAAAAGCAATGAGAACCATAAGACTACAGATACTGAACAACAGGTAGGAATCTTGGGCTAAAGCAGGGCAGAGAATGAGGAATCAGATCATTCAAAGATAGGGGAAGGTACTAGAACAGGGACAAGATCCATCTGAGCTGGAAATGCCATTGCCTTCCTGCCTTTCCAGCCACAAGAACTTGGTATCTGAGACCAAGTCTTATCTTGGCCAAGGAGCTTCCATATCATGTATTTGTATATTACTTTGGGCTGGCGGAATCACGTGATACAATTCTGTCTAATTAGTGGCTAGCATAGGGACTAGAAACTCAAAGATTCTAAGAGTCAAGTGACTTAACTATGGTTAGGGACAGCATTTTCTGAGATTTAGAAGCCCTTCCAAAGAGCTTTGAATGTGTTTCCAGAGGCAAATGATAGGCTGTGCGCACCTGTTCACAAATTTGACATTGAGATGGGTCATCACAGCTTTTCCTTGGAAAAGGAAAAGTCCCACAACTAATTTGGTTAAGCTGTTTGCACTTACTTGTTAGGCAACTTGAGTTTCCTTCCCTACAGATACCACTGTATTTGTTTAGACATATTATTTAATTCATTTTGAAATCATAAACACCCCAATAAGAACTTGTTGGACCATATGTGAATTTACTAAATCCTTCAGTTGGAAATTGTTAAGTATAGTAAAATCTCCACCAATCAAAAGTTTCTCTTCTCAAATGTGTCTAAGATGTGCATCACGCAAAAATTTTTTCACAATTACCTCTTTACACTGGAGAAAACAGTAAAACTTTGTGGAATTAATTGACATTCAAAACTGTTCAGGGAAACAGTCTTCAGATAATTTCAGCAAATTTCATTCAAACAGACACAACTAGCTCAGGCAAAGGAGAAGTAGTTATTCTGACTGTTTTGTCTTCATTCATGAGAGAAAGATTATATTATCACACATTTTTATGTTATCTATTAACTACATTGACAATCATAATAGCACACACCAATAAGTTAATAAATCTTCTCCTAGAAAATACAGAGGTGAATTCAAATTTTTGTTCTTTATTTCATTCTGAATTGTCTTTTTATAGTAGGTTCTGATATTTTAATATAGTAGAAAATTTGTTAAATGATTTTAAAAATAAAACTCTTCTCAAGAATAATCTTGCCAATGGTTAACGGTAATACTGTGTTTTCTCTTAAATTAAAAAATTTAAAATTTGTTTGCAACAAAATTATATTAATAAGGCATTAAAAGCCCTTATTATCCAGGCAGTATTCAATGATACATCCATTGCCACAACTTGATTTTCAACTTTGGAATAAGAGATCTTGCCACCAACCATATCATTCATCAAATGACACCTCTTCATATACACTCGAAATGTGTCAAAATCACTGATCATTAGTCTTTTTTTTTTTTATTATTTAAGGGGAATGTTCTTTTCATTTTCGAACTCTTAAAATGTATTTTTTTACCAGAAAATTCATATCAATTTCTTTTATTGAAAATATGTTTTTAACATTTACTATGGATTTTTTTCTTTATTTCCTTCATTATGGATTTTCAGTAAAAGAAAATGGAGACTGTACATAGAAGTTCACGCCAAATTTTTTATATTAAACTCAAAATTCAAGTTAAAAAAATTAGTAAAACCTCCAATTTAAAATTCCAGATGCTTCAAAAACTATTGAAGGTGTAAAGTATTTTTTTAATCACTGTAGAGTTTATTTTTAAGCCTATTTATCAACTGCACCAAGTTAGATTTCAAGCCAATTTGGACTAAACTGAAGTCTGAGAAAGAGTGGGAAAAAATCGGTAAATCAAAGTCATTTCAAACTTGGGCATATGAGAGAACATGACTCAGATATGGTGAGAAAAATGCCCAAATGTCTAGGGCCTCACACCACTCTAAATTTTCAAGCTTGGAAAATCCTCATGGCTTATACTTGATTTCAAAATATAAGCAAGTTGAAGATTCCTAGGCCCATACTTAATAAAAACTGCTTTCTTCAATTATTACATTGGTTAAATTTTTTACAAAAATTTTAATGTTTTTTTTTTTATTATTATTTCTGAGAGGGAGAGAGAGAGACAGCTGTGAGCAGGGAGTGTCAGAGAGACAGGGAGATACAGAATCTGAAGCAGGCTCCAGGCTCTGAGCTGGCTATCAGCACAGAGCCCTATGTGGGGCTCTAACTCAAGAACCATGAGATCATGACCTGAGCCAAAGTTGGACGCTTAACCGACTGAGCCACCCAGGCGCCCCTACATTGGTTCATATGTAAGTTACTTATTCACTTTTTAAGAACTAAAGTAGATTTGTATATTTGATCCAGAGTTTCTTCATAATTCACCTTCTATTAATATGGAGTGAAATGTAGCTAGATAAAGAACATTATTCAAGCAAAGAGTGTCTGAAAACAGTATCTATATTAGTTCTGACTAGTGTTTTCAGTAGTATCAGTCACATATTTATACAGTTAAGTGTTTAAACAATGCCACTTAAACTGAGTAATAAAAAACATTGTTTGGATTTTTAACACTCCTTCTTTACCTCTAAAGCAAGACTGAAGTATAACATAGCTATAACATTTATTTGTATTATACTTTTTACCTGTAATATAGTGTCCTAAAGTCCATGTCCAGAATAATGAAACCTTTTATTAAAGATAAAAATACAAATCGAAACCCTAGAAAAAAAATAGTAATGTAATTCCCAGTTGAAATATTTACAAATAGATCACACAGTTCTTTTTTATGAGGTATCATATAGGCAAGCAATAGATTTTAGACCATAATGTTTTATTACTAAAGCAATTAAATAGAATTTGTTTGTGGTTTGTTATATGTCAGAATTTGTAATGTCTCAGACCTGCACTATGTGCCTGTGGGAAATTGTAAGACATGAAAGATATGATTCTTTCCTCCAAAACACCCTACATCTGTTTGGGAAAGAAACACATATATTCATGATAAATTGAATTACTTAATTTGCCCTTACTCTTGTTCACAAGGGATCTAAGACAGGTGGATTTGGCTATTAATAAATAACAAAAATTACAATTTTCTTTATGTTTTATATTCCCCAAAGGATTTAAGAAAAAGAAAGTTAATAATAGAGCAAACACTTATAACATAGGTAAGAAATCATATAAGGGAAAATGCTAGGAATTTCAGATAAAAAGAACAGGTTTTAATGCAAGAGGAAGTGAGATGAGAAACTGACAAAATATCATTGTGATAAGTAATCCCTATAATAACTATTAGCACTTTACATTCATTGTTTCATTAATCTTCGCAAGAACCACAACCATGAGGGAGCTTGTAATTATTCATGGTCCACACATGAGATCAAGGAAGCTCAAAGAACATTAAATGCACAGCCAGGAGCTCAACATACGTTGCCTTCCAGATCCAACGTCTGTCTTCAAGCTGCTTCATCACCAGAACTATTTGGTGCCCATCTCTGGTTTGCCCAGCTTTAAGATGTTCAGAATCTCTCCACTACTTTTCCTCTGGTGACGGGAGTACCACCAGCAAGTGACTGTCTAAATGGAATCAAATATATATCTTTTTCAACAAAAACATTCTGGAATGAGTAGTGTCAAACCATTTTGGAAATCAGAGTCAGATGAGTAGTTTATGCTTAGGAAAAATAAAACCAGCTTTAATACTGGTCACTTGTCAAGTCCTATCACATAAGTAATGTTGTTCTCAACAATAGACAATATTATACCTGGGGGCTGCTGCCTTTCTTCAAAAGAAAATGATATCACTGTCAACTCAGTACAATATCCTGGTAGACGTGTTTTCCACCCTAAGACAGGCCACAAGAAAATCTAAGGTTATCCATGACCATAGAAAAGGCTATCTGAAATTAATATTGATGAGAAAACTGACATATACGCATTTATTTCAAGGCAAGTTGAAGACCCCTTTTAAGGATTCCTTCTGTCTCTGAGAATATGATCTCATTTCTGGTATTCAGAAAAAGTGAAACTTTCCATATCAACTTATATATTTTCCTGTCTGGTCTTCTTTTCTTTAATAATAACTGAATATCAGGGCGCCTGGGTGGCTCAGTCGGTTGGGCGGCCAACTTCGGCTCAGGTCATGATCTCATGGTTCGTGGGTTCAAGCCCCGTGTCAGGCTCGTGCTGACAGCCAGCTCAGAGCCTGGAGCCTGTTTCCTATTCTGTGTCTCCCTCTCTCTCTGACCCTCCCCTGCTTGTGCTATCTCTCTCTCTCAGAAATAAATAAAAACATTAAAAAATATATATAACTGAATATCATACTGAGTAATCCAGTGCTCTTGGGACATGACTGAAAAGTTACAGACAATCACAATAAGAGTTTCCTAGTTAACAGGGATACCTAATTGCAGACTAATTCTAGAAATTACAGTAGTTCACCAAAAGCATCTGAAAATGGTGAAATCAAGGCTTCATTTATTTTTCTTATTTTGAAAAATAATATTTAAAGACCAAAAATACAAAGAAATAATACAACTAATGCCTATATGCCCACCATCCAGAAAGAAAACTATTCACATTTGCTTATATTGACTGCAAAATACATTTTATATATCAGAAGAAAAGAAGGAAGAGAAAGAAGGACTGAGGGAGAGAGGGAAGGAGGAAGGGTAGTAAAAAAACAATCCAAAAAGAACAGAAGAGATAATATTGAAGAATTATAGATAAAATTAAAGATCCCTTTGACCACAATTGCCGTCCCATCACCCAATCTCTTCTGCCAGAAAGTGTCCACCATTATGACTTTAATGTGAATCCTTCTAGAATATTATGCTTGTGATTTATTCCATCCTTATATTGATATATACCCACTATCTTTTGATTGTTTTGTTGTTCAATATTACATTTTGTGTTCCAATCCTTCTGATCTGTATAGACCAATGGTATTCATTTTGGTTACTGAATAAATTGTCTGAATTCAACACATTTTAATTATCAACATTCCTGTTTGAGGGTTCCAGTTTTTCTCTATTGCAACCAAGTCTGAAATGTACTTATTTCTGCATATTGCACTGTACACAGATATAGCTGTTTTTCTACTGAATAGAACTACGAGAAAAATAGTTGGGTCATATAGTATGAGCAGTTTCAATTTTACCAGGAATTACTAAGTTGCTTTCCAAAGTGGCTCCACATTGTATACCACCACTGCTATATGTGATGGCATTGTTTTCTCTTTATCTTCACCCACCTGTGGTATTGTCAGATCCTTGAAATTTTTGTCAATGCGATGACTGGGAAATGGTAAGTCGTTGCCTCCATGACTACAAGTCAGGTTAAATTCTTTAATCTGTTAGCTATTCACAATTGCTGTTCTGTGATTTGTACATAATACTCTTCACCATTTTTCTTTTTAATATTTTTTTCTTAGAGTTTTTATAATAATGTGGTTAATAATCTTTTATCTACTGTATATGCATGCCACAGATATCTTCTCCTGGGGTGACTGGTATCTTTTGGAATAAAGCAATTTTTAATTTTGATGTAATCAAATGATTGAGCAAATTATGGATTGGCTGATATCAAATTCTTCCTGCATTCCAATGACAACCCCCATTTGATTATAAGGTATTATTATGTTTAATGTTTATTTATTTATTTTGAGAGAGAGAGCTGGGAAGGCAGAGAGAAAGGGGAAAGAGAATCCCAAGCAGGCTCCATGATGTCAGCGCAGAACCTGATGTGGGACTCAGTTTCAGGAACCATGAGATCACTACCTGAGCTGAAACGGAGTGTTGGAAGCTTAACCAACTGAGCTATCCAGGTGCCCCATAAGGTATTATTTTTAAAACTTGCTTGGATTTGGTTACTTAATATTTTTAAAAAATTTAAAACATATATTCATTTTTTGAGAGAGAGATAGTGTGTGACTGAGGGAGGGACAGAGAAAGAGGGAGACACAGAATCTGAAGCAGCCTCCAAAATCTGAGCTGTCAGCAAAGAGCCCGACGGGGGGCTCGAACTCACGAGCAGTGAGATCATGACCTGAGCCAAAGTCGGACACTTAACTGACAGAGCCACCCAAGCGCCCCTTGTTTACCTAATATTTTACTCAGCAGCTTTGTATGCTCATAAATTTATAGATTCATAACTTACCTTCTCTACTATCTTGCTAATCCCGTTTTGAAGTCAGCTTATACAAACCTCATTTCAAAAGTCAGTTACTTTTTTGTTTTTCTGGAACAAGTGTTCTGTTTTCTGGAGTAGTTTAACCAATCTCACCTGGAGACTTTTGGGGCCTTCGGCTTATAACTAGGTAAGTGTAGGATATATTTCTACTACTTTGATTTCTCTAATGATTATTAATATACTGAAGTTTAAAAAAAATTTCAAGTGTCAATTCCAGCATTGTATATTTCTACAATTTTTCAAATGTATCAGCATATGATATTTATAAATTATATTTTCATGTTTATTTTACCTGTATAAATAAGAATATATTTATTTTTGTTCTGTATATAATAGCATATGCTCTACACACACACACACACACACACACACACACACCACTCCTGCCAAGGCTTTGCCTCTCTTAGTAATCTTTTTATTATAATACTCTATTGATTATTGATAGCCTTGTTCCCTATTTTCTTGATACTAACATGTATCTTTCATGTATTTTTCTTCTGTTTTCTTTTTAAACATTTTTAGGAAAGCATAAAGAATAATATGAACATATTTTATACAACTATCCAGCTTAAGAAAGTGAGCTTCAATGACATAGTTCAGACCCTTATTTACTCTTCCTCAAGAATATCTCCTATGCACTTAGCATTAGAGCTAAATACTACACTCAATGTCATGTGCATCATCCCCTTGCATTGCTTTATACTGTCACTATATACAGATATCCCTAAGCAATGTATGATGATCTTTTGCCAAGTTGTAAACTTTGTATGAATGACTATATATACATACATGCAAAACAAATGGATAGATAGGTAGATAGGTAGGTAGATATATCTAGATAGATAAATAGATAGATAGATATCGATACAGATAGATGATAGATTGATAGATATAGATGATAGATACATAATAGATAATAAGATAGATGATAGATAGGTAGATGATAGAAAGATAGATAGAAAGATAGGTTGTAGATAGAAAGGTAAATAGATGATAGATAGATAGATAGATAGATAGATAGATAGATAGATAGATAGATGATAGATAGATAGATAGATAGATAGACAGGTAGATAGACAGATAGATGCTTATTTTGCTCAATCTGAGTTCACCCATGTTTTGTGGAATCATCTCCCAAATACACTTCATTGGAACCTCTCCCTTTGTGTCCACTGCTAACGGAACTCAAACTAGGACTTTGTTATTAGCAGTGTATTCAGAAGTTTTTTACGTCGTTGTCAAGAAGTGTTTAGTATTTTAATACTCGTACATCTTGTGAGAAGGTGGTTCTCCTTTCATCTCTTTATATGAAGAATTAAACCGAGAGATGCTTAATGTCCAGTGATCCTTTTATTCCTGCAACACACCAGTTTAAGCTTGATCTGATTTTTTAAATTTAATTTGATAATATTTTGTTTAGTGTTTTACGTCTATGATCATAAGTGAGATTAGCCTATAATTTTCATTTCCAATATTTTCCTATTTGATTTCATTAACAAGTTTATACTAGTTTCATAAAAAAAATAAAAAGAGACAGCTGGGGAATGAGCATCCCTTTTTTTGATTCTCCAGAAACATTGGGGTAAAAATAAAATCCTATTTCTTAACTCTGAATTAAATCAGTTCTAAAACAACCTGGAAGTGGTTTTTTGGTGAGTACATTCCTAACCTTGATTAAATTTATTTAATGGACAAACGCATTTTATCTCTTCTTGAATCAGTAGCTAAGCTGTAATTTTTCTAACTTTTTGAGCTAAGTTTTGGAAAGGATTATTTCATAATTTGCATGCTTTGGAAAGGATTATTTCAGAATTTTATATTTTTAGTCTTAGTATCTATAGTTGTCTTCTTTTTCATTTCTAATGGTGTTTATTTGTACTGTTTCATCTTTTCTTGGAGTCTAAAAATGTCTATTTGGTTTTTTCCAAAAATGACCTTTTGCCTTCGCTGATTCTCTCTACTGTATATTTGTTTTCCATTTGATTAATTTTCACTCTTATCTTTATAGTTTCCTTCCTTCTACTTTCTTTGTGTTTATTTTGTTGTTCTTCTAACTTCTAAGCTGCTTAGCTCATTTATTTTCAGCTTTCTTCTTTTCTAGTATAAGCACTTGGAGCCATAAATTTGCTATAAAGTATGCTTCAGTTAAATCTCACAATGTGGATGTATATTTGCTATTACTTATCTTTAACTATCAGTTATTTAGAAAGTCACTTTAAAATTAATTTTCACCGATATGAATTTTTTTCTACATCTCCACTATAGATGTTTAACTTACTGGAAAATGGCCTAGATGATAAAAATTCTATGAAACTCTGTCTTTGGGTGGGGGTTTCGACAACTGCTCCTTGTGAGATTGAAACTGAGTTGTAATCTCTCATTTAGGGTTATTTATCTTTCATGTCAAGCTTAATAACATTTCCCAAATTTTTCATATACTTATAAAAAATATTTGCTGCTTGATTCATCAGCTACTGACAGAAGTTTGTTAATTCATATATTCTTATAGATTTTTCCCTTAGGACCTTATACATTTCGAGGCTATGCTACAAAGTCTTTACAGGTTATATCTGATGAATTAAAATTTTATCATCCTGTAGCAGTCCTCTTTAGGACTAATAACTTTTGCCTCAAAGTCTATTTGACTGGCATAATGGCTATCTATCTACTCTGATTATTTTGGTGGATGTTGATTCAGTATATCTTTTCCTATTTTTTTTTTTTTTACTTTTGACCTTTCTGTGTACTGATATTTTAGGTATAGAAACACCCTACACCTTTCATTCCATTTGACCATGAGTGACTTTAACTGTTGGGTTTATAGGAAATATTATTACTGTTACTAATACTACTGCTTAACAGTTCCAGATTTCTTTCTATAATTTTGATTTTTGTCCTACTTCCTGATTTTGCAGTAGTTCTCTTTGTCTACTTCTTCTTGCTTTCTTTGGATCTAATTAAGTGTTGTCTCTTTACTGCAGTGCTCCAACACAATGAATCCAGATATTTGAATTTTTTTATAGTGCATTCTGCCAAGAATGTCTGATGATCCACATCTTTCATTAGCTTAGAAATTTCTTCACATGTTCTGTTCATGTTACCTTTCCACCATTCTCTTTATTTCTGGAATTCTCATAAGACATCTCTTCTATGCTGCAAGAATCTTAACCTACCTTTGTATTCCTTTTGAGTATTTTTCTCTTAATTGCATTCTGCATTATTTCTTCAGATCCTTCCTCCATTTTACTAACTCTCTCTCCAACATCCAAAATGGAAACTCAGAGAGTGGAGCCCAACCTTCAAGTCACATCAGGAATATTAGAAACATTAGGCAACCCTGAAGTGAGACCACCAGATGTCTGAAAAGCACCACAGAGGTCTTAACAAACTCAAGAGTGTGCGACAGAAATCAACATTTAGGGCTGCCAAGGAGCAGTGTCGAACCTCAAGGGTTTGTCCTTAAGGGGAACCACTTGGAGCCATACCCTAAGAGGAAAGATGAACTGTAAGGTGACTTGTTAATACAGCTTCAAATTCTAAATCCATACAGTTAGACTGAGGTGATTTGAGATTGCATGTGCCTTCCTAGCCAACCTAGAAAAATAAGGTAAATCCTGAAGAAATGAAACACAAGAATTGTAATTCTGAAATATTCCAGTTTCTTACTGAAGGAGGGCAAATCCATCATTTATAGCTATTGTGAGTGAAGGCTTTGGGGTGTGATTACCCATGTTCTAGTGTCGTTGTGGAACCATAATGAAAAAAAGTCATAAAACAGAAGAAGGGACCAAATGAGACATGCATTCAAGGTTTTGTTATGCATTTTGAAAAACTCTACCATCTCCCGCAGCTTTTTTGTATTAAAAAAGACCACTATTCTTGACTGATTTGCCACAGCCACCATTAATTATATTTTGACAGATTTAAGTGATTCAATGAAGGAAACAAGGATGCTTCTTGTTCAATATTAAGTGTTGGAAACATGTGATGACATCTGAGGTCTGTTACAGACTGAGAATTAAGAGATGTGGTTTTTAGGGTAATGTTTCTGTCACATGCTACAACCTTACCCAGGCCAGTAATGTACTTTTTGTGCTCTCATGAAATATAGCATTATTGTCTTTGCAAGATTAATAGATTTGCAGATTCACAGCCAAAAGATAAGATGGAATTTATAATACAGAGAAGCATATTCATTATTATAATATTATTCTGTGATTTCATGTTCCTTTCAATATAGAAGATGGATTTGCCAAGTTCCTCTAGCATGGTGAGGATAGGCAATAATTGGACTTTTGGTTAAATCCAAACCTGATTAACAAGCAGAATTGCCTGAGGAGGTTTTTAGAAACAAATATTCTGGAGGGAATATTACTCCAGCCTTGGAGAATCATCTCTCCCCCCTTCCAGGAAACTTCCACAGGGTTCTCCCTGGTTCATTTTCTTCTCCCCTCTTTCTACAATCTGTAGTTAGATATTCGTTTGTAACTTCTTTAAATTCATTCTCTCCCTATGGTCAGTGAGGCACATGAGGACAGAGATGTTGACTGCTATCTTCTCCAACCTGTTTGTAACACCTACCACAAATCCTGGGACCTCCTAGGTATTCAATAAATGCAGGAAAGAATGAATACACAAACTAGGAGAAATCTCTGTACTGTGACCCAGGAATATCTATTTGTAAAGAGTTCCAGATATGGTTTTGATGACATTAACAACACATTACACTGGTTTATGTCATGTGATGTTCAGATTAGGAGAATACATCAGAATTTAAGGTGGTGTGGGGGCTGGGCCAGCTCTGGGAGCCTTGGACTAGTGGAGTCCCACAGTGCCTGCTCAGAAAGACCTCCCTCCTTCTCCGACACTAATGCTCAAGGCCCTCCAGTTGCAATCTTCAAGTACGTAATAATTTTATCTTTGAATTTGTGTTTTGAAAAGGAAGTTCTATAGGACAATGGGGAATGAGCCAGAACCTCGGAGCCTCTGCTGGTGGGTGATCCCGCTGCTCCCCACCCCCTCCTCCCCAGGAGAGGTCGTTAGCTGCCTAATGCCTCACCCTCACCCTTCCCCATATCATGCCCGGCAAGTGTAGCCTGCCTCATCCTAAAGGGGGCGCTGAGCATGAGTTAGGAGGGGGCAGATTTCCTCCGGTGCCAGTGAGGGTCCACATCTGCCCACGTAGGCTGATATTAAATAACAAAGAAAGCAAGACAGGTTGAGACACATGGGGGGAAAAAGGAAAACATTTTTTTTCTGCTTTTTGAACAAGGAGCCCCGTCTTTTTATTTTGCCCTGCCCGCCCAGCACTCCAGCCCCTACGGCACACAAATCATATAACCAGCTCAAGGGCAGGAAATGCTCATTAACAAAGAGACCATTCCCAGGTTTACTTCCTTAAAAGGCAGTTTACTATAAAATTCAGGCAAGTTGCCGCAGGGTACATAGTGGTGCCTCAGGGTGTTTTGCTCCAAACAAATAAAATTTTCAGAACTGACACAGACCATGACCTCTTTTCCACTAAATGTCTTTTCTTTTCTTTTTTTACTGTTTTATTTCTGAGAGAGAGAGAGAGACAGCGTGAGCAGGGGAGGGTCAGAGAGAGAGGGAGTCACAGACTGAAACAGGCTCCAGGCTCTGAGCTGGCAGTCAGCACAGAGCCCGACGCGGGCCCGAACCCACGAACCGCGAGATCATGACCTAAGCGAAAGTCGGACGCTTAACCGACTAAGCCACCCAGGCGCCCCTGTTCAATCACTTCTGATGTTTAACTCCTTAGGTACATGTCCCAGGGCTTTTCCTTCTCTAGGAGCCTCCAATCTTCCCTTTACGTCCGTTTGCAGAAGTCTCAAGTGCTGACGTGTTAGGGAAGAACCTTGAGTTCCCCAAGAAACGGTCCATTTAAAACCAGGTGCGCAGATAGCCAAGAAGCTGTCTGGGAATGCAGAGCTAGGTGGTTGAACAAAAACGTCTGATACTGATGCAAGCTACACTGAGGCACCCTGCCTACCAACAAGAAACATCAGCTATTTTTCTTACCTTGCTTTTCATCCTTTACTTCACTGCTAAAATGGCTTTACCAATATGTTACCATGGCTCCATGTCTGAGGAGGCTGTTCTCTGTCTCCCAGACATGCCATTCATCTCCAAGTTTCTCCGTGAGGGACTAGACTAAAACCTTGGATTGTGAGTAACTTGTTCTATGAGTGTTCCACAAGATGAGCAAACATTTCTCATAAAGTTTAACTTGATAAATGAGCATTGCCTTGTAATATGAGTAGTACATCATGCCAAATGTCACATGATACCAACTGAGTCAATGGCTCTTGAAATTTGCTTTGATATACAAATGCTTTGGATTACAAGCATGTTTCTGGAAAGAATTATGCTTGAAAACCAAGATTTTAGTGTACTCCTGATTATATACAAGCTAAACTCCTCTTTCTTTACCTGTAGATGCCCAGGGAGGTCTATCTTCCACACTGTACCTCTAAGTCAGGACTTTCTTACATGAGGTTCTGAAAGTCCATAAAGTTCTTGGACTATGACATATGTCAAATATGTGTGTGTCTGTGGTTGTGTGTGCATTTCGAAAAAGAAATTCGATAGGTTTTATTAGATTTTTAAAGAGTGTTCATAATCCAAATTGTTTTTTTTACCTTTTTAAATAGCTTTTTAATTTATTTTTGAAACAGAGAGAGACAGAGCATGAGCAGAGGAGGGGCAGAGAGAGAGCAACACACGGAAACTGAAACAGGCTCCAGGCTCTGATCTGCCTGCACAGAACCTGACACGGGGCTCGAACCCACGAACTGTGAGATCATGACCTGAGCCGAAGTCAGATGCCTAACCAACTGAGCCACCCAGGCGCCCCACCAAATTGCTAACTCTTACTCTTGATTTATGTGTGTCCAAGTGGCTTTATTGATCAAGAAGTGAGACAAGAGGACATTTCAGACCAAAGCCATCCTTGCAATCTTAGAAGAACTTAGCCTAAGGCTGACACTTGAGTTTGGGTCTTTTAAAAAAAAAAATTTTTAGGTTTATTTATTTGTTTTGACAGAGACGAGACAGAGTGAGCAGGGAAGGGGCAGAGAGACAGAATCCCAAACAGCCTCTGCACTGCCAGCACAGAGCATAGCACAAGGCTCAAATTCATGAAACTGTGAGATCATGACCTGGGCCAAAATTGAGTAGGACGCTCAACCAACTGAGCCATCCAGGTGCCCCTGAGCTTGGATCTTATCATTCATGAGCTCCAGAACTATTCATTATGATTTAAAAAAAAAAAACAACATAGGAAGACAATCCTCTGAGACAGTGGTTTTCAGAACGTGTTATCCTATAAGCTAGGATTCCATAGGATGACTCAGGATCTTCTGTAAGGAGTGACCATGTGGTGGGGCTACATATCCAACTGTAAGCCCACTAATTCCCATGCTGTATGGTTTATATGTTAGAGTTATGACTAAATACCACTTTTTAAAATGTTTTTAGGAAACTAAGATACGGCATGTTTTGAAGTTTGGAAGTTACTGTCTGGGATGTCACAATTCTTTTTTATGACTGATTCTCAAGATCTGGTGACTAGACAACATAACCACACCAGGACATGATGCACCAGGCACCAAATTTATCAATAAATACTACCACCAACATATATACCACCCACAGTCACATTAGCAAATAAAATTTATCTCTAATGTCAACGGCAACCAATTGGTGAAGCATGCCCAAAAGACATTCTTGAGAAGGATTCTGAGCCAAGGTGGCTCAACACAACACCAAATTATAAATAATTAGTGGATTTGCCATAGTACCAGGAAGGTTTTGGGTGAGATTTCTATCCTGAGTCACCAGGAGGAATAGGAAAAATGGGCCTAAGCCTATAAGACACAAAGTATGACTTCTAATATGGTATTTCGTCTCCATGGAAATTGCGATTTAACTTTTAACCATTTTTATCACTTGATAACCTACAAACTCTAGAGACTCGAACAGTCACAGCCCTCCCTCTGCTACTTTGCCAGACTTGACCTTAAGCCCACAGTTGCCAACTCTATTGGTAAATATTAAGAACTAATTTGTGGGTGCCTGGGTGGCTTAGTCGGTCAAGAGTCCGACTTTCGCTTAGGTCATGATCTCGCGGTTCGTGGTTTCGAGCCCCGCTTCGGGCTCTGTGCTGACTGCCAGCTCAGAGCCTGGAGCCTGTTTCAGTCTGTGACTCCCTCTCTCTCTGACCCTCCCCTGCTCATGCTGTCTCTCTCCTAGAAATAAATAAAAAACATTAAAAAAATTTTAAAAAAAGAATTAATTTGAAGAGGAAATACCTCAACTTCCAGTTCTGGACAGACAGGAGTACTAATTTATAAATGGAGAGTAATGTGACCCAAATTAGTAATTAGCTCTCACTCAATCTTCCAGTGTGAGTTCTAGGGAAACTGCCCCCCTGAGCTCTAGGATATTAAATTATTTTATTGCGCAGTCATTCTTTCTTTCCATAACTCTTATCCCAGTTTATAGTTGTGTTTATGTGTGCGCTCATATGAGATTCCATCGTGTCCCTCCCATTAGTCTGTGAGCTCCAGGAAAGTCTATTTTCACTCACCGTACTGTTAACAGGTTCTTGCATAAAGAGCCTGTCCTATGCATTCTACTCAGTGATGTATTACTGTTACTATTTACTAAAATTAAACCTTACAAAGTGAAAAGGCAGACAAAAGAAGGGAAGAAGATGACCAAAGAGATAGGCAAATAAAAGTAATTGGCTTCATCTGAGAACCTCATGTACCCCCAGAACCTGTAGCCTTTAAAATGAGGAAGGATTGCTCTGGAACACAGCTGGGAAATCTTGAGTCACTCCATTTTAAAACCAGCACTGTACATCCAATTTTTTGATTCTCCTAGGAGAACTCCCATCTGCAACTCTGATCTTAAGTTGGCCCCAGCCTAGTCCTCCATACCTTGAGTTTTCCCGATAGCTGCTTGATTTCCCTGAGCAGCTTGAATATTCTTCCAATCCTTCCAGCCAAGCATCTTCCCCTTCTTTAGCCCGTACTGTTCTGTTGGAGTTATGCAAGAGGAGGTCTGAAATCCGTCTGGAGAAATGCTAAGACATACCAAGAGAGTGGTGTTCCGGATATCAAAAGAAAAATGTGTTTCGAGAAAAAAGGGAGTACTGAAGACATAATAATAAAGGACATTTTATTGACAAATAAATAACCAAAATTGTATAAAAGTCAAATGCAAAGTCAAATGGTGGTGACAAGGGCTTTGAAAAAAAAATAAACCAAGTATGGGGAAAGAGAATGGCAAGAGAGAAAGAAGGTGATGGTTTTTTTTGTTTGTTTTGTTTTGTTTTTTACAAATAGTTTATTGTCAAATTAGTTTCCACATAACACCCAGTGCTCATCCCCACAAGTGCCCTCCTCCATGCCCATCCCTCCTCCCCCCCCACATCCATCAGTCCTCAGTTTTTGTCAGCATTCAAGAGTCTCTCATGGTTTGCCTCTCTCCCTTTCCCCCACCATTTCCGCCCTTCTTCTCCCCCTTGGTCCTCTGTTAAGTTCCTCCTAATCCTCCTATACGTGCACACATATGGTATTTGTCCTTCTCTGCCTGACTTATTTCGCTCAGCATAACACCCTCAAGGTCCATCCATGTTGCTACACATGGCCAGATTTCATTGTTTCTCTTTGCCATGTAGTATTCCATGGTATAGATAAACCACATCTTCTTGATCCATTCATCTGTTGATGGACACTTAGGCTCTTTCCATGTTTTAGCTATTGTGGAGAGTGCTGCTATGGACATTGGGGTACATGTGTTCCTATGCACTAGCATTTCTGTATCCAGAAGGTGATGTTTTTAATCATGCAATCAGGGAAACTATCTTTGAAGAGGCCATGTCTGAGCAGAGACCTGAATTATGTAAAGGAGAGAGAGAACAGCATCCCATACTGAGGGAATATCTCTGTAAAGGCTCAGAGGCAGGGACGAGCACTGATGCTTTGAGTAATGGCAAGAAGGCAAGCATGGCTCAAGTGGAAGGAGTCAGTGAGAGGCATCGTAGGACAGCTTTGCAGGAGAACAACAGATTTTACCCCAAATGGGAACCAATGGAAAATTGATTGTAAGCATCGTACAGAGGAAGCAGGAATCCCAGTTAAGAGGCCATGACGGGAGTCCTGACATGCCATGAGAGTCGATGTTTCCAGAAAAGGTGGAAGCAGTGACAGCAAAGAGAAGTGGTCAAATTCACGATATAGTAGGAAGTCAGAGGCTATGATACTTGCCAATTGATTGCACGTGGAAGGTGGAGAAAAGAGAGAAATTTATTATGATTCCTGGTTTGAGGGCTTCCACAAAATATAATGCCACTTGTTCAGTGGGAGAAGCTTGGGGTGTTTTGTTTGAGTGGGATTGCAAAAAATTCTACTTTTGACATATTCCATTGGAGATGCCTATTAGACATCCAAGTGGAAACTTTAAAAAACCAGTTTACATACACACATCAGAATCTCAGGAGGGAGGTTATGGCTGAAGAATATAGACTTGAGCATATCAAAGGTGCTGTAAATGATTACACAAAAAGAGGTTCATTAGGAAAAACATGCAAATAGAAGAAAAAAGAAGGTAAGGCCTGAAACCTAAGGTGAGCCAACATTTAGAGGTCAAGTTAGGGAAGCAGAGCTGATAGAGGGGAAGGAGCAATGAGGTTACAAATATCAGGAGAGTGGTACCCTAAGTACAGAAGGAGAAAAGTGTTCCAAGAAAGAGATAGCCATCAACAGGGCCAAATACTGCTGAGCACACTACCCAGGTAGGGGTGGGGGATAGTGCGGAGAGCTGACCAGTGGCAAGTTGGAAGCTAGTGGTTCCATTAACAACAGCAATTTCTGTGGACGAGTGATGGTAAAAATTTGATTGAATTTGTTTCAAAATGTTAAGGATATGTTGCGCATACCTAAGACATCCCAGAATTATATTAAAGAATAGCAAAGAAATGGGTTATGCGGTCAACAGAGGGTTTGTTTTTATTTAAGAAAGGGGCCATTATACTTGAATCCCATGGGACTAATCTGGTAGAGAAAGATAAAATAGTGATGCAGGGGAGAGGAGATGACAGTTACAGGGGAAGGGATGGGACAAGGGACCTTACAGGAGCACAGAGCTCAGCATTGTAGCAGGGAAGAAGCTGACATGCAAGCATGTGTAAAGCTTGGTCAGTTTAGTGATGGAAGATGAGGTCACTCTTTTTTGAATGCTTCTATTTTCTCAGTGAAATAATAAGTGAGGTCACCAGCTGATAGTGAAGAATGGGAAGGTGGAGTTGAAAATTTGATGACAGAGGAGATGATATAAATTCACTTTCTCAGAGCTGAAGACAGAAAATACATCAGGGAAAGACAGGAGGCCTCATTAAGCTCACTTTCCCTACTTCCTTCCATTGCTCATGGCCAATCCTGGAAGGGACTGCCCACTTTCCCCAAAGCATGATGGTTAAAGAAAATCTATTAAACTATCCTGCTTAAGAAAGTGAGTTTTGGCAGCTTTGAAATAAGCCATTATTCATTATATCGATAAAGACAAGTGAAAGGTAGTCTTTAGGGGAAATGTGCCTGATTCAAATAATAAAGACATGATATTCTTCTGTTAGGAAATAAAGAACACGCTGAGAAGCAATCAAAGATGGCAGAAAAGACGAAGGTCTACAGAAATGTTCTGAGTTCTTTGTAAATGTTGTTTTTATTTGTCTGATTCCTCTGTAACTTAGCAGTGTCATTTGAGGAAATGGCCGAAATTCCTAGAAGCTATTTTACACACTCACATAGCCTGAAGTTAATAAATTCTACAGTCTACTTGGCAAACTCCTCATGCTGTCCCTTTGGAAATATGATAAACTTGTTTATTCTGTTTGTCAGTTTTCCGTTTCTGAGTTTCTTCATCGAATTTGTTATCTTCTTTATGTAACCAGGCTGTCCCAAGCCTTGTGTGGTCACGGCTGCAAAGAGAACATAAGGATATGAATAATAATAAAGACTAATAGTATAGCACAAGTTTGGCTAGGTGTAAATGAGATGGGAAAGTTATTTTAGCTTTAAACCTAATTGAGCACAATACTAAATATTTGTCTTCCAAACTGTCTCTAAGAAATGAAGTGTTTTCTCCATCTCTCTGACAAGATGGAGTTTTTCCTCTGCAGTGAGTATCACACATTCCAGTGCTCGGAATGTGAAGGTTTCAGTGAGGATGACAGCTTGTTACGAGGCTGGAAAGTCCTTCAGACCAGCGCTCTCGGCCCCTCTTAGGCCTGCCTGAGAGACAACGGCTGTCTGAGCAGACAGCTGGGGCAGATGAGGGTAGCACAGGAGAATCAGATTTCCTTTATTTCCCTCCTACCTGGAGAAACTTTGAGCAAGTTAGTGACATAGTGGTGACTATCTTCACTGAGGGATTTTTTTCTTCAATACACAATGAAGATAGCACTCAATATACCAAAACACGTGTGACAGTCCAGAGGGACTCCTAAACTCTCCTGTTCTCTCACTGGCACAGCAGTGAGGGGGACAGACCCATTGGACTGGATAAAACTTTCAGGGAGGATCTCAGAGTTATCATTGGAAGGAAGAACCCTGGGAAAAATGTAGGACATTCTTTTATGGATAGACTCGGTGCTCACAGTCATTTAACATAAGTGCTATGTGCATCACGGTGAAATAAACTGTATCTGTTACATTTGTTACCCTAGAAACACAGGGAAGATGAATCACTTCATTGAAGGAATTCAGTCACTGTTTGATTAAAAGATCCTGCCTAAAATTTGTAACGCATCAGAAAAAAACGTGTTAAAGAAATAACCCAGCTTCCCAAATCATGGTATTAAAATGGATTTGCCTTTCTTCTTAAAAAACAAACAAAAACCACAATCCTTTGAACATTATGACCACTCAACCTTTTTGAATTGAATTTAAAAATCCTGAGATTTAAGAAATTTGTGAAATATGGTGCAATATTCCTCAAAAACCATTGTGTTAAAACAATCATCATCTGATTTGGTGAGGATATTGTTCGATACATCTTGTTCCCTAAGGAGCACCTTTATAGGTGACAAAATTAATCTGTACACCTAAATCCATAAACAATTCTGAATTCAAAATAGTCAATAGACTCATTAAATGTTTATTTTTCCTCAAATATGCAAAATAGAAAATTTTTGGATGATTTCCAAAAGATAATAATAAATGTGTGCTTAGCATTTTAGGAAATGTTTTCACATACATGATCTCATTTGTTATTCATTACAACCTCATGAGTTGGGAATTTCCCTATTTGATAAATAAGTTAACAAAGGCTCCAAAAAGATAATTAACTTCAACATCAGTAAGAGGCTAAGATGTGGTTCTTCTGTATCCAAATGCCATGTCTTTCTGACTATAATGCACAGTTTGACATAACATGGTACTGTAAATGTTTTAGGAAATAGAACCATAGAACAGCCTTCTTGAAATCCCAGGATTTAACCATTAGTCTACCTAGCTTGCTTTTGAGTTAACATAAGCCCTTTCTTCACATTCCATTTAATGCATGATCTTCCCTATAGTCAATGTGGATCTCTATAGTCAACAATTAGTAGGGTACCTCTCCAGCCATATTTCTGCGGGTTGCCAGCCACACAGTTATACCTTGTGGCCTGCTATCCCTGGTTAGAGTGGATTGGCCAAAGGTAAATAGCTCCTCCAAGTTGAGTGCCTCAGATTCTTTCTGACAGAAACTTGGCATCAAGACCATGAGAAGTAATCATACCTGCTTTACTCAAAACTTTAATCATGCATATCCTGAGCCATGGAGTGACCAATTTTCTTGTGAACCAGAAGAAGAAAGAAGCACATACATGAAGAGGAGGAGAAAGGATAGATTCTTGGCTTTGAATTTCATGAACTATCCCCTAATCTTCAAAATAAATCCCTTTTTTGCTTAAGCCAGAGCCAGAGGTTTTCACTATTTGTAAATAACATTTTAGTTAATATATCTGATACTACACTTAACTCATCTTAATCACTTCATTCCCAACCTTTGAACAGAACTTTCAAAATCCATTTGGAGAGATGATTAAGGATAGACAATAAAAATTAAAAATTACTATAAATTGTGAGATTTTTCTCATTAGAAACATTGCAAATAGAGTTGTAGTGAAGAATTTAACTCTGCCCATAAAGAGATCTGGCCTTTGCCATTGGCTACTCAGAGGGAATCTGTAGGCCCTGGGAATGCCATGCCTGATATAAGTGTCTTTGTTTGTCTGGGGGCCTTGAGTCACGCTGGATAGTGTAACCAGGTGATTTAAAGTGGGGGCTGGCCACACCAGAAAGTAACAATGTATTTAGACTCAGAGCTTTGGGTCATGTGGTATCAGTTGACCTTTGGAGAGTCTGGAGATGGAAGTCAGCCATGTGGGCCATAAATCATGCTTATGTGTCGGCGCCCTGATAAAAACTCTGTACACCAACATTAGGGGAGCTTTATTGTCTGGCAGTGCTCAGTGGTGACTGTCACACATTGATACTGGGGGAGTAATGCTCTCCTGTCTCCATGGGGAAGGGTCAACTGGAAGCTTCATGTTTGGTTCAGTTGTGAACTCTACCCTATGTGTCTCTTTCTTTGGCTGATTTTAATCTGTATCTTTTCCCTGTAATAAGCCATAACTGTGAGCATAACAGCTTTTAGTAAGTTCTGTGAACCTTTCTGGTAAATTCCCAAACCCGAGACCAGTTTTAGCTACCTCTGAAGCTTGCAAGTGATATCAGAAATAAGGGCGGCCTGTGTGGAGTCTTTCCTCTAACTTCACATTTGGCTTTGCTTTCTTAATGAATGGTCTTGTTTTGCTTAATTTTGAATTAGGGAAAAACAAATTCTTTTCTATCAGTTATTTTATTTTATTTTATTATTTTTTTAATGTTTTATTTATTTCTAGGAGAGAGAGAGACAGCGTGAGCAGGGGAGGGTCAGAGAGAGGGGGAGTCACAGACAGAAACAGGCTCCAGGCTCTGAGCTGGCAGTCAGCACAGAGCCCTACGCGGGTCTCGAACCCACGAACCGCGAGATCATGACCTAAGCGAAAGTCGGACGCTTAACCGACTAAGCCACCCAGGAGCCCCTCTATCAGTTATTTTAAAGACTATACATAGTCCTCCACTCAATCAGAGGAATCAAGATCCAAGAAATGTTTGAATTTTATACATGCTTCTTTAATCGGCAACCATGTTCATTTTATTTGTTACTTCTCTTTCTGGCCTTTTGCCTAGGATGTTCTTGAGATGAGGAACTATCTTCTTCCTCATCGGATCTCTGGTTCCTGGCATGACACAGATACACAGGTGAAACTTGAAAATGTCAAATAACAGTTGCATTGATGGAGGGATGGATTAGTATCACAATTTTGCAGAGTTACAGTAAGATATCCAACAGCCTAATGAAATTCCTGTGAGTGCAGGACAGAATAAGCACACCCCCTCTCTCTCAACCTTGCCTGGGTCTAGATAGCCAGGTTTATACAGAAGCTTAATAGGGAATGTTAGGGAAATCCTTCCCCACCCCCCACCCCCACACCACTAAACTTTCCCAAGCTCAGAACCAACATGAATAGTGTAAGAAAAGAGAGCATTCAAGCCGAACCATTTAATAAACACCAGCCCCAGACATGGTCACAAAGAGATACTGCAGTTCTGGACTTCTTGAAAAATGTGTATGTCACCTTTGAAAACTGTGTTAATTTTTGAAATGCCTAGTATTTAACTGTTTTTATTATTACTTCTAATAGCTTTTATTAATTGTCCTATAATATGTTCAATATTTTATACAGTTTCGCCTACTCATTTCAACCCACTGGGTTCAATCATTTTGCAGATGCAGCTTGGGGAGATACTATTACATGGCCCAGGCCAACAATTGCACGCAATACAGCCTGGATGTGAAAATAACTCTAAAACCCATGATACTTCCACTGTATCGTATCATTGGGCCTCTTCTCTTTCTTTCACCGTATGCTTCATACATGCAAGGAGCTGTGTGCTAGAAGTTATAAGCAACAATAAAACAAATATTGCCCTGTCCTCAGGGAGCATATGATCCAACAGGGGAGAGAAGCTGCATGCACAGTCCAAGACAGACTCTGAAGCAGGCTGACCAGAGAAGAATGCACCACAGGGATCCAGAAATGATCTCTGGTTTAGCGTGATCAGAGAAGAGACCCTGAAGGGGATAGTACCTAGGCTCATGGTTAAATAAAGGAAATTATAGAAAGAAATTGGGGGGTTTTCTAGGCAGAGTCAACAGAATGAAGAAAATCAAATTAAAGTGAAGCATTTTAGTGAATGCCAAGTAGCTCAGTGTGGATGAAGTGTACAAGTGTACATTTTGAGCAAGCTCTCTTTCTCTTAATAGTGATGTGTTCTGAGCTCCATCTTTTCACTTCCTGGAGTGGAAGTGTTTTCATTTACAAAATCAGAACAATAACATCGTCTCAGAGAGCTGTCATTTGGGTTGAATAAGGGAACAACAGAGTGGTACAAATATTCAATAGACACAAACTGGTTTTTGTTGGTGGTGTAGATATAGATGCTCTCAACCAAGAGCAGTTGCGTTCCCATCTCCAAAATGTATGGACATATCCATCGTCACATTGCCTGGAGGACTCTCTTGGCACTGAGTAGACAGGCTCAGTTGTGGCTAAATATTCTGTAATTCTTAGAACATTATGGTATAACAAACAAGATTCTTTCCCAAAAGGCCAATGTTATTAGCACTGAAAAATGGGAAAGAGGGGTGCCTGGCTGGCTCAGTTGGTTAAGTGTCCAACTTTGGCTCAGGTCATGATCTCATGGTTCGTGGGTTTGAGCCCTGTGTCGGATTCTGCGCTAGCAGCTAGCTCAGAGCCTGGAGCCTGCTTCGATTCTGTGTCTCCCTCTCTCTCTCTGACGCCCTCTCCCCACCCATGCTGTCTCTCTTTCTCTCAGAAATAAATAAAACACTAAAAACAAAGAAAAAAGAAAAATATGGGAAAGAATAATAGAAAAGAAGGTTGGAGAAAGGAGAGGATTCTAAATCACATTAAGCTTTGAATCCAAGTTCACTCTGATGGACAGAGTAGCCACTGGACTTCTTAAGTAGGAATGTTTAACATCAACACTTTTAGAAGATTAATAAAGCAAGGACTCAAAGGGTAGACTAGAAGTGGGGGAGACTGATGAGAATGTTATAAACTGGTGGATGCTCACCATTGCCTCAGCATGAAGTATCAGAGCCTTGATAAGTGTGTCAGTCCCAGGGTGTTCTGGCACCTTCAAGGAACCTGTGGCAGAGTGGAAGGGAACCACTTCCTTTGGCACATTTATGGAAACTGAAAAAATTCCCATCCCTCCAGGTGAATGTAGCTTTACGCCAGGGTGCATGGCTTGAATTTTATTTATTCATTTATTTATTTATTTATTTATTTATTTATTTATTTATTTTTATTTATTTCTAGGAGAGAGAGAGACAGCGTGAAGAGGGGAGAGTCAGAGAGAGAGGGGGATACAGAATCTGAAGCAGGCTCCAGGCTCTGAGATGGCAGTCAGCACAGAGCCTGACGCAGGGCTCGAACCCACGAACCGCGAGATCATGACCTAAGCGAAAGTCGGACGCTTAACCGACTAAGCCACCCAGGCGCCCCAGAATTTTATTTATTTTTTAATTTAAATTTTAGTTAGCTAACATAGGATGCAATATTGGTTTCGGGAATAGAATTCAGTGACTCATCACTTACATACAGCATCCAGTGCTCATCACAACAAGTGCCCTCCTTAATACCCATCACCCATCTAGCCCATCTCCCACCCACCTCCCTCTATCGACCTTCGGCTCTCTAACAGTAAGAGCCTCTTATGGTTTATTTCCCTCTCTTCTCTTTCCCCCCTTCCCATATGTTCATCTGTTTTGTTTCTTAAATCCACATAGCAGCACTATCAACAATAGCCAAACTATGGAAAGAGTCCAAATGTCCATCTACTGATGAATGCATTGTTTTAGTGTTGTTGCTACCATTGTGGAGTACCTGTTACATACTGTACTCCACAACCTTCTCAACGACTCTGCAAGATCGTAGATTTTATGAATCCCATTTTAAATATGAGGGACACTGCTGCTAAAGTGCACACCACTGGAAGAGTTCAGAGCCGGCAGTTAGCTCCAGGTCTTCTGACGCCTCATGCCAAAATCTTTCTAGAACAGCAGCTGCCATTTAGTGGGGGAAGGAAGATGAAACTTGACTATCGTATTGCACCCTAGAAAGAGAGATGTTTCAAGAACACATGGAACTACCCCAAAGGTAAGTCAGGTGACTGGGCAGATTTCACTTTCTTGGGTTACTTTGGGGCATGAGCAGAGCTGCCCGGAAAATCATGAGCCACTCCATATATAACCAGTATTGAATGTCAAGCTTTGTTGCTTCATTCAGCAAGCCTTCCCAAGAGAACTCCCAGCTGTTGCTGCCGACCTTAGTTTGGCTGCTATCTTGCCATAACTTTGGCTTTCCTGTTTCAGAGTGAAACTTTTACCACATGATGGCCTATTATTCTACTGCTGTCTTCAGCAGGCACCTTTGCTGATGTCACATAAATGCTACCTGCCCTTCAACAATGGAGAAGATGGTGGCTCATCAATTTAGGCTTTTCTCCATGCTTCCAAGTTTCACTACGTGAGAGCTCTAGGATCTTTCCTGTTGATTTTATGTTCTAGAAGTCCCTTGGACTCCCTACTTCCCTCTCTCTCTACCACTACTTCTACCAATTCTCTCCCAATCCATTTTAAGAGACCCTGAGTTGGTCTTCCCTCAACCATTGTTATCTCCTTTTCTAATTTATCCTTCACAGCAAACCAAGAGTGATTTTTTTAGATGTCCATGTGGTCTTTCCACTTCTTTGCTTAGAATACTTTAAGAACTTACTTCAGCCTTAGCATAAAGGTCACAATCCTTAGCTAGATTTTATTTTTCTTATTCTACTTTTATTTTCATTTGTCTGACCACTAACGAGGCTGAACATGTTTTTCATATTAGCCCACAATCTGTTTTCTTTTTCTTAATTGAGGTTAAATTTAATTCAGTGAGTTGTTAAACATACGTCCCCGTATAACCAGCATCCCAAACAAGATATAGAACATTTCCATCACCCCAGAAAGTTTCCCTGTGACCTCTTCCAGACAATCCTCAGTCCTTTCAGTTTTCTTAAATAGAAATCTAATTTTAAATGCAACTGATAAATAGGAGAAAATAGTCTATCATCTATCACTTCTCCCAACTCAGAAATAAAGCTTGGCATGTTATACATGTGGACTAATTCATATCTCAAATGTCTATTTATTACTTAGCTAGACTTCAGATTCTCTAAAAGCCAGCCTATCTAAAGGACACTTCCTTCCTCAATTTCTGTGCCTGAGACACACTGCCTTCATATTTTCACACACACCATGCTCCTTCCCACCTCAGAACTATCACATGCACTGACCTGGCTTGCTTTTTACTTACTTGTCTCCTATTCATTCTTCATATCAAAATTCAGTGTGGTTACTGCTTCGCAGGTTTCTTCCTTATTATTCAGCCTCAGTCAGGTTTTTCAGGGTTCCCCATGCCTTTCCCTCATAATACAGATTATAGTCTATGATTATATAGATGGGTGTATGTGATTATTGGATTGATGTCTGTTTGCTCCACTATTGTATCATGATCCTAGCCCAATACCAGTTGGCACACAACAGGTATTTATGGAATAGGGAAATAAATGAGTTTACCATTTCAGAAAACAAAATGTATTTCCTTGGGAGAAAATCCACACTACATAGAATCCTTGGAAAAGGACTTTCCGTTTTGAATCACTTAATAATAATGTTTCTTGTTTTCATCTCAGTGAGTAATTTTATTTTCAATGAAAATATTTTATGGTTGAAAAGTTAAAGGGTGCCTGCATGGCTCAGTTGGTTAAGTGTCCAACTTCATCTTTGGTCATGATCTTGCAGTCTGTGAGTTTGAGTCCCATGTTGGGATCTGTGCTGACAGCTCAGAGCCTGGAGCCTCCTCAGAATTCTGCCTCCCTCTCTCTGCTTCTCCCCTGATCGCTCTCTCTCTCTCCCAAAAATAAATAAATATTTTAAAAAATTTAAAAAAAGAAAAGAAAAGTTAATACATGAATGAGAATCACAGAACTAACAACAAAACTTAAACTTCCTGATACTGGTGTCATTCTCTTCTGAATATGAATTTATGCCATTTTGTACTTATTAGTAAGAAGATCACATTTAATGTGCTTTTCCGTTCATTTAGATTTACAGTATTTAAGTTTTTGTTCTTCAAGTTTTATTTTTCTTTTAAGGATTTTCAATCCAAAAGTTTAGTAAATGAAGTATATATACAGTTCATGAGTATATTTTAAGACTTTTGGGAAACACTCAAATGAAAAAGCTATTTTGGGGATTAGGAAATAGCTTGTCTGGATATTGCCAAGTGAATTTGGAATAACCTTTCTGTGGGATGCAATGAAGAAGAAAGGCAAGAACTTCAACATTCCCAGTTCAAGGTTACAAGGGAATGTGAACAAGAAGTGTTTCTCATCCTGTTAACACTTGGACACACAGAACATAAAAACAGTGTCTTCTTTCATTTAAAAAAAAATTTTTTTTTAAACACACAAGGAAGCTTTGACCTTTTTGCCTCTTAGCCTCTCTGGAAGGGACTGACATAGACTTTGAACTCTTTTCCTCCTTCTCAACGTCTTATTGTGTATTTAATGATCCTTGGATACCTGGATATCCCGCTGTATACATATTAAAAGAGTTGGCAGGGGGAGAGGAAGAAATAACTGCTGGATACTATGTATATAATGGGTAAAGTTATTGTGATGTCAGGACTTCCCTCTTGCTACAAGCTGAAGTAGAAAGGAAAATGCTTCATTCATAACATGTTAACTATAAATGCCCCTTTAAAAAAAATGGGCAAAGATAGATGAGTACTGGCAGGGTCAGGCTAAATAGTCAGGGCAACAACATATTCTTAGGCAAAGATGACTGTAGCTCTTAAGAATTAGGAGCTTATTGAGAAGGGTCTGTATCTTGAACCAAATGTTTTGCTTGGTAATTAAGAACTTTAGAACCCTAAGTACTTTTTTGTTTACATGAAAACTGCTAACTATTGTAAGAGCAGTGTATATCAAATAAGTGTATTATATAAAACACAGTATTTAAAATAGAATTAAAAATGTGCTTAAGGAATGATTACATGCAAAAAGTACATTTCACAGTCTGAACCCTAAACCCAAAGGGAATGTCAGTTAAGCCAAACATAGTGTAGCCAGCGCCCCTACTGGATAAGTGAGGCATTGCACACTTAGCCTGTTGACCTTGTCAATGCCTACCCACAGGGAGAAGTAAAGACTTGCCAGGAACTTAGATAGAGTTAAGGTATTTCCTAGAAAGATAGTGCCAGCATGGTGCAGCGGAACAGAGAAGTTGCAGAGAAAAAAAGCTGACAGGGAAGATGAAACCCAAAAGTGTTGCTACCAGATAAACAGGAATCTTCCCGGGAAAACAAATCCTCCTTGCCTATGGCAGCCGGGATGCTGGCCAGCCGGGATGCTGTCCACCTCGTCTTTGCCCAGTGCTTCCCATTAGTACACTTAGGCCAACTCCCTCCTGTAAGAATGTATAACAGTTTTTAGAAAAGAACCTTAGGGAGTAAATAATCCACCTAATTCATTTTACGAGAAAGACATGTTGACCTACACCTAGATGTGGGGAAAATTGATTTATTCAACATACTGCTATATACTATTAAATGTATTCAATAGTATGTTGAATACAAATAAATGGATTTACTCATCATACTGTTAAATATAGAAATAAATAAACTTATTCCAAGTGGTACTTATTTTGTAAATTAAAAAAAGAATATTCTAAAGCAAGAGCCTGACAGAAACTGAGCAACTAATCATTTCAAGGAAATCTAAAAAAGTTCTACTTTTTTTGAATATTATATATAGCAGTAGAGGCCAACTGTGAAGGGCAAAACTGACGAAAAACTGATTACATTTTCACATTGGCCAGAAACTACAGCAACTCTTACTTGAAAAACTGAGTGTCTTCCCTAAATTTCGCTTCTTTAGAAGGAGCTGTAGGCTAAACCTATGTATGATGAGGAAGGAACCAAAGCCTAGGCTACTGAGATCAAACAGCTACTAGAATAGCAAAATCAAGACTGGAACTCAGGTCATTTTAGAGGGCCAGAAATCCAGATCTTTGGGTAACATACAGTCTCTGTTCTATGTGTTTGCTCAAATCCTGTGCTTTAAAAATGTTTCCCTTCTTTATATTCATTGAATTATGGAGAATTGCATTTGAGCAAGAAGGGAAAGGAAAGAATAACTTTTATATTGTGAAGCATAGCTTATATATACACAGATTTTCAATAGTGAGGGGCGGCATCTTTGTCTACATTTCTCCAATTCACATTCAGTATGGTATTTACTATATTATGTATTGTCAATTTCTGCCAAAGGAGTCCATGTACTTCTAATTGGCTCAGTTTATTTCCCTGTCTTGTATAGATTTTGAAGTGTTTTTCCCCCTTTTTTTAGATTTTGAAGTTGGTAATTTTCTTTTTCCAATGATTTCCATTATATAATTTTTAATCCTGTAACCTGTTTGTGTAGTGATTTAGATAAGTTTTTCTTATATTAAAGAATGTGTGTTCTTGGAATAACCCAATTAGTCATGAAGTGTCCGTATGTATTGCAGGGTTAAAGTTGCTAATTTTTGATTAATATTAATCAAATTAAGCATCTATGTTAATCATAATCACCTATGTTCATGAATGAGATGGCCTTTAGTAATTTTCTTTACTGACACTATATTTAGGGGCTTAGATCATGTTAAGCTGGTCTTAGAATTAATTATGTATGCTAACTTCTTACTATCTCTAAAATCTTGTGTAAAAATTTATTCATTAAATAAATTTCCTAATGAAAAAAAAAATGTTTCCCTTCTTGGGACACCTGAGTGGCTCAGTGGTAATGCATCTGACTCTTGGTTTTGGCTTACATCACGATCTCCCAGTTTATGGGTTTGAGCCCTGTTACAGGCCCTGCACTGATAGGGTAGAGCCTGGTTGGGATTCTCTCTCTCTCTCTGCCCTCTCCTCTCTCTCTCTCTCTCTCTGAAAAATAAATAAACATTTAAAAAGTGTTTCCCTTCTTTAAAAATGATCGTAATATCCTTTATTTCTCTTACCCTTCTGTAGTACTTAATATATATCTGCATCTCCTTTAAGCATTGATTATTATTTTGTTGGTTGAGTCATCAAATTTTTTATCATTAAATATATAACTAAATTTAAAAACTGCATTGGTTAAGATAAGCTAAACCACTGTGACTAATAAGTGTGAAATTTTTTGTGAATTCAAAGCAATAGAAATTTATTTTTCAATCGTACAGTCCAGAGGTGGTATCCCTGCTGGTGGGGCTCTCTCCTCAATCTGTTGTGTGGCTCTTCTGTCCTCTAGGGTCACACCGTCATCTCTATCCAACCAGCAGAATCTGAAGGAGAATGTGGAGGACCCCTCACGGGCAGTTCTGTAAAATGCCCAGCCCAGGTTGGCATAAGTCACTTCCACTCAAAAAGCAAGGGAGAATGGGAAGTGAAGTCGGGCATTTCCTGGCTATTGTCTTTCCACTAAGCAGAGGAGCTGGGACCTGAGTAGATAGCTGGTTATTGCTGCCATAGTCACTCCCTCAAATCCATTACTTACATTTAAGGCTTAAACAGTGGAGGAAAAAAAGTCAAATCGATAGCTACATTTTAACCTTGGATTTTGTTCAATTCGTCTATTATTTACTGAACACCTAATCTGTGCTAAACACCATATTAATAAATCCTTGACTTTCAAAACCTATATTAACAAGCAAAGAATACAAGGCTGTATACAATTAAAGGTTAAGTTTCACAAATAATGTTTACAACTCAGTCATACTCAATATTAAATTGAAATTAACTACCAAAACCACCCAAGCACAAAATGTCTACTTATTTTTTTAATTAATCAGTCAGGAGGCACCTGGGTGGCTCAGTCAGTTGAGCATCTGACTTTGGCTCAGGTCATGATGTCATGTTTCTGAGTTCGAGCCCCACTTTGGGCTTTACACTGACACTATAAAGCCTGCTTCAGGTTCTCTGTCTTCTTCTCTCTTCTGCCTTTCTCTCTCACAAAAATGAATAAACATTAAAAAATAGAAATATAATAATAAGAAATAAAATAAATTAATTCACCAGTAGGTTAATACACATTCCCTGAACATGTACTTTGCACAGAGTACCATCTTCAGTCAATGCTCCAGACATAAGCAAGTAGAATATTGCATCCTGACCTTGAAGAGTCCTCTTCTGTTAGAGAGCTAATAATACAAGGCAGTATATAATTTATTTCTCAGTTTACAATTCTGCAATGCTGCTGCTACATATCTGAGCTAGTCATTTCCTTATTATGTAGAACCCAGATCTCCTTTTGGTTTAGTTTTTTTTTTTTTTTAAATTTCTGTCTGGATGTTTTTTATTCATAAAGAGTTTCCCTGTCCCCAGCGTATTATTCTGCATCACATGCTTGAGGTATACGTGATCAATTCTTTGTCTCCTCCATCATTAAGTCTTCTTGTAGACAAAGCAAGAAATGCCACAACCTTGGTATAATCGCAGCTGAGCCAAATGAATACAGATTGTGCACTGTCAGCCCAAATCAACAGGCCACCCACCAAGAGTGAAAAAGAAGACACTGATTCCTCCCACAGAGAACTGGAAGAGCATGTGATAGAAACAGGCCATAATTGTGTTGCACCATTGGCAAATGCAAATAGTGCCTAGCGCAGAAACACACACACCATGATACTTAATTAGTGTTACTGAAAGTGTGTTAGTAACAAGAAAAATGGTTATTTGATAGGTGCATGGCCCGGTGTCTTCCCCCATTCATACATACCCTTCTTATATTCCTAAAGGAGCAATTCAAGGAAGAAACTACTAGAGAAAAAAATACAGTTGCTTATGGATATATGAGTGCGATTGTTGAACTAACATTCAAAATACTGTTAAAGAAAATGGTTGTGCAACTCTTAAGTTCCAAAATATTTAAAAACAATTTTTTTTACCTCCTTCCTACTACATTCTGATGTTCCATATAATTTTACACTTAGCAAAACTGTTAGTTCTTAAGTATTGGTTTAGATTTTGCCAATTGGAAGCAAATAAAAACTTGCGGATGTGCTATAGATAAGTGATTCTCCAATGGGAGTCTGTAGGAAAATATCAGCATCTCTACAGAGATAATGGAGCTAGGAATGTGTACCTTGGACAACCTCCCCAAGCTGATTCCACAACTCCCCCACTTGTATCCTCATTTAGAACCACTGAGCTGTTACTTAATAACATAAGATTGAACTAATGTCATAGATGTGGAAAATCAAAACAAGTGGCTAGAGACCTTGTGAGTGAAAATAATGGCCCATGAAATGTAAATTAGTGTAGCCACTATGGAAAACATCACATGTTCAAAATAGAGGTTCCTCAAAACATTAAAAATAAAACGACCATATGATCTAGCAATTCCACTTCTAGGTATATATTTGGACAAAACAAAATTACTATCTTGGAGCAATATCCACACCCCATGTTCATGCAACATTACTTACAATAGCTAAGACACAGAAATAACCTAAGTGTCCATTGAGAAATGAATGAATAAAGGAGATGTGGTATATATATACACACACATATATATAATGGGATATAACTAATCAATCTCATCAATAAAAAGAGAGAAGTCCTGCTATTTGTGACAAGATGGATGGACCTATGCTAAGTGAAATTACACTCAGTGAAAATTAGTCAGACAGAGAAAGGCAAATACAGTATGTTCTCACTTATATGTGGGACCTCACTACAAAAAAAATAATGAACTCATAGAAATAGAAAACTGATTGGTGGTTGCAGAGGTAGGGGGCAAGGGAAATGGTTGAAGGTAGTCAAAAGGTTACCACCAACCTTTTCTAAACATTCAAAAGTTACTTGATGTTCCAATTTTTCAAAGTTAATTTATATTTCTATGCTTTGTCAGGTAAAAAATAGAACTTTCTCCAGAGCTTAAAATAAACAACAGATCACCTTTATATATATATATATATATGGTCCTCTTGTCTGTATGTCTGATTTCCACAACATAATAGTAACTGCAACATGAGCCAATGTCTTAAGAATATCAGTAATTTAATGAATTATGCTGAAATGGATGATATTCCAAGATAATAATTTATAAAAGGTGACATTAAGCCAAGTATTGAACAAATAACCAATCTTTGTCTAATATGTCAGTATTTTAATATATGATTAGGGAGTCGTTGATAGGAAGTGATCTCAGTGATTGCAATAATACCCAACAAACCCCTTCCTAATTCAGTTTGACTGTAAATTTTCATTCTATATAAAACTAATGTGAGCCAAAGTGATTCTTCATTATGCTTCAAGTGTTAATTTAACTAAATTGTGAAATCTGTTCTAATAATTTAAAATTTATATGGATGAAGTCATGAAAAAAGCAAGTGAGTTTAATCGGAGGATTTAAATGACAGGAAATGTTTAAGAAAAGAATTTGGACTAACTAGGGCAACTTCAGAGTCAAAAACTTCCAAGATATGGTGCCATGCCCTACTCAGTTGCTCAGTTCCACAGACATACCCTTGACCCTGTTGTTACTAATTACTGCAGCCTCTCTATAATCTAAATTTTAAGCAGCTCATTTTCTAACCAACAGCTTCTATTTCTCTGTTTTTTTTTCCTTCTGGTACTCCAACTTCAACAATAGATGCATAGCTACCTCTTCACTGTTACACTCCCACTTCCCTTTGAAAATCCCCCGGCCAGACATTGTAATTACACTCCTCCATATACCCTTGAACCTTTTATCCTCTTTTCTGTTGGATTTGTAGGACAACCTCACACGCTGGCTAAATGAATCTTTTCAACACTCCATACTTGCTCCACAACCAGCTGAACGTGGATGGAGAAAAATACACAACCATGTCAAATCTCCTATAGCTCTTGACCTAACATCCTAGCTCTCAGTGGATGCCCTTTCTTCCAATTTTAATGAGAAACAGAAACAACCAGAAGTACCACAAGTTGTCACTCTACCCACAGATACCCATGGATCTGCATCTGTATCCACATGCCTTTTTTCCATCCTGTTCCTATAAGTGAACTATATGTGATCCCATCAACCATCAACATTCCCGTTTGTGGATGGCATTCAATCCCTTCTCACCTAGAAATGGCATCTCTCCAATTATTCTCCTCTCTCCCTTCTGCCTTGAAAGCTGCTTCTCTCCATTCTGCATCATTCCCTTCAGCATACCTATATTCATCTATTTTACAAAGTAAAACAAACCACCAACACTTCTTTTACTCCATTTCACTTTTCATCATGTCTCCACTCCTCTTTATAGGAAGGCTTCTTGAAAGAGTATTCTACCTCTGCTAATTCTCCCTTCTCCTACCAATTTCTCCAGAACCCATCTCACTCGAGCTTTACCAGACCACTCTACATAAGGTTCTCCTGGCAAGGTTATCAATGATTTCCACATTGCTTCATTCCCAGGTCAATTCCTAGTCCTGACCCCACTTGACTTATCAGTACCCTAGGACACAGATGATCATCCTGGCAGTACTATGCTCACTTTGCTTCCGGTATACCTCACAACCTGGTCATTCTCCTGTCTTACCACCTGCACTTATCAGTCTCATTTGTTGGTAGTGGGAATGCTCAGTTCCCGGACTTCTTACCTATTCATTCACATTGCTGGTAATTCTGTTCAATCTTAGGCTGATGACTCCCAAATGTATATCCTCAGCCTGTACTTCTTTCTTGAACTTCAGCCCCTTACATCTGATTAGATACTCAACAGTTCCACTTGGCTATCTAATAAGCATCTCGAATCTCACTCACCAAAACTGAGTTCCTGGTCACTTCATACATCCTTAAAACCTGTGCTTCTAGGAGACATCTTCATTTCACCAAATGCCAGTGACATTTCTATTAGTCAGGCTAAACTGGGTTATGCTGCAACCTGAAAATTTTACTGGTTTCCAACAACCAAGTGTTGTTTCTTGCTACATATCATCAGTACATCTCTTCACTTATAATCCACATTAGCTTCGTTCCAGGAGCCAAACCAACAGAGCAGCCTTTAGCTGGAGTATTGCTGGCTTTGTAGCAGAAGAAACAGTGATGCGGCAAGCCAAATGTTAGCTCCAAAAGTTCCCTCTCACTTATTGGTGGTCAAACAAGTCCCATGGCTTCTAAGTTCCAATCAGACAGATGTGCAGTATTCTCCCACATGAAAGGAATCTACATTGAAGGAAACTGAAATATGTGGTAAACAGTAGAACAATCTACCACACATAGATAAACCAGTCCTCTAGTTAACCCAGGTAGACATTTTGGCTCTTCTCTTTTTTTCTAAATCTATTCCATCAATAAATTAATAGATTAATAAATCAATAAATCAGTGCTAGCATTCTGGTCCAAACCACCATTACTGTATTCCTTCCTGCTCTCCCTGCTTCTACCTTTGTCATTCTAGTTTATTCTCCATGTAGTGTCCAAAGTGATTATTTTAAAACACAGGTTAGAGGGGCCCCTGGGTGGCTCAGTCAGTTGAGCAACTGACTTCAGCTCAGGTCATGATCTCACCACTGGTAGGTTCGAGCCCCACATCGGGCTCTGTGCTGACAGCTCAGAGCCTGGAGCCTGCTTTGGATTTTGTGTCTCCCCCTCTCTCTGCCCCTCTCACGTTCATGCTCTATCTCTCTCTGTTTCTCAATAATAAATAAATGTTTTTAAAAATTTTAAATAAATAAATAAAAACACAAGTTCGATTCTGTCATGTTGCTGCTCAAAGTCCTTCAATTACTCCCCACCTCACTCAGAGTAAAAGCCAAAAATTATTGAGCAGCCTCTCAAATCTTCCCAAAGCCTGATTTTCCCATCCATTGCTTCTCGGACTCCAATGTCCCTCTCCTTCATCTTTGCCTTACTCTCTTCCAGCCACATGGACTCTGCTGCCTACAGATATACCAAGTATGTTCCAGCCTCAGGACCTTTACACTTATAGTTTCCTCTTCCCAAAACATACTTCTCCCAGATATCTACATGACTCCCTCCCTCCTCTCCTTCAGGTGTTTGCTCAGATGTAACCTTCTCAGTAAGTCTGTACCTGAACAACTCACCTCAAAGTTCATCCCCAGTCCTTCACCATGGCTCTCCTCTCCTTTGTTCCTTTATCTGTGTCTATAGAACACATACCTATGTAACTTTCTGGTGCATTGTTTATTATCTCACTCCATTAAAACATATACTCCTTAGCTGCATGGATTTTTGTCTGTTTCATTTGTTACTGTAGGACAATAACATATAGGACAATGTCTGGACCAGTTGGCACTTCATAAACATTTATTTAATGAATAAATTAATGAATGACACAAACCATGGAGATTTGAGGAACTCGAACATAAAAAATATGTAACTTAAAAGAGTGGGAAAAAATATGGTAAACATTAATAAACATTGCACAATCACACAAACCCAAGACCCTTCCTGAGTTATTTGTCTCAGGACAAATAACTCTCAGAAAAAAATAAAAAGAAGCTGAAAAATATCAGTAATATTGATTGCTTCTAAAGCTGTAATATTGATGGTCAAGGTAACACTGTAAAGTTTACTATTTTATTTATTACAGATCATTCAATTTTTAAAAATTTTTAATGTTTTATTTATTTCTGAGAGAGAGAGAGACAGCATGAGCTGTCAGAGAGAGAGGGAGACACAGAATCTGAAGCAGGCTCTAGGCTCTGAGCTAGCTGTCAGCACAGAGCCTGACACTGGGTTTGAACCCACAAACAGTGAGATCATGAAACTGAAATAGTCACTTAAAAATAATATGACAATTTTTGGGAGCACCTGGGTGGCTCAGTCGGTTAAGCATCCGACTTTGGCTCAGGTCATGATCTCACAGTCTGTGCGCGTGTCAGGCTCTGTGCTGACAGCTCAGAGCCTGGAGCCTGCTTCGGATTCTGTGTCTACCTCTCTCTCTGCCCCACCCCTGCTCACGCTCTGTCTCTCTTTCTCTCAAAAAATAAAATAAACACATAAAAAATTTTTTAAAAATGACAATTTTCAACCAAGATTAAATACCTAATTTTACTGTTATTATGGTCTGTGCTAATGTGGTTCAAATTTTTAATAATTGAAAATGAAATTCTTAAAAACTAATAGGAACTTGGGCATAAGAGTACTGGCCAAGTCTGAAATACTTGTGAAATCTACTTTTAAATGAACTCCCCAAGTACTCAAACTTTTTTTTTAATATCTTAAGTCTTTTATGGTTAAACATTTTCATTTTTTCTGGCAATTGTTACATTCTCAGATTTAATGTTAAAAAAGAAGATGAGAGAGAAACTTGATTATGCCAGTAAGGAACCATTAGTCTAAGAGCAGAGTAATCAGCAGTACTGGCCTGATTCTTTTGGTAAACCAAAAATGGAGTTTTTAGAAAGATAGTTTAAACCATAAATAAATATTTAAAAAGCATATTATCAAAGTATTCTATGTTTCTGTCTCTCCAATAAAGGCATTCCAACATTTGAAATAATGCCTTCATCCCATGATGTAAATCCACTTCTCAATTATAAATAGTAATTAAAAGAACTGGCATCAATAAATCTAAATGCATACATCACCAGGAGCTTGATTACAGTTTGTGGAGTAATTTAAATCTTCTCAAATGCATAGTGAAGCTACATTCCAGGAGCAACAATGATTAGTTTGAGTTTCATTTTCTATCCTGATCCTGAAAAAAAAATGCACACATAAATTATAACAGGCCCAAAAGGAAGAAAACAATTGGAATTTTTAAAAATTCATCGATCTCTCAGGTCTACAAAGGAGATACCTATTCTCTAAAATTATTTACTGGTCCCCTTTATACATACTTTAAAATACTTAATCTGACATCTAAATACAAATTGACGAACAACAACAACAAAAAAGATTTGCCTCCATTTGTTTCAAAGATGCTTAAAATATGCTTTTGTTTAATGTAGGTGACGTTTGCATGTAATTCCATAATTTCAAAAATGATTTTCAACCAGAAAAAATAAAAGCTCATCCATCTGTAATGTGAACTGAGGCTTTACAATCTGTGAACACAGCCCAAGCCCTCAAGTATCCATTCACAGAGGATCTTCGTTTATCTGCCAGAGCTGATTTTTCAAGAAAGTGTATTAAGAAATAGAGCAGAAAGAAACGTGCAGGAGCTTCTTGCCAAACCACTTGCAATGTGCATATTCTTTAAAGTCTCAGTTTTTACTTAGTTGTATTTCCAACTGTTTAGTTAATCTTTATTGACTTGTGTTTAATTCTCAGGAACAGGAATGCATCTGTGACTTGAGGGAAGTTTCCTGGTGTGCTAAAATGGCCCGTTTACTTTCCTTTGCTAATTCTCGTGTCTCATTAAGGACCTGGAAGTTTGCAAGACCCAAAATAGTGACCAGGAATACTACACCTGGGGAAATGGATACCATTTTCTTGATGTGTGTATGATTTGAATCATAAAAAGAGCTGTTTTTGTTTTATGTGGGTTCGCATTAGTCAATTCCATTGTTTGTCACCAGAGTCAAAAACCACGAGTTCTGAAGACAATCTATAGGACAGGGAAAATTAGCCAGAGAAACCACGGGATGCATAGCACCAGGGTGCTATAGGTTGCTATAGGTTGGGATGCTGTGACCATCTGACATCGGAGGTAGTAGGGCAAAGCTACTTTTGATTGCATAGTGACAAAATAATCAAAATCAAAATATCTCAGTCTGAATTATCAATACATACATCCTCACCAAACAAAAACAAATTTCTTCTGTGTTCCCTATCGTCTCAGTTAATGTCACAAACCTTCAATGAAGCCACATTATCTCCAATTCCCGGTCCCCTAAACCCACGTAGCCATTAGCCATCAAGCCTTGCTGATCATGCCTCAAAAATTTGTCAAACTCTCTCATCTCCCTCTTCATTGTCATTCCATCTCTTAAGGCTTTCTTCCTTTTCCAGCCACGTATCATGACAGTCTCCACCTTGCAACCTACACTCTTGCTTCACTAGACTATTTGCATGAACTAGAAACACCAAGTACTGTTTGTTTGTTCCTTGAGTTCAGACTGTTACCTCTGTGCACACTTCAAAGTTACATGTGCTCCATACTTGTAGTAGAATTCTTCTCTTTTTGGCATCCTCCTGAAAATAGATCGGTATTGAGAAGATAGCATTACCATGATCATTATAATTAATAAAGATAAGTTGTGTCTCCACCACTATACAAGGCTTTCTACTGAGGACAGTACTTGTCTCACTCAACTTTTTTTTAAGGATTTTAAAAAAATTTTTAATTAAACATTAAATTTTAATGTTTTATTTTATTATTAAGAGACAGAGTGTGAGTAGGGAAGGGGCAGAGAGAGAGGGAGACACAGAATGTGAAGCAGACTTCAGGCTCCAAACTGTCAGCACAGAGCCCGATGTGGGGCTCCAACCCACAAACTGTAAGATCATAACCTGAGCCGAAGTCAGATGCTCAGCCGACTGAGCCACTCAGGTGCCCCTCATTCAACTTTTGTCTCCAGCTCTTGTAACAGTGCCCTGCATCTGCTTAGTGCCCAGTAATGTATTTTAGCTTCAATAATCAAGTAACCACGGAATGACAGGTCAAACAATAAAGTGTTCAAAATTAGCAATGAGGTAAATGTATCCATACATAATTTATAAAGGATTTCACTTGGTTTCTGAATTTCCCATCATCGTTATCCATGCTTTATAACACTCTCATAAGGTAGGGATCAATTCATGTTAGAGGAAACGCAAGGAAGAAAATGAGTTGGAGTAAAAGCTTCATTCTTAGCAGAGAGGCTTGATAAACCATCAGCCCCCCCTCTAATGAGTGCTTAGTTCTGGTACCTTATGTTTTATATCATCTCAGCATGCAAATGAGTGCTATTCGAAGAAACAACTTCCCTCAGCATTTGAGCAGCGTCACAAAGAAGAGATGGTAACAGGAGAAAAATAATAGAATTCACTTCTGAATGTCGCATCTGCTCTTTCTTTATATTGACTTTTATTTCCCTAAATAGAAAAGCTGTCATGATGCCATATACACCTAAACATTTCATCAAGAACAAGAAATATCAATTGGCTGGAATTATAATTATAATATATTTTCTTTTCCTCAACATGATAAGTACTTAAATACCTCTCTATGGGTTGTTTTCTAAGTGCTGCACATAACAGGCTAAGAGACCACAAAAACCATTTTGGGCATGTACAGTGCCTGCATATAATAGCAATGTTTCATATTTGATACTCTGATAAATGTGATATATAATTACTCAGTTAAATATTACTGAAGTCCATTAAGACTTAAGTTAATAACTTAAGAATTCATTTTAGCCTCATTTTACAGAGGAGAGTGATTAAGGGCCTCAAGGCCCAAATATTTGGGCATGGTTACACAGCCCGGAAGTGTCAGAGCCTGGAATCAGACCCTGTCCCTGTTATGAAGGAAGGAGAGGGGAAAAATACTACCAAGCAGTTCAGCCAAATGTTACTATTCAGTAACAATATGTATTAGCTTTAAATGTTTTTGTTCTTCTCATGTTTAAACCCTCCAGTGTACATGTATGCATGTATATACATTTATATGTTTTACCTTGAACTGGCTAGAATCTTTTCTCTAGGATGCAGAAATATACAAAATGCACAAATACATTTTAAAGCAGAGGAGAGTAAAATATAGTTCTAAGGATTCTAGAACTCTTAGAAATGGCAAGTCTAGGCACCACGGGATTAAAGAATAACTGCGATTATAAAAAAAAAAAAAAGTTGTCCTGGGAAAGAAAAGCATTGGGGCCTCAGCACACTAACGTTTATATTCTGGGTTTTGGTGCAAATTGAGTATTCCTTAATGCTGTGAGCCCTTTTCCATTAGCAAACGAACCCGATCATCCCCTCAGCTCAGCTTATGCCCTCAAGTGCGAGCTGAATTATGACTGGTTGTCGCAGGAAGAACATGACTCTTCCAGAACGTAAGACGGGGTGGGGTGGGGGGTGGCTAAGGAAAGGCCTGACATGTAGCTTGTAAAGCGCAGCAGCTGTGGCCTGTTTTCACTAATATCTGACATGTTTCTTTGGCCACTCGCCAAATTGAGCTGTACCCAGCGCTTCTCCCATCCTTCCTGTGCCTCCAGGACCCTTTGTAACTGCTACTTGAGCCTCCAATCCACTCCAAACCAATCCCCTCCCCTCGGTTCCTTCCTCCCCTTCATGTGCCGGCATCCCACTCTAATTAATTAACCCAACACCAGCTTCACTCAGGACCTTCCCACACTTTGCCCCTCCACGCAGCCCAGAAACATCAGCACATTCCTTACTTCATCGCTTGTCAACTCCCTTTCTGTTAAAGACCAGTGTCCCCTTTCCCTGACCTGGCCTCTGATTTGATCTCACTTTAAAGTATCCCACTTTAAGAGACAGTAACAAATGCTGCCTTTTTCCTGGTTGCTTTGTTTATTCACGTTCACCCAACCTATTATCATTAAAGACCAAGGGGCTTAGCAGAAGAGCCCAGGAACATAACTTTATGCACTGGATGTGTGGATAAGCTCAATCCTGCATCTGTAACAACGCTTTACTTTGTCTGTTACTAAATGTGTGACCGTGAGTGAGTTTCTTAAACTCTCGTCATTTGTTCAAATCCTTGCTGAGCACCCACAACTCTGCTAGGTTCTATTGTAAGTGCTGGTGGTGCAGTTAAAAAATAACTGAAGTAAAACTGCCTGCTCTCAGTGAAGCTGATAGTTTAGAGAGGGGAGATGACCATTCATAAGTAGATGAGCCTAACAATATACATAGATATCCAAGAAGAGATATAAAGCATGAGGGAAGAAGGATTCGGAGGGCTCAGATTGAGGGTAAAGAGGTAACTTGGAATGGAATAATCAGGAATCATCTGCTGTGAGTCTTAACTCGCCAAAAGAAGGGGAGAGAGAGAACCACGGGGATATTTGGGAAGAAGTATTCCCAACAGAGGAAACAGTGAGTGCAAAGGCCCTGGGTCGGGAGGGTGTTGCCTGGATTCAGCAGAATCAGCTCTGGCTGGTGGAGAGGCAGTAAGTAGAAGGTGATATCAGAGTAATGGAGAACTGGAACATGGAGGACTTCTTATGTGATGATAGGGACTCTGGATTTTTCTCTGATTGAGATGGCAAGCTACTAGAGGCTGCTGATTAGAAGAATAACATGATTTAACCTACCTCTAAAAAACCTCAACGAATTCCTCTGTAAAACGGGGAAGGTTAAGACCAGACTGCTGGCTTGAATCCCAGTACCACCACTGACCAGCCGTGTGACTTTAAGCTATCCACTTAACCTTTCTAAGCCTCAATTTTCTTGGGTTAAGGTAGGATTGATAGTAGTTCCTATTTTTTAGGTTGTTAGGAAAAATACCTTAAATAGTACATGTTGTCAAGGTGCTTAGCACAGAGCCTACCACATGGAAAGGCCCGATACTTGCTAATAGTCTCAGGCCCCTGAGGATCAGGGGACACGAAGCAAGTGGAGTATTTGTATACCATTCAGTATCATGAGCACTTATATATCATCTTAGCATAATCGATGACTAACCCATTGGCTATTCTGAAATAACTTCGTACATTTAAAATTTTCATAATATCACCCTTAAAAAGAGAGTAGCAAAAGTTCATGGATAATTTTCAAATAATCAGAGGATTGATAGAACAGTAATTGAACACCACTCTGTGCAAAGCACTTTACTTGGGACTGGAAAGCCATATTTACTCTGGCAAAAAGGAATAGATATGTATAGTTAGAGATAGAAAGATAAAGATGATAGATTAATCGATTGACAGATAGATGACAGGTGATAGACTCTTATCCTACCATATACATATACATCTTTAAAAACATCATTTCTTGGGGCGCCTGGGTGGCTCAGTCGGTTAAGCATCTGACTTCAGCTCAGGTCATGATCTCGCAGTTCATGGGTTCAAGGTCTGTGTCAGGCTCTGTGCTGACAGCTCGGAGCCTGGAGCCTGCTTTGGATCCTGTGTCTCCCTTTCCCTCTGTTGCCCCTCCTCTGCTCCTGCTCCATCTCTGTCGATCAAAACTCAATGAACGTTATTTTTTAAATAAAAATAAATTCTAAATATGGTTTTATATTCCAAGCAATACGAAAGTTGCAATATGATGAAATTTTTGTTAGATACCTGATCCTCTGTTACCTATTTCCTTCCTCCTTAGCCTATTTCTTCTAGGGCCCTACTTAGCTGGTGCCCTGAGAAGCCTGCCTTTATCTGGGGTGGAGGGGCGGGAATCCAGCCCTAAATCCATCTAACAAAAGTCGGTGTTCTAGCATGCCCCCTTGCTGACTTTTCCTCTAGTAGTGATCAATTATACCAAAGAGTAGTTATATATTTTTTTGCTTTGTTGTAATGGGGGCCACCAAACCATCACAATGGGTAAATAACGGCAGAGAGACAAGGCATAGTGGCATTTAGGCCTTCACCAGACAGAGATGCATGATTAGAATCATAGAATGCAAAACATCAAGAAATTAGGTGTACTCTTTTTAAATACATCCTTAGAAAGGGCACAGTTGGAAATATTAATTTCAGGAGCATTTTACTCCTGGGTATATCCTATTTTGTTTAAGCCTTTGCCTGCAGGGACAAATGGGAAAAAATGAAAATATAGAAGGCAAGCACTTCAATTATTCTTTTCAGCCCGGTTGACTGAAGAACACTCCATTAGAAAATGTGGTCTCCTCACACCCAGGGTAGGGATTGGTGGGGCTCATTGTTCCTGATATACTCCCGCCTGTGAGGTGGGGGAGGGAGGGATACGGTAGCGGCTCTAACTTGAAAATTCACAGCTTCTCCTTGCCTTCCAGTTTAAGTAGCCTTTTTTCTGGAAATATCCAGGTGTTCTGGTTTTTGTTTGGTCTCTTCGGGCCAAGGCCTGTCTTTTCCGGTTCTACCCCTCTTCTCTTATCCTCCAGAGGGCGCCATCTCCACAGGGGACTCGCTGAAAGTCCCTAGGTCTGGGGGTTTGCTTTTGGCGGGGAGCTGTCTCAAGTCTGTGTGTGTGTGTCAGGCGCCATTGTGTTGTTTGGCCCCCCTACCCGGCACAACTCATCCATCCTCGAGGAATTGTGCCTCAGTGGGGTGCCCCATTCCTCGCCCTGGCTCCCCGGAAGATCGCCTGCCCCCCCCAACCCCGCCCCACCTCCGTTCCTTTGGGCGGAACTCCCAATCTGCCCGGCCATCTTGTGATCAGCTAGCTATCTCGGGACGTGGAGTTTCTATCCCAGGACCTCAGCCTGGACCAGGTGTCCCATGCCCTTGCACCTTTTATCCACTCCTCCTGTTACCTTCCAAAAATGGGAGGGGCCAACTTTTCCCTTCTTGCTGAAATCTTTTACCTCCTCCTTCAGAGTAGCTTTGGTTAGTTACTAAACCGTAAAGATAGGTGAGGAGCCGGGAGAGGAAATCTGACTGGTGAATAAGGAAACATTAATAGGCAAGTAGTTCCAAAACATCACATACATTTGCACGAGTGGAGTACTGATCGCCTATACTGTGATGTCGCTGGTCACTGGTCTTTCTCCTGTGCTATGCCGGGTATAAGCTTGAGAAGAGGGCTGCTTCTATTCTGTTTTGAATCCTCAAAAGGTACAGCACACAGCCCAGTACTTTGCCCGGTCAATCGATGATGGGTAAGTAATGACCTAGGTTGATATTTGGTGAGAATTTTCATCTTTGTGTTCTTACCTTTGTTTGGCTTTGACCCTGTCGTTGAAAGTGCAGCAGAGAAATATCTGAAAAGCTTTATGTATAACCCCATTCATACATACAAATACTAGTAGGATTCTGCTAGCTAAAGCATCTATGTTTTGGGTTAATAGTAACATGATGGAACATTTTGGCTTTTAAAAAATTTTAAACATTCCAGAGAAATCTGTCAAAACAATTATAACATTATAACATCCAATTTTTTTTTTTTTTTTTTTTTTTGCTTAAAACATCAGAAATGTATTGCCTACAGTTCTGAAATCAAGGCATTGGCATGGCCATACTTTCTCTGAAGGCACCCTGGAAGGATTCTTCCTTGTCACTTCAAGCTTCTGGTGATTTGTGGCAACCCCAGGCACTCCCTATTGTATGGCTTCATAACTCCAAATTATCCTATTTTCACATTGCCACCTTTTGTGTCTGTGTCCAAATTTCCCTCATTTTATAAGGACACCAGTCATTGGATTAGGGCCCACCTTTACCTAGTATGACTTTATCTTGATTATAGCTACAGAGACCCTATTTTTAAATAAATGTCACATTCACAATTCTGAATAGACGTGGATTTGGAGGGGGGACACTATCCAACCCAGTACAACAATTATATTTCGGGATTTTGGTACTCCAGTCTCAGTAAATGACAGAGTAGATAAAAATCAATAGAGATGTATCAACCATCTTGACCTAATTGACATATATAAAACACTATAAATAACAATAGCAAAATGCTAAGTCTTTTCAAGTGCACCTAAAACATTCACCAAAATGGGCCATACAAAAATCAAGTTAGAATCAAGTACAAAGGATTGAAATCATACAGTGTATGTTTTGTAATAAAAATGGAAATGAAATGGAAATCAACAACAAAAGTCATGTAAAAACCCCCAGATACCTAGAAACTATGAACACAACTCTAAATAACACATTCTAAATAATTTTGGAATAATGCAACAGGCTTCTAAATTTCCTCCATATCCAAAGTAGGAATGCAAGGAAACATTTTGAACTGGGTGTTACTGAAGACACAGGAATCTAACGTCCTTTTTTCTTTTTACAAACATACCCATAAAATTGGCATTTCATGAACATTTGAAATCAAAAACTGTCACAGGGATAAGATAAGATGGTCTATCCAACTGCAGTTAAATAAATTACCTTTACATCAATTCCTTGTTTTTAACATGCTATTATTTCTTGAAATTTGATTCCTACATGTTAGCATATCTACCTGCATCCTATAGAATTAAACTTCCCTGTAGACAGAAACAACCAAGATTTCCATGCTTTTAACTAACTCAGGAGAATTTAAAGGAAGCTTTAAAAAAATACATTTATGTGTGTTCAGCAGCATGTAAGTGCATACATACATATTCTATATCATATATAAAATATAAACATATAAATTTGTTGCTACAGTTTCTAACTTGTGATCTACGAGCCTGGAGGCATAATGAACCTCACTGAACATTCAAATTTTGTAAATACATAGGCGTCTCTTTCTACTGCTATCCTTAACTTCTTCGAGGAATCCGTGAACCCATAACTTCAAAAACCAATTTTAGAGATTAAAGTGCATTTCAGTGTTATTCTTTACTGTCTGTACTCTCTTCTCCCTAGTGATCTGTTAGGGTCCTAGTCTATTATTGACGTTTTGGATGTCCAAGCAGTGAACATTGCAAAACATTGAGAATAATCCTTTTAATGCAAAGAATGACCAGATGTGATAACATAACACAGCCCTGTTTGGGACTCTTGATTTGTTTATAATTTAAGTAGCATTACATCTCTCTACAGAACTGGCTTAGAATAAGCATGGAAACAGCTTTTATGCTGTCTATGAAGCCAAAAAATAAACGCATGTCTGCACATTTTTTATTTGAAAGCATTCACAATGCTTCATGCACGGCATAAACGTTGGCCAAAAGCCAGAGCTAAGCATTGTGTTAAAATACACGGTATGTTCTTGAGCCAAAAACTGTTTAGGAATCAGCTGTTTCCCAATTACTAAGTTAGGAATCAAACCAGGAAAAAATATATCTAGAGCAATGTGCTTTAAGTATTGCCTTTCTACCCAATAGCCATGACAATTGAAAAACTCCAAATGTAATTGATCAACAGCCTATGTAAACAGTTGTGCAGGACTGAAGAGAACACTGCTATTTATATTAACGAGTGTGCTAGAGGCAGCTTGGTAAGATGCTGAGAAGTAAAAATAATGAAATAGATGTGTATTAGGAGAAATGAGTCTACACACATGTTCTAAATGCTTCTATTTAGATTAATGTTTTCCTGCAAATAAAACTGGTTATCATCTAGTTTGGGTCACACAATGTGGCTACAAAGATGAATCTGCAGTAAGCAAGGTATTTTGGCCATTCAGGGCCAAAATATGAGAGTTATTCTGGGAAAATACTAAAGAGCAAAAACACTTTGGAATCTAATGACTGCACATATAAAAGTTTTGACCTGTGTGACAATGGATAAGGAAACTTCAAAACAAATCCAAATTTTCAGTGCCTTCAGGGGATAAATGTCAACATAATAGGGCATGGAAAAAACATACCTTATTTGATAGTCCATTTAAATACATATGGCTCCCCTCTGTCTCTGAGTATAACATTCGGACAATCATCCTTAATTATGATGCTAACATTAATATTGGAATCCACATCCATCTTGAAAAGGTTTAGTCAGATGCACATGAGTAGTTACCTCTAACACATCTTAATCATTTGCTTTCAGAAGAAGATGGTCTGGAGGTGCCTGGGTGGCTCAGTGGGTTAAATGTCCAACTTCGGCTTAGGTCATGATCTCGTGGTTGGTGAGTTCGAGCCCTGAGTCGGGCTCTGTGCTGACAGCTCAGAGCCTGCAGCCTGCTTCTAATTCTGTGTCTCTCTCTCTCTCTGCCTCTCTCCCGCTCATGCTCTGTCTCTCACTTACTCATTCTCTCCCTGTCTCTCTCTCTCTCAAAATTAAACATTAAAAAAAGAAAGAAAGAAAAGAATAGTCTGGAAATGACCTCACAACCAAAACATCCTCTTTGAACCCAAAGGTCAGGATTTAACAACGCATTCCTCATGTGATGTGCTTTGTTTTGGGGTTCCATCAGAGGTGTAGTTAATTTATTAATAACTGTATAAATGAATGAAAGTGGAATATTTATGAATCCAGGGAAAGAGACACTTAGAAGGCAGCGTCACCCTCTCCTGCTGTCTAAAATTGGTCTCAGGAAAATCCAATGGATGGTGTTAGCGCTTCCGATGCTTTGTATTTCCCGACCATCTGTGTGTCGCAGAACTAACAAACCCACATTCTCAAGCTGTGTTTCCTAACTTTGTCTGACTCTAAGTACTTCAAGCTGCAGTTTAGACCCATTTGCTTATTTCATGCTCTTTTTTTAATGTTTATTTATTTTTGAGAGAGAGAGAGCGCATGCGTGAGAGCAGGGGAGGGGCAGAGAGAGAGGACAGAGGATTGAAGCAGGCTCCATGCTGACAGCTGAGACCCCAACACAAGACTCAAACTCAAAGAACTGTGAGATCATGACCTGAGCCGAAGTCGGACGTTTAACTTACTGAGCCACCCAGGCACCCTAGTTTTCCCATTCTTCAGTGGGATTCACAAATGATATAAAAGTACACAGAAGAAAACAGGCATTCTGAGAAATGATGTTTGGTTATAGTCACCATTATCAAGGAGGAATCACTTCCTTGTGGCTTCACTATTTTTGACTAGTATACAGAAGTTGCACACTCAAAGGTCTGATGGGCCAAGAGATTCAAGCAAGGTTAGTGGAGAAAAGCAGAATGTGACCCACATAAAACGGGTAATCATTATTCCAGTTCACCTGTCACCTTATGAAAAGAACACTGTGACTTTTCAAAGTTATTTTCAAGATAACCTAGATCTGAATTTGTACGTGAATATGTCTGATTGCTAAATGTAGACACTAATTCCAAATTTCTTCACTGTTATGCAGACCTGCAGCCCTGACATGGCAGCAAATGGCCTGGAAAATGGCCTTTTGAAAGCAGTGTCTTGTGCTCCCATGGGAAGTTGGAAAAGTGACCTCATCTGTAGGATGCATGAGAAGGCTTCCCAGCAGTGGCCAGTGGGGCCCTTTTCAAGGTGAGCATTCATCAGATTCTGAGTAATCATCACCCTCTCACATTCATTATCAGCTCTCAGACAAGAGTGTGGCTTCTGACAACCACTGCATTAAGAATTGTGGGTACCTTACTCTATCAAGACCCAGTGTGGTAGCTTTCTGTATTGAATTCTACAACATTGAATGTTTTAAATTTAATATAAAAAATAACTTTGCACTTCTAATTATAAAGTCAATTAAGATTCACTATAGAGAAAAGAGTAAATACATGTAATCAAAGGGAATACTCCTTAAAGCATTCATATAACATGTACCTGGATATGGGTCTTTTGAATCTCTATGTGTGCATCTTCTTTAGAAAAATGACATCATAGCAAATGCACTTTTCTGTAGCCTGCTTCTTTTTCATGTGTTTAAGACTATTGATTCTTTTAAAAAGTGCAAATGCAATTTTTTTAAAAATGTTTTATTTATTTCTAGGAGAGAGAGAGAGAGACAGCGTGAGCAGGGGAGGGTCAGAGAGAGAGGGAGTCACAGACTGAAACAGGCTCCAGGCTCTGAGCTGGCAGTCAGCACAGAGCCCGAGATGGGGCTTGAACCCACGAACCGCGAGATCATGACCTAAGCGAAAGTCGGACGCTTAACCGACTAAGCCACCCAGGCGCCCCGCAAATGCAATTCTTATGATAAGATTAATTTCAATTCACTTTATCCAACATGAGCACAAATATGCCAAATTTGTCAAGAGCATAGTGTTGAGGATCAAAATAAAACAAAACAAAATGCAAAGCAATTCTTCCTCCAAAAGAACAGCTTTCCTGAAGCCACTCATTGATTTTAGGATAGATTTTTTTTCAAAATGTTAAGAAATCTAGGATCATTACCCTGTAATAATAAAGCCCTAGAAATCTAAAATGAGAATAGATAACAATACATTTATTATGTCAAAAATGATCTGTTATAGCTATAAGAACATGATGCTGGAAAATATCAAGTTACTAGTCTGAAAAATAAATCTGGAGAGATGGGGAGAAGGGCAGGGAGCTCACTGCCACCTGCACCGAAAATTCTATAGTACACATGTGACTGAAATAAGAAAAATTAAATATAACTTCTGTAAATCTATAATAAATGTGTTGATGCATTTTATATTAAAATAATCCAGTATATGTTACTAATATAATAAGTCAAATGTCAAGTATTTTGAACTCTTTACTGAATCTCTTCTCAATTTAAATTAATATAAAATTAATTGTGATCTAACAGTGGTACACATTTCTGTTCATGTTTTTCTAGAAGATGCTAATTAGTGAAATAAATGATCTACAGGCTAATTGATAGGTGAGAAATAAAAAAAATCAACATTTTGGAAAGTTACAGGTTTGTTGAATTACTCTCCCCATTCAATGGCCTTTTCTCAGCCCAAAACTCAGTATGGTACAAAATCACCTACTCATGAGTATGTGTCCATGGGTATCCATGTAATGAATGAGTTACAAAGCAAACGTGAAAAATATGGATACAGCACAGCAAAATGGTGAAATGTTTTTCTTAGAAAAAACTTCTCTCCCCATCAGTAGACCCAAAAACAAATACAGACGTTATTTCCAAATCAGCTCTCTTCTTAGATTTATTTTAAATAAAATTTAAATGTTGCTTTCAAAGCAAAACTTTGTGGGAAAACATCTATCAGTGGATAGAGTATTTTCAACAGTCTCAGTCATGTGCAGCAATATTGGGTCCCACTGCTATAATATAAAAGACCCACAGAAAACAAACATTGAAAATGCTGTGTCACGTGTCTTACACTTCTATTCAGAAATTATTAGGCGCATCTGAAGTTGATACAGCTATCCATATTTTCATTTGCTTCCTGTATACAAGCCACTGATGAATCTCTTTCCTGATAAGCATCCTGTCCCCTATTTCTGAGATTCAATAAATCACATTTATGAAATCATTTTGGAATACAGATGCTCCCTTTTCCCAACCCACATATTCTTATAAAATCTAACAAGAAAATTTTAAAACATCTCGTCAACATTGTTTTTACAAAGTAACTGTTAGTTATAAACAATCTTTTAGGTCTCAAGGAGATTTAAGAGACTTCAAAGACTTGGTCTAAACCCCTAAATCCAGGTCGTTCTCATGGTTTTCTAAAGAGTGGTATGTTAAGTTTAATGCTTAAGATTTTTGTAAGCGTTTTGTTATCCGCTGGAAAAATTTAAACGGATCTCATTCTAAGAAACAGACATTTCTGGAATTTCAATTTTTACTAGTTCCCTTCTCTTCAAAAGATTAAAAAAAAAAAAACAGTGCCTATGTTCACTGTTTTTATATAAACATCTTCAAACTTACTTAAGGAAATAACATATCTCATCGGCCCAAGGCAGTGTATATGTACATATTCTGATGCATGTTCAAAAAATAATGCCTCACAATCTAGTTTTGCAGATGGCCTTCTTGGTTACTTTTCTTATCGGGAAAGAGGCTGATCTGTTTTCTTTAAGTATATCCTATGGGTCAGTGACAAGGAAAAACAAATAAAGGCCATCTTGATACTTATTAGAAGTTTTTGTAAATATTAACTACAAAAATCATGCTAAGCTGAAATGCTCAGTTAATATTCAGAGGTACTTCATTAGATTTTTGAACTTCTGACTTGAATGATTTATAAAAGTACACACAACAGTGAATATTTATTTTAAACTAGAAATCATGGTGCATGATTCTTCCCCTAAGCTTTAGGTGATAATGCAGATGGGGTTTACCCTGGAAGATCTAGATTATTTGGGGGAAAAAAGAAATCATAACTTTCAAGAGGAGCATTTTTTATTTCACAAGAAAGATTCCGTTAGACCAAATAAATAATTCCTCAGCTTTTCACTGTTGTTTGCACTAATAAGAAAGAACCATAAGCAACAATAATTTATTGTTACTTGTTTTAGTACATATTTCAAAATTTTTACAACCAAAAGGAGCCCAGATAGTGCTTTAAATGTTCATTTTCTCTAATATACAACACCGTGTAGCTCTTACCACTAACTGGATACATTCTCCTCAGCTTTGAAATTGGAGAATAAAAGAAGCAAATGTTTGTTCTATTTGTTATAATGCCAACCGCATCCATGCAAAGTAACAGAAGATTTAAGAGGCATTCATTTGCATAACTGTTCTGCCCAATGAGAAGCGAATCTCCCATTGTATGTATAATATATAGGATGTGATAAATGCTCAAGCAAACACTGAACTATCAATGTTAACAAAGGTAACCCTATTATGAAATGTATTAAGAATTGAATCATGGCTGTAATTATTTTCTTTATACTTTCTGCATTCAAAATTTTTCATCAAAATGAGTGAAATAGACCTAATAGAAAAAAAGAAAAGAATTTGAATCACAGTTTCTAAAGTCCCAAGGACTTGTGGCTGCTTAAACACCATCGATTTCTGGCCCAGTTCTGGAACATTCAGAGAGATTAATAAAAACAAAAAGTATGAGATCTCCCACCCTTCAGAGGAAAATGCTTTTAATTGGCATTTAGTTGATATTTTATAATAATTGCTGTTAAAAGAATGCTGTACTTACAGTGAAACCTGAATTTATTCTGCTTTCCATTACAAAATTAACCTTTTAATAATTTTCTCTTTTTTATCTCATACTAACAATCCTAAGCCCTGGCATACCAGGTACTGTTAGTTACTAGAGAGTAGCAAGTTTAAAGTCTTTTATACTCTCTTCCCCCCTTCACACACCCACCCCTCAAGCAGAGTCATGAAATCTTTGACACTTACTGGACAGTCAAGGTGTTAGTTAGGCCATGACACTTTACCTATGATACTTCAACTCATAGAGTTACATATGGGATGATATAGTTCTTAAACACTCAGAGCCCAGTTTCTTACAGTGGGAAGATCAGTATTACCCCTGTTGTTTTGCATTTTCTCTGTATTTTCTTCAAGATCCAGCCCACATCCATCAATAAAGAATCTCCAAAGGATTTATAAAAACACTTTGAAATTCCCAGTGAGAAATACATGTCTATTTTCCAATTATTCCCTATTCTTCAGAACATGAGCCTTGACAACCTGTATAGCAAAATAGCCCAATATGTTTAACTGTGCAGATTAGAATAGTAACTAGCATTCTTATAATGCAAGGAGACAAGAGGAAGTGGTAAGTATTCTTGGAGTGAAATGCAAATCACATAACTAGACTGCCAAACACCATGCTAAATTTCTCCTTATCTCTTCTATAGACCAAGCAGATGTTTTGACTTTACTGTGTCTTTATTGTATCACTTTCTCTCTCATTTATTCACTCATTAAAGAAAATTTTCAGGGGCGCCTGGGTGGCTTAGTCGGTTAAGTGTCCGACTTTCGCTTAGGTCGTGATCTCGCGGTTCGTGGGTTCGAGCCCCGCGTCGGGCTCTCTGCCGGCTGCCAGCTCAGAGCCTGGAGCCTGTTTCAGTCTGTGACTCCCTCTCTCTCTGACCCTCCCCTGCTCACGCTGTCTCTCTCTCTCTCTCCTAGAAATAAATAAATTAAAAAAAAAAACATGAAAAAAACAAACAAAAAAAAGAAAATTTTCAGAGAATCATTTTGCAATGAAGAACCCTATGCCTAGGACACATCAAATAGTTCAAACAATTCTCATTGCACTGAAGCACCTTCCTACAGTCTTTAGGACCCAAATATGCTTTGTTCTGGTCAAGAGCACAGATGACATGCAACTTTCCAAACATCAGGGGAATGTTTGCTTGGCGAGATCGCTTTTGAAATGTTAGAGCAGGAAAAGGGAGTCAAAAACCTTGGCCAATGAGATGTCAACTGAGTGGAAAGTCTTCATCTGAACTCCACACCTCAGGAGCTCATGTCTGAGACCACATTCTCAGATCACTAACCTCACCCAATTCCAAAGCCACTTCTTGCCTGTACAGATTTTTTAAAAGGGTCTTCAAAGTAAAGGATAGAGCTCATGTCTAGATTTAAAACATAGATGCATTTCATCAAAATGACACAGAAGGGAAGAGGGAATTGGAAAGCCCTGAAGTCTTGTTGAATCTCATCGCATTAACTCTAAACCTCACATAGGTCAGGAAAGCCTGTGTCTTCTTTCAAATAAAATGTAATCCTGGATCAGGGCTGCTGAGGCTATAAAAGAGTCAATGGCATTTTGGGGAGAGATTAGGATGTTAACCCCACTGCCATAGTTGAGCCTGAATAACTGGAATCTATCTCTTTAAAATTTCCTCGTGCAAATTGAATGAGCTCCACTTTATTTCCTTTGAAACATTGAGATTTTTACAAAGGTGTTGCTGGTGCTGCCCAAATGGACTTTCTTTTTCAGAATTTTCTACTGTTATTAACTATACGGTAACAGCCACCAGGTCTGTGATCCACTCTGTACAATGTAAACCTAAATCAGTTGGAATTAGGTTTAGTTACTTGGTTTCTCAACAGAATCGACTGCATTTCAAAGACAGTAAACTGTCGTACCATGTACATACTGTGTACTGTGTACTACGGATTGTGCTCCATGCAATGTGTGAGTTCCAAAGTGTCAGGTACGTTAGGAGGTGCTAGGTGAATCTATATAATAAATCTAGTAATTAATAATAGCTTAAAGTTAAGAGACTTTAATATTTATGTATGGGAGTTATATTTAAATATATTATACAAGTTCCATCTCTCACAAATGATGCCACAATTCAAAAAGGCCCAGTCTTGAGCAATATTTTATCTATTTTCCTGAAAAGAATGTAAATCCTTAGCTATATTGAAAAAAAAAACCACGAATAGAAGAAACTCACCAACATCAAAATATCAGCACCATGCTGACAGGCAATCGATGAATATGTAATGAGTGAATGTATGACCTGTTTTTGCAGAGAACATTTACCAGTGCTAACAGCTGTCCATTCCGTCTAATATGCCATCTGTTCTCCTGGGCGTTCGACTTTGGAAGCAGTAAATGTTGTAAAATACAGTTGGAGCCAGGCTTATCACACCTGCCGACAGAATATCACAGTGTTCTACCTATGCCTTTAAAAAAGTGCAAATAACCTGGATCCTGCAGTTATAGAAATCAAATGCCTAGTGAGGGAATGAAACTGAGCAAAGCTAAAGAAGTTCTGCTTACCACACAAGAGAGAATACTTTGTGACGTGTAAACTGAATATTCTGGGGAATGTAGGAATTACAACAGCAAGCAAGCAGCCGAGACGCTAGGGTTAACAGAATCGACAAAAACAGAAAAAATAGCATCCAAATTGCACTAGATGGAAAGTCCATAAGCAAATATAGCTGGTTCCTAATACTGCACTTGAAAGTTGCTAACTGTATTAATTTGCCTACCTGCAAACAGAATACTACGTTGTTTTCCAGGACCCTTTCTTCTAATTGGTTCAAACGAATAGCCAAATTAAATAATCTTTACTCCTATAGGGCTTCTTAGAGATGAATTGTATTCACATATTAGGGAAAATAGTTCACAGCATGGCAAATGGGCAGAAAAACTTGGTTAGAATTTTATTTGCTTCACAGTGAAGAGCAAATTTTCATATCACAAAGGCATACATTTAAGCAGGGCTTGGCCTTATCTATACAAGCAAAGCAGAGTAGAGAATAAGATACTTGTACCCAAGTGTCCATAACAGTATTATTTATAATAATCCAAAAAAGGGGTGGAACACCTGGGTGGCTCAGTTGATTGAGTGTCTGACTTCAGCTCAGGTCACGATCCTGCAGTCTATGAATTCGAGCCCTGTGTTAGGCTCTGTGCTGACAGCTCAAAGCCTGGAGTTGGATTCAGATTCTATGTCTCCCTCTCTCACTACCCCTTCCCTGCTTGTGCTCTGTCTCTTTTTCTCTCTCTCTCTCAAAGATAAATAAACATTAAAAAGATAATAAAAATTCTTTAAAAAAAAAAAGGCAAACAACCCAAATGTGCATCAACTATAAATGGATAAATTCTGTTCATCCATAAAATGGCATACTATTCAACTACAAAAAAGAATGAACTACTGATACACACCACATGTGTTTCAAAGACATCATCTACATAAAATAAGCCAGTCAGAAAAGATCACATAATACATGATTCTATTTATGTGAAATGTCCGAAACAGGCAAACGTATAAAGACAAAGTATGTTCGTGGTTGGACCAGAGCTGGTGTGGAAAGGAGAGATGGGGGCCTCTGGACCTGGGAGCCTGTCTCCGTAGTAGGGGGAGGGGATGAAAATATTTTAGGTTAGATTGTAGTAATATTGGCACAATCTACACTAAAGTACCTTAAATTGTATATTCTAAATGAGTTAATCACTTATTTATTTATTTTTATTTATTAGAGTGGAGGAAGGGGCAGAGAGACAGAGAGAGAGAGGGAGGGAAGAGAGAGAATCCTAAGCAGGCTCCATCCTCAGCCCAATTGGGGCTCAATCCCATGACACTGGGATCATGCCCTCAGCTGAAATTAAGAGTCTGGCCCTCAACCAACTGAGCCACCCAGGTGTCCCTAAATGACTGAAAGGTATGGTATATGAATTATATCTCAATAAAGCTGTTTTTCAGAAAGCAGAAGCAAGGTGTGAATAATTATCTGGACTTAGATTTATTTGGAAGCACAATCATTTACTTACTTTTCCACACAAGTTAAATTCACTAGAAAATTGCTGTCAGTGCTACATTCTTTTTGATAATGTAATTCCTATATTTCTGTAATTTCTCTAATCCCTGTAATTCCTGTGTTTTTAGGCCTTTTTAAGTCTCTTCTTTGAGAAGAATCTTAGAGAGTCACAAAGCATAAGATCATTTTAAGAAGTTTCATCAGGGGTGCCTGTGTGGTACACTTAGTTAAGTGTCTGACTTTGAGTCAGGTCATGATCTCTCCATTTGTGGGTTCAAGCCCCATGTTGGGCTCTGTGCTGACAGCTCAGAGCCTGGAGCCTGCTTCGGATTCTGTGTCTCTTTCTCTCTTCCTCCCCTGGTTCACATTCTGTCTCTCTCTTCCTCTCAAAAATAAATAAACATTTAAAAAAGAAAAGAAAAGAAAAAAGTTCCATCAAAGATGGAAAAGTAAAAGTGATATAATTGGCATTATTGTTTTTCTCTTAATCTTTAATCCTGCATTCCTTAGTTGTTGCCATTTTTCTGTTCTAATACTACAATAATTTGATTTGCCCAAATAAACCTCGTTTTCATGCTTGTCAGCATTAACCTGAAGCTAATCATTTACCTTGAGCATTGTCAAAAAATGACTTATTTTCAGGTTGATAATACCTAAAACAACACTGTCATGCTCTATCACCCAGCAAAATACTCTGGCATGAGAATAGAAAATCTGATTGGTTAACTGAGCTTGCACACTTTAATTGTGAAATAAATCCCATAATGGGCAATGTGGAAATTTAATTTGGGAATCCTGAGAAACCCCATCCTGCCCCAGGCCCTCCCTCCTGCTCTCTGAAAGGTTCAAGAAACAGCAATTATAATATAGACATTTGGGGCGCCTGGGTGGCTTAGTCGGTTAAGCGTCCGACTTTCGCTAGGGTCATGATTTCGCGGTTCGTGGGTTCGAGCCCCGTGTCGGGCTCTGTGCTGACTGCCAGCTCAGAGCCTGGAGCCTGTTTCAGTCTGTGACTCCCTCTCTCTCTGACCCTCCCCTGCTCACGCTGTCTCTCTCTCTCTCCTAGAAATAAATAATAAAAAAATATTTAAAAAATAATAATAATATAGACATTTAGCTTTAATTTGTAGACTATTTCATATGTTCTTCTTGATATTCTTAAAATCATCCTCGCTTTATTAGGACCTAGAAGATGCTGTCTTTAAGTTACAATTTTCAGAGGCAGATATTTTCTGCCATTTCTTTTTGGCAGAGAAACAAATTGGAAAACCTTGTAAACAAGAAACAGCTCAAGTAACAAAAATTATATGTTGGCTCCACTAAGAGCTCCAAATCGGAAAGATGGTATTGTTTTTCTCACAGGAAGATCTTACTAACTCCTAGCATCTATCTGTACCTGATCTTTAACCACCGTTTAAACTCCATCTCTGACTGACAAAGCAAGCACGACAGAAGTGATTTACAACATGAGGGAACTCTCTGCTCAACTGAGCTTCCCAAGTCCATGACGGGTAAGAGTGATACCAGAGTAGAAAAACATGAAGCATCATGGATCTTGACCGAAAATTCGCACCTCCTGTCAGCAGAGCTCATCTCAAGATGTCCGAGGTGACAGGAAAGTTGGAGCAAGGGCCTTTGCATAGACTTGATCAGCCAAACTGAGTTCTGTGAGGATTTGGAGCTCCAATCAGCAGCACAAAGGCAGGGCCAAGCAGAAAACTCCAGAATGATTTATGCCTTCTCTTTGGAAAGACAATTTTCAGGTGAATTTTCAAATAAAAGAATCTGAAAGCATCCACTCTGTTTCTAACAGACTTCAATGTTTAGAAATTTAAATACAGCATATACTTTCTTTTCAGCATTTTATAATGCTTGAGAATTTTGTACACTCATCATATGCATGCCAAATAATTTGTAAAGAGTCAAATTCAAAAAGGATGGGATAGATAAAATTGCGTAAGGAAAATTTTTAACAGTCAAAAATATTTCATTATTGGACTCATTGGTTTTGCTGTTGTGAAAAGAAATAGTATAATAATGTTCATTCATGCAAAAAACCCCACTAAGTCTTCTTACACATGCTTAGGAAAAGAAGTTCGTCTTCCCTTATAGTTATTATTGCTCTCAACACCCTGGCCATCTACATTCATATCATATGGATTCTTTATGAGGGATTCCTCTTATTTATGAAATGTAAATGATAGCTGCAAATAAGTCCCTTGCAGAATTGTTACCTGCTAAACCTTTTTAGTTTATTTAGTTCACCGAATCAAAACTTTGCTGCTTTTCTCGGGTTTTGTTGTTGTTTGTTTGTTTGTTTTTGTTTTTTTACTTCAAGAGCTGTTTGGGAAGCAAAGAGAAGAATCCGGTTTTACTTCAGCTATTTTGAGGTTTGCTTGAAGATCTGCTAGGTCCTTTCACAAAAGCTACCTGTAGACCCATCTCGGCCTCCCATTGTCTCATAGAGCAGGAGGCGAGGAGGCAACGTGTAAAATAGCAATCATCGGGTCTATTAAAGTGGTTCCAAATCGTCCCGCTCAGCGCTCAGGATTCACAATAATTCCCGGTGTTAGCCCTCGCTAAGCGACAAGCTGATGGGGCAGAAGCTGGGGAGGAAAATGACCCTGGAAACCAGAGTGTCGGTTTTACACCCGCTGGGTATCTGTTACAAGTGAATTTCCTCTGGCGCCAGCAGGTATTTTGAGCAGGCATCCAGGGAGATCCCGGAGGGGAAGGGTGGAAGTGAGGAAGACAGAACTCTTACGTTTGGGTATCAAAGCTTTCAAGGTCCCAGAGGAAATCGGTTAAGATCCGATGGATTGGCCCAAAGTCTTCAAGAGGGACCCAGAAGGTATTTCGAATTTCTGAGGCTCAGAGCTGCAGGGCGAGGCGGTAGGGAGGTAGGGAGTAAACAATATCCCAGAGGGGAGATGTTCACACCACAAGGAGGGGAAAATTCCCGACAGCCCCACAAAAGAGATGAGAGGCTTTTCCTTCGCTTTTTGCCCTAGGGACCCCCGACGACAACGAGCGGGCGGACCGTGCCAGCGTTCTAGGCTGAGATTGCCGGGCGGCCCTGGGCGAGGCCTTCCCCGGAGGTCTGGGAGGCTCAGCCCTTACAGCCCGGCTGCCCGCAGACGCGCTCCGTACAAGGGACTGCGATTTATTTGGATTAGTCACTATAACGGTCTGGGGAGACAGCCATTTATCCGAGGCGGGACCTTGACAAATTGGGCAGTGCAACAGAGGACAGTCCCCCTGACCCCGGGCCGTGCTGGGGCGGAAAGCAGGATCCTCCCACCTGCTCCCGGCCCAAAAGGGGCGCCAGTGGCAGCGGAGGGGCGCGTCTCCACCTGCGTTGCGGGGCCCCTGGCAGCCAAGGTGCCCTCTCTGGGCTCCTGGGGTGCCGCCTCCAGGTCAGTCGGGGCGAGAGTTCCGCTCACTCTCCAGACGCACCTTCCCCCCCAGGTTCCGGGAAGGTCACCAAAACTGAGATCTGGTGAGGTTGCCCTGCAGGTGACCCAGTCCTGAGCCCACACTGGAGGGTCCATCGTGGTAAAAATCGTTTGGTCTGGCAGCATTCGGGTCATATATCAGTGAAGTCGTTTAGAAGTCTTTCGGGTTTTTTGTTTGTTTGTTTGTTTGTTTGTTTGTTTTTTTTGTTTTGAGTCCTGACAAATGATTTGAACCTGAGATTTAATTCCACTTAATATGGAATAGGACCATGTCATTGTAGTTCTTAACTGAAGATAACTTAGATCCTGGAGTCACCAATTCTACACACAACTCTCGCTTTTACAGCTATACCTAACGATAAAAGAACAAATCACGGTCCAATTTGGACTTCCTACTTTTCTGAACTTAATCTATTTCTTAGAATTTATTTCTGTCGTTAATACATAAAGTTCTACAGTAAAGTTCTTTAGAAAACAAAGACATCTGTCCTAAATACTGACCAACAAAGATAGATATATTTCTAACGTGATTCCATCAAAAGGAATGATTTTTCAACAGCAAATGCTTTTAACGTGATTTTTGTTGCCTCAACTTTAAAGCCAATGCTCTGTTATCAGGTAATGCAAAGATGGAAGGCTAGACACCAAAAATAGGCAATTCTGAACAGAAATGAGGACTATCGATGACAAGTAAACCTAATCAACTTGCTTTCAGGATTTGAAGCATCACTTCTTGGACAATCTCTTTAAAAATTCTGCATCAAGCCGTGATGTTAATTTCTTGTATGTATGCCTTTATGTTGGTTAAAGATCTAAGACTGAGAGAACAATTTGAATAAATTCTTTCTTATTCAGTAAAAGAAATCGGATCCCTTCAGTTAAAAAGATGAAAGTTCAGTGGGTCCAGAAGATGAGGGTTTTAGCCCTTTTGATGGAGACTATTTGAACCTGAAAATTTTGCGTAGCTATCTGTCTTGTGAAAAGTCAGGGCGAGATAAAGTGTAATCTGGCTCTGATTTCTGCTGGAAAGAAAACATTGAAATGACTGCTCATTTATCACTTCTCTACCCTCCCCCTCTTCCACCTTGGTTTAACTGACAATGTAACACTGAGCTGTTTGGGTCTTCTCTAGGCTGTTGGAAATGAAACCAATTCCTGTGAAGGGAGGGTTCTAAATTATCAGGCTTATTAGGTAAAGAAATTGCAAGGAAAAAGCATAGGAAGCAGTTATTAAAACTTTACCACCGGCAGGAACACTGGAGAATGAGCTGAATTATTTGAGGACTCATTAGGTTTTTCTTTTTGCCTGAGTGCTGGGTGAATCTGCATATGCAGATTTCCTGACTAATTGCAGCTACTTGAGTTCATCAAGACACTATTTGTGACACTCTTCTTAAACTGATTGCAAGAATACCTACTCTACTCTAGTAACTATAGAAATTAAAATAATCAGATCATTTTTTTTCTAATCCAGTTAGCTATTTTAGCCACAGAAACTCAGCATTCATTTCTTTTTAAATAAATGCCTAAACTCACACACAAGAAATTCAGTAGTTGTATATAATAAAATCCAATCTCAATAGTAATCATTTATATAATATTAAGACAATAATAAAATACCTTTTTCAATGGCTTAATTAGTTAATATTTCTTAGCAGAGTGATACCCAATTTTGACAAGAATCCAAGGAGAAAGCTGCTTTGAAATATTGCTTGAGAATGCATAAATTAATAATAAATTGGACAATCTAAGAATGTCCAAAATTATTATTTTAAAAACCTTAAAATCCGTATGCTTTTTCACCTAGCAATTCTATGTCTGAGAATGTATTCACTAGAATAAATTAGGGATGTGCCTAAAGATTTTACTTAAGGAATATTCACAATCACAAAAAAACTGGAAACAAATATATAGGACATGAAAAATGAGTTTACCATTCAATTATGTCACAGAAGAACATTTACTAATATCCAAAGATATTTATAATGTGCAAGATGTCAAAAAGGATTATTATAAAACCTAATTCCATTTTCTCAAAAATGTATTCATAGAAAAGATTTAAGAAGATATAAATATGAAGGTGGTTTATCACAAGATAGTGGCTTTTTGTTCAAAAGTCTTATATGACGGAAAGTAAGCCTTTTGTGTCTTCTCTCCATGTTGATATTTGAGTTGTTGACTTGTAAAGTTCTTAATAGATTAAGGACACTATCCCTCAGTCCATCATATATTTCCAAGTTGTTTTTTTCTATTTAAAATCTGTCTTTTCATTTTGCTGATATTTAAAATAGGTATATAAGCACATTTATCAACCTTTCCCTTTATAGCTTTCAGGTTTTATGTTTGCTTGGAAAGACCCCTTCAACTCACCCACACACACACATGAATGCACACTAAAATATTTTTAAAAGTTCTTCACTTTTCTTCTAGTAGTTTTATAGTTTTAATTTTTTCATGTTTCAGTCTTTAGACCATTTTAGAATGTATTTGAATTCAAACAGTGAGATAAAGATACAGCTTACAGTATTAAGATATAGCTTACAGTATTAAGAAATATATTTTTCTATTGATCTGAAATACAGCTCTTTTCAGAAGTTAAATTTTCAGTTATATTGGGATTTCTGGGTGCATTATGTCATTCCAATAACGTGTGTGTTTACTTAGCTGTCAATGCACAATTATTTAAATTCACATAAATTTATAATATATTTTAATATTGGACATTTTTCCTCCTTTATTACTTTATTACTAATCTGTTTTGGCAATATAAGATCTAGCTTATCTGATTTTGAAAAATCTTCTGTGTATTTGTATTGATGTTACATTAAATTGTTAAATAAATAGGGAAAGTTGATGTCTTCAAAAAAGCAAGTCTTCCCACCAGGACAATGTATGTTTTTACAGTGGATTTTTTTTCCACTTTTTAAAAATATTTCTTGGAGAGTTTTATACTGCTCAGGAGGAATTTTACTCTATTGGTTAGAATAGAATAGAATAGATGGACTATCCCTCAGTCCATCATATATTTCCAAATTGTTTTTTTCTATTTAAAATCTGTCTTTTCATTTTGCTGGTTAGGAGTATAGGCTCTCAAGCTTTCAGATCTTAGGTAACATAAACATTGTGTGCCTCTATTTTCCCACATGTAAAACACATATGGTAATAGCAGTTGCCTCAAAGAGTTGTAATAATTAAATGAGAAACTCCATTCAGAGTGCTTAAAACAGCATCTGGCAATAGTAAGTGCTCAACAAATAATTCCCATCACTAGGTATTAAGCATAGCTTTTTACATTTTTTTCCTAAGTATTTAATCCTCTGTTGTTATTATAAAAAGAACCTTTCATTCCTCTTATTTTCTAGTGGGTTGTTACTTGTATTATACAATAACAATAAAATTGTTATTTAGTACATCAATTTACAAACTTCCATCTTTATTAGTTTTTTTTTCTATGCTTTTCCATTGGTTCTCTTCAAATATCCAGGTATATAATTTTATCATCTGAAAAAAAATGATAAATGATCCTTTTCCTATGCAGTTTTATTAACCTATTTCTTCCTGTTGTTTCATTGTCTTGGCTAAGATTTCTAGAACCATATTAAATAATAACAGAAAAAATAGAAATGTTTTTGCCCTCGGCTTCAATGAGAATGTGTCTAGTGTTTCATCATATGTTTTTGTCACATTATAGAGATTTCTATTTAATCATATCATAATAAGGTTTTTTAAATGAGTGGATGTTAAATGTTTTCAAATACCATTAGCATGTATAGCTACACCTATGTGTTTTTCTCTGCAATCTACTAACAAAATGAATATATTTTAAAAATAGGAATGAATATATAATGGTTTCCTAATATTAAACATCATTGTATTCATACACAGAAAAGTGTCTGAGTACACTTATGTGTATCCTATTTGTTCATAACCTACTTCATTCTTTTTATTCATAGTTTGGTCAAGATGTTAGCAAAGATTTGTCTAAAAATGGACTTAAAGGGGGGCCTGGTGGCTTAGTCGGTTAAGCGTCCGACTTTCGCTTAGGTCATGATCTTGCGGTTCGTGGCTTCGAGCCCCGCGTCGGGCTCTGTGCTGACTGCCAGCTCAGAGCCTGGAGCCTGTTTCAGTCTGTGACTCCCTCTCTCTCTGACCCTCCCCTGCTCACGCTGTCTCTCTCTCTCTCTCTCTCCTAGAAATAAATAAAACATTAAAAATTTTTAAAAATAAAAAAAATAAATTTAAAAAAATGGACTTAAGTTTTTGGATATGGTGAAAATTTGGTATCAGTATTAAACTTGATTCATGAAAATCACTTTGAAATTTTCTTTTCTCTCTATCCTCTGAAACTGTGCAGGTAATAATGAAGCTGTGTGGTCCTTTGAGATGATAGAATTCCATAATAGAACCATCCAGTCCTGTTGCTTTTGTAGTAGGGAGTGTGTTGGAAAGTCTTGACAATTTTTCAAGTTCTCCCAAGAATTTTTAGATTTTTGTTTCTTCTGGTTTGAGTTTTACTCTGTTATGACTTTTCTACAAAGTCATCAGTGTTTTTTCTATAGTTGAGCAAAGTAATCTCTTTAAATTATTTTGAATTTAGTTATCTGTGGTCATTTTCCCTTTCTCACTTAAAACTTTAACATGTAAGAAAAATACCTACATTTATATTGCTCAGCTCTCCCTTATTGATCTAATGGCAGTTTAGGGTTGGGGAGGTGGGAACTTGGTACAGTTCTTCTCTATTTCATGTTGCTTATCTGCCAAAGAACCTAATGCAAACAGCCATGGGTTACTGGGTTCTTTTTATGTGCCGTGCTCTCTGCAAAGCAGATTTTACATGTATTATCCCTTTTGATCCTCACAAGAGACTGTTTCTTCTACTTTCCAGATGGAGAAATTGAAGCCCAGAGGAATCAAGTAAGTTTTCCACTAACAAGGAGCAGAGAAGCATGTTTCAAACATTGGCAGCCTGACTCCAAAGCTCATACTGTTAAGCCCTCTACTATAGCACCTTCCTATCTACCACATTAGCCCTGCAAGTGAACTTGCAACACACCAGAACTAATACCATGGTTCAGAAAATTCTCTAGAAAAACAATTTTTGTCTCCATAGTAGGTCACAATAAGTTTTCATAATATCAGACCATGAGAAAAGGCATGAAAGACACTACTGCTCTGTGCATATTTGAAACACCACATCTCAAATCTATCTCCCACCAAAAACTAGTATTGGTCTTTATTTTCAAAGCAATGAGGGGGTACCTTGGTGGTTCAGTGTTGAATGTCCAACTTCGGCTCAGATCATTCTTGCAGTTTGTGAGCCTAAGCCCTGCATCAGCTCACTGCTGTAAGTTCAGAGCCTGCTTCAGATCCTCTGTCTCTCCCTCTCTCTATCCCTCCCCTGCTTGCACTCTCTCAAAAAAAATAAATAAAATTTAAAAAAATAAATAAATAAAAATAAAAGCTATAAGGGGATCCTGGGTGGCTCCGTCACTTGAACCTCCAACTCTTGATTTTGGCTCAGGCCATGACCTCGGGGTCCTGGAATAGAGTCCTGCATGGGCAGAGCATGGGGTTCTCTCTTTCTCCTTTAACCCCTCTGTCCCCAGCTCTCTTTCTAAAATAAATAAAATGAAAAAAAATTTAAGGACTGAAAAGGCAAGGGTTTTAAACAAAGAAATGAATTGATAAGATTTGTGTTTTCTAAGATCGCTGTGGCTGCATCACAACAATAAATACAGGTAGGCAAGAAAGAGTGTGAGAAAACCACATGGGATAAATCCAGTTATGGTTATCAAGGTGAGTGGTGTGGCAGCTTAAACACTTATGTTGACTGGAAGATGGAAAAAGCTGTTGGATCCCATTGGTTTTTAGGAGATAAAATCAATAGAACTTGATAAAGGATTATCCCACATGGAAGGTAAGAGAGAGAGAGAGAGAGATGTGTCAAGAATCAGTCTTGTGTTCCTCCCTTCCACAACTGTTGCTGTTCCAAGGAGAATGAGGGTTGATTGCTCTGAATCCATGGCTTGGATTCAAAGGTACCCCGAGAACAGGACTCTCTCAATTTTGAGACTCATGATACTATGAACATAATAAATAATATACATATCTATGCAATCAATATAGGTATGTACACATATTACAAAGACACCAACTCCAGCCCTAAAATAGTTTGAGCAATTATGAAAAGGTGGGCCCCTGAGAGTCCATTTCAGAGAAAACATCATTCCATCCAACAAAGAAAGCCAGTCAGAAGTTTCTGCACAAAGACATATTTTTATCAGAAATGAGTCATTAGGCAGCAGTAGGAGGCAGTGGAGAAAGATCAGTCAGAAAAAGATGGGTTCCATCAATTTTTCCTGTTTCTTGAATGAATTTAGCCAGCTAATCACTGTATTAGTTTTATATCTGTAAAAAGAGGCAATAATATCTACTGAGAAACATTACTTGAGGGATTAATGTGATGACATACATCAAGCACTGAACCTACCTGGTGTAAAGACTTCCCTGGGAATCAGAGACTTTCCAAATTACCACATTTGCTTTTAATAAACAAGTAACTCCTGAAAACAAACCAGCTGGTCCTTTGTACCTTGGTGCAAATTATTTACTGTGTTTTAAATAAAAATAATATTTTAGGAGGCTAATATTGATGAAATGAGTTTGTAATCATAATTTCTTAATATCCAATACAGAAAAGTTATAACAAAGAAATATATAAACTTGTATATCTGTGAAATTACCAAATACATTGAAGAAATGGAAAATATAATTTTGTCACAGTGAAATTTGGCACTTAAAAAGGACAGGACAGAGATTTTTCAAATATATTAATTCCTATGCTTTTAACTTTTTTAAATGTTATATGGCAAAAAGGTGGTCTTATAGCTGTAAAACAAAGCTTAGCAGTTCCCTCAAAAGTATAACAACGATACAGATGTAATTCTGTTATAATATAAATCTTTTTTAAAAAATTTTAATGTTTATTTATTTTGAGGGAGAGAGACACACACACAGAGTGTGAACAGGGGAGGGTCAGAGAGAGAGGGAGATACAGAATCCACAGAAGTCTCCAGGCTCTGAGCTGTCAGCACAGAGCCCGATGTAGGGTTTTAACTCACGAACAACAAGATCATGACCTGAGGCGAAGTCGGACGCTCAACCGACTGAGCCACCCAGGCGCCCCTATAATACAAATCTTAAGAACTACTCTAATATTTTAGTCATCTTGAATTGGTGTTTTAGTCATTGCTTATTAAAATACATAAATTAATACCATGGGCTTTATAATTACTTTGTCATACAGAGATTTTCATGTTAAGCGGGTTTGTTCAAATACGTAAGATTGAGACTGATCCCTTATAATTCACAAAAAGTTCACATCCCACACACTATAATGATTCATTTCTCTAGAAACTTTAGGTTAGGTTAAGATACAGATCTAAATAATCAAATATGTAACATGTTTTACCTAGAGGAAATGGAAGAGAGAGAACTTTAACCTGAAGCATCCAAGAAACACAATACAGATGTGGTACCTGGGTGGCTTAGTTGGTAAAGTGGCCGACTCTTGATTTTAGCTCAGGTCATGATCTCACTGTGCAGTCCAAAGGTTCAAGCCCCACATTGAGTTCTGTGCTGACAGCGCAGACTCTGCTTGGAATTGTCTCTTTCCCCTTCTCTTTCTGCTGCTTCTCTCTCTCTCAAAAATAAACATTAAAAAAAGAAACACAAAATAGAGTATGTAAAGTAAGAGCTAATATTTATTGAGCAATTAGTGTGTGTGTGTGTGTTATCACTTTATCTTCATAACAGTCTTATAAAGCTAAAAGAGATGAATCACGCCCAATCTTATACAGCCAGAGAGAAGCAGAAGTGGAATGATCTGTCCATCTGACTCCAAACCTGAAGTGCTCATCTGCCCTTCATAGGTACTCATTGCTCTCCAGGATTCAGTTCACTGAAAGAAAAGAAAGGCCACAAGAAATTAAAGATCCTTTTTGCTTACAACCTATTTTGCAGTCAAATAAACTCATTTTCTTTTATTTTAAGTATATATGTTTTAAAACCTTTTTTAATGTTTATTTCTGAGAGACAGAGAGAGATGGAGCATGAGCAGGGGAGGGGCAGAGAGAGAGGGAGACACAGAAACTGAAGCAGGCTCCAGGCTCTGAGCTGTCAGAGCCTGATGTGGGATCAAACTCACAAACCACAAAATCATGACCTGAGCCGAAGTCAGACACTTAAACCAACTCAGCCACCGAGGCACCTCTTGAAGCACACATTTAAATCTATAAAATAGTTTGTCAGAGAAGTGTCTGAATTCAAAACATGTATGAGGAGTGCCTAGCTGACTTAGCCAGTAGAGCCCACAACTCTTGATTGCATCATGAGTTCAAGCCCCCCTCTGGGCATAGAGCTTGCTTAAAACAATAAAATAGCGTGGGAGCACCTGGGTGGCTCAGTCAGTTAAGCGTCCAACTTCAGCTCAGGTCATGATCTCAGTTTGTGAGTCTGACAGCTCAGAGCCTGGAGCCTGAGTTGGATTCTGTGTCTCCCTCGCTCTCTGCGTCTCTCCCACTCACATTCTGTCTCTCTCTCTCTCTCTCAAAAATAAATAAACGCTCAAAAAAATGTTTTAATAAACAAAATAGTGCCTACTTCATCAGCACGTGTGTTAAAATGGAACACACAGAGAAGACTGGCATGGCCCCGCGCAAGGATGACGTGCAAATTCGTGAAGCATTTTTGATTTTAAAAAATAAAACGTGTGCAAAACGTGTGTGAATGAAAGGAGGGAAAAAAAGGCCATCCTACCTTGGCATCTACCGATTTGCAGTTTGCAAGTGCAGTCCACTGTCCCAAATCCTGCACTGTGGCTAACTCAGCATCTTGAATTCCAGCCTAATGAGCCAGATGGAGGTGGAGGTGCACAAGAGGCAGGTGAGTGATAAAGTCGACAGGCCCTTGTCTGTTACTTGACACGTGGAAATAAACATTTGCCATGTGGGAAAAGGAACCTGAAGATGGACAACAGGCATGAGTTGTTAGACACATGGATAGCATTATTTTATATATTTCCGGAGAGTCCTGCTTGGACAGGACAATCTCTATTATATATTAGTCAGTTTACTGAACTTACTAATGTCATTGTTTTATTAAAACAAACATTACTATATGACCAATAAAAACCTATAATGTAAAAAAAAATTTTTTTTCAAGCATTTCAATAATGATTGCAAGTTAACTTAATCAAAATTATCACATTCAAATGAAATCCCAAATCTAATGCATTAGATTATTAGTCACCCAAACAATGGCAATAATTGTACAACTTCCTACTCTACTTAAATGGATTAAAATGTATACATATCTTGAATTTAAATTTGTTTCTTCATTATCTCTATATTTATTCTTATTTTCACGACAATTTTCCAGGTTCTAGACAGGCAACATTCAAAATATTTGACAACTGGTATCACTAATGAGTCAAACTGGATGTCTGTAGGACTCAAGCAAATTCCTAAACTCCTCCTTCCTCCTACCCTTTCTGTTACCCTGGGCATTAACCCTTCAGTAGCTACATCAGGAGAGATCACCAGAAGGGCCAAGGAGGATTGAGGAGGTACATAACAAAGTTGGAATATTTACCAACCTGAATGGAAGTATTTCACTTTTAACCATTTGTGTAATCACTGCTGTTCTTAACAGGTGAGTATCAGCCCTTCTTATATTATTACCAAACTCAGAGAAAAAAGACTATGTTCTTGGACAAACTAAGGTTAATCTGGATAATTGACCAGCTGACCAACTGTATGAAGCACGGTGCCTGTCCCTACCACTTAAGGTGATTGGAACCCAAGCCAAAGATGATCTAATTGGGCACCTTTTGATGGTTGTATTTTGATCATCATAATTTTTAAAAATTATTTTTTGGGGCACCTGGGTGGCTCAGTCGGTTAAGTGGCCGACTTCAGCTCAGGTCATGATCTCACAGTTCGTGGGTTCGAGCCCCGCGTTGGGCTCTGTGCTGACAGCTGGCTCAGAGCCTGGAGACTGCTTCAGATTCTGTATCTTCCTCTCTCTCTCTGCCCCTCCCCTGCTCATGCTGTGTGTGTCTTTCTCTCTCAGAAATAAATTTAAAAATTTTTTTTAAATTTTTTAATAAAATTATTTTTTAATGTTTATTTATTTTAGAGAGAAAGAGAGACAAAGTGTGAGCAGGGAAAGGACAGAGAGAGGGAGACACGGACTCTGAAGCAGATCCCAGGCTTTGAGCTGTCAGCACAGAGCCTGATGGGGGGCTTGAACTCATGAACCGTGAGATCATGACCTGAGCCAAATTCGGATGCTTAACCAACTGATAACCTCCTCATAATCAATATTGACATAAAGAAATTAGTTTAAAGGAGAAAGTAAAGAAATAGTTACGGACATGCTACCTGTGAAACATATTCATATGGAAATGACTAAGGGGCATGTGAAAATTCATACCTAGTCCATTAAGAATTAAATCCAGCAAAAGACCTAACTGGAGAACTATATGTATGGAAATACTAATTAAAGACTTGAAAACGAATGTGATCATTAAATGTAGCAGGAAGAAATGAGAAAAACAGCAACAGAATGTTGGGAGAGCCCACATTTAGGTGATTTGTGTAAGAAGACACAATGAAAGTAAAACAGGCGATTAAAGATATTGTGAAGACAATATAGTGTGTAGTGTCACAGTATCCAAGCCAAGAGGAAAATTTTAATATATATATATTTATGAGTGATGCGGCATTGTTTGAAATAACAAAAACAAAATGTCAATAATGTAAATGCCCATCAATCATCAATGATTAAATTATGGTTCAGTAATACTATATAAAGCATTACACAACCATTGGAATGAAGTAGCTCTGTCTATGCTTGTTATCATGGAAAAATTTCCAAGTCATACTGTTAAATTTACAAGTAAATTCCAGAGACAGATAGACAGATAGATAGATTGAGAGATACTGTATGTATATCTGTATGTATATCTATCAATAGAGAGAAAGAAAGAGGAAGAGTATATATATATATATGTTTTATCCAAATATGGATATATCCAAATTTTATATATATATATATTTTATCCAAAAATGTAAGAAGAAAATAAGCATTACATAATGTATTCTCATATATTCATAACATATATTCATGCACATATCTATATACATGCATACCTCAAAGATATTGAAAGTTTGGTTCCAGACCACTGCAATGAAGTGAATGTTAAAATAAAGTGAGTCAAATTAAGTTTTTGGTTTCCTAGTGCATATAAAAGGAATGTTTACACTAAACTATAGTCTATTAAGTATACAATAGCATCAGGTCTAAAAATACAATTAAAATATTTTATAAAAATTATTTAAAATGAAATACTTAACTTCATTACAAATATTTTATTGCTGAAAAACGCCGACCATCATTTGAGCTTTCAGCAGGTCAATCTTTTTGCTGATGGAGGGTCTTGTCTCGATGTTGACAGCTGCTGACTGATCAGGGTGGTGGTTGCTGAAGGCTGAGGGGTCTGTGGCACTTTCTTAACATAAGACAAGAGTGAGGTTTGCTGTATTGATTGATTTTTCCTTTCATGAACATTTTGTCTGTAGCATGTGATACTGTTTGATTTTACCTACAATAGAACTTCTTTCAAAATTCTTTGCTGCTTTATCAGCTAAGCGTATGTGATATTCTAAGTCCTCTGTTGTCATTTCAACAGTCTTCACTGCATCTTTACCAGGAGTAGATACCACCTCAAGAAACCACTTTCTTTGCTCATCCATAAGAACAAACTCATCATCCATTTAAGTTTTTATTGTAAGATTCCAGCAATTCCGTCCCATCTTTTGACTCCACTTCTAATTCTAGTTTTTTTGCTATTTCCACCACACTTGCAGTTACTTCCTCCACTGAAATCTTTATCCCCTTAAAGTCATCCATGAGAGCTGGAATCAACTTCTTCTAAACTCCTCTTAATGCTGATATTGTGACCCTTTCCATGAATCACAAATGTTCTTAATGGCACCTAGAATGGTGAATCCTTTTCAGAAGGTTTTGAATGTACTTTTCCCAGATCCATCAGAGGAATCACTGCCTAAGTCAACTATAGCCTTACAAAGTTTATTTCCTATATAATAAGACTTGAAAGTCAAAATGACTCCTTGATCCATGGGCTGCAAAAAAGATGTTGTGTTAGCAGACATTAAACATTAATCTCATTGTACATCTCCATCAGACCTCTTGGATGACCAGGAGCACTGTTAATAAGCAATAATATTTTGAAAGGAATCTTTTTTTTTCTCAGCAGTAGATCTCAACAGTGGGCTTAAAATATTCAGTAAACTGGGACACCTGGGTGGCTCAGTCAGTTAAATATCTGATTTTGGCTCAGGTCATGATCTGACAGTTCATGAGTTCAAGCCCCACATTGGGCTCTGTGTTGACAGCTCAGAGCCTGGAGCCTGCTTTGGATTCTGTGTCTCCCTCTCTTTCTGCCTCTCCCCTGCTCATGCTGTCTCTCTATGTCTCTCAAAAAATGAATAAACATTTAAAAAATATGTCCAATAAACTATATTGTAAACAGATGTACTATCATCCAGACTCTATTGTTCCATTTATATAATATAAGCAGAGTAGATTTGGCATAATTATTAAGGGCACTAGAAATTTTCAAATGATAAATGAACATTGGCTTCAACTGAAAGTCACCAACTGCTTTAGCCTTTAACAAGAAAGTCAGCTTGTCTTTCGATACTCTGAGGCCAGACCAACCCAAGCTATTGACTTCTCTAACTATGAAAGTCCTAGATGGCATCTTCTTTCAAAAGAAGGCTGCTTTGCCTATATTAAAACTCTGTTTAGTGTAGCTACCTTCACTAATGATCTTAGCAGATCTTCTGGAGAACTTCCTGAAGCTTCTACATCACCACTTGCTACTTCACCCTGCACTTTTATATTCTGGAGATGGCTTCTTTCGACGCAGGGATGGAACCCATGAGCCATGAGATCATGGTGTGTGAGCAGGGGAGAGGCAGAGAGAGAAAGAGAGAACTAATTCCAAGCAGCCTCCAGCACAGAGACCCATGCAGGGCTTGCTCCCATGAACCTTGATATCATGACCTAAGCCAAAATCAAGAGTTCGATGCTTAACTGACTGAGTCACCCAAGCGCCCCTCAACCTTTTCTTCTGCAGCTTCCTCACTTCTCTCAGCCTTCACAGAAGTGAGGAAAGTTAGGGCCTTGCCCTGGATTAGCCTTTAGCTGAAGGGATTCTGTGGCTGGTTTGATCTTCTATCCAGATGACTAAAAGTTTCTCTTTATCAGCAATAGGCTATTTCACTTTCTTATCAATAGTGTGTTTGCTGGAGTAGCACTTTTAATTTCCTTCAGTAACTTTCCTTTGTGGTCACAATTGGACTGTTTAGTTCCTATCTTTTGGCCTATCTCACTTTCTGTGTACCTTCTTCACTAAGCACAATCATTTCTAGCTTTTGATTTACAGTGAAAGACTTGTGACTCTTCACTTGAACACTTAGAGGCCATGGTAGGGTTATTCATTGGCCCATTTTCAATATTGTTGCATCTCAGGAAACAGGAAAACCTGACAGGGAAGAGAGAAAAAGAGGGAGAGAGACAGACAGACAGACAGACAGGGGAATAAACAGTCAGTTGAGCAGTCAGAATACACACATGTCTCAATTAAGTTCACACCCTCTAATGCGTGTGGTTCAAGGCACCCCAAACAATTACAATAGATCAAAGATCACTGCAACATCAAAGATCACTGATCACCATAACACATCTAATGAGAAGTTTAAAATATTGGAAGAATTACCAGAGAAGTTTGAAATATTGGAAGAATTACCAAAATGTGACTCAGAGACAGAAAGTGTGGAAATGCAATTGAAAAAGTAGTGCTGATAGACTTGTTCCATGCAGGGTTGACACAAACTTTCAATTTGTAAAAAAACAAAAAACAAAAAAATAATATCTGCAAAGTGCAATAAAGCAAGGTATGCCTGTGTTTATATTGATAAATAGATGATAGATTTTACATACATACACACATACATACATACACACACACATACATACACACATACATAGAGAATACAGTAGTTGGTGAACTTTCAGTACTCGATGACCACCACACTGAAAAAGAGGGCATTGGAAAAAGTGTAACATGTAACTTTCATTTTTTGATTAAGATACTTCTGCTTTGGGGCGCCTGGGTGGCTTAGTCGGTTAGGCGTCCGACTTTCTCTTAGGTCATGATCTCGCGGTTCTTGGGTTCGAGCCCTGCGTCAGGCTCTGTGCTGACTGCCAGCTCAGAGCCTGGAGCCTGTTTCAGTCTGTGACTCCCTCTCTCTCTGACCCTCCCCTGCTCACGCTGTCTCTCTCTCTCTCCTAAAAATAAATAAAAAACATTAAAAAAAAAAAGATACTTCTGCTTTGTTTGACCCATACCTATGCATTACTTGGGTTCAATGGTAGTAAAACATATATAATTTTTTATAATAAACCAATAACAAGCCAGCACCCAATGCTGTATGAAAAAACCAAAGAGGATGAAAACCAGGAAAAAAAACATTGTTTTTATCATCAGAAATAGATAGTGGCTTTAAGAACTGTTCAGAATACTGGTAAAGAAAAAAATCCTGATTACAAGGACAAGAAGAAGTGAAAATGAAGATCACAGATATGATCTATTCAAGATTTTTATCTGTGCCTGTGGGAAGACTAAAGAGAGCAGATAACCACAGACTGTTTCAGGAGTAAGTCTGAGTGATGTGCAGTGGGCCTGTAAGAGCCAGTGAGTCACCATGAGCCTTTACTGGAATTGTGGGAAAAGAGCATTCTCCCCTTTTTGACCAAGGTTACACATGGAAGCAAGTATGTTCAGACTCTCAGGCAGTGATTCTGATTCCTTTTGGATCCTGATACAGAAGTCTCCCCAGCAGAAGTCAGAGGAGAAGTGTGGGCTGATGTTCTAATGATAAACGTAAGTGCCAACCTAGATGTACTGACCCAATCATATCCTTGGACTTTTCACCTGCAAGAGCTAAGACATCTTCCTTTGCTTATATCACAATGGGTTTTCTGTCACTTGATACAGAACCCATCCAAACAGCTCATTTTTGATTGGAACTCTATCTAAAAAATGTAAGAAAAAACACCTTAAAGTGAATTTCACAGATAACCAACAATATTGAGCATAACCATTAATGTCAGTGCCTGCCGCATAGCTCTTACCAGCACAGCTTGCTAACCAACACTGAAATAACATTGGGCGTTTTGAATTTCACCTCCTCTCCTTTCCTTTCCTTTCCCTCCTCTCTAACGGAGGTGTTTAATGAGTAGTGAAAAGTCCCAAAAGGTGAATGAGAAAGAGAATTGGATAATCAATCCCAAAGGCAATGAACCCCAAAGATAGTCTGTAAAAAGTGGTTTGGTCTCACTAAAGTTATCACTTTCAACAGGTAGTCCTTCCTGACATACTCCTGGAGAGTGGACAGCAGATTTTCTTTTGAATGTCAATATTTGAAATATTTAATACTATCAAAGAATGGCTTTATTAGAAATGAAAACGTTTCCACATCATCTGAGAAGACATGAGTTAATGACTTTACATAACATATGGGTTGTATCAAGCTTGTTTCATGGTTTATATCACACAATGATATATAATATTTAATCTGCACAAAAAAATATATGTAATCCATATGTATGTTCTGAAACACAGTAATAAAAACCATTATTATAGACCTAATGCTTCTTCTCCCTCCCCAGATTCATATGTCAAAACCTAAACCCCAATGTCATGGTATTGGGAGATGAGGGTTTTGGGTGGTGACTGGGTTCTGAGGACAGAACCCTCATGAATGGTATTGGTTGTGCCTATAATAATGACCCTTTAGCCCCTTGAACCATGGGAGGATACAGGGAAAAGACATAGCCAGGAAGCAGGTCCACACCAGATACATGAAGACAAATACCCAAAATCTATTTAATACACAGGTGAATCTATTTTTGTGTTCCCTCTTCTACTACCCTTAGATAAAATCACTATTCTGAGTCTTGGGTTTCTATATAGTTTCACCAGATATAGATACAGATATAGATATAGATATAGATACATATAGATATAGATATAGATGATATAGATATAGATATAGATAGATATAGAACAGTCACAGTGAGTCTCTGTGGCTTTGAAATTTTCATTCAATATTTTGCTCCTGTGATTAATCCATAATGTTGAGTGTAATTGTAGTTCATATAATTTCCCCTGCTGTATAAGCCTTTGTCTTCTATTTTGTATGGTTACTAACTTGTTTCCTCTTTCTTCATATCTAATGTAACCTGGGAGACTAGAGGTAGGAGATGATGTCCCAGCCGGTATCTGTATAAAAAGATCACGGTAGGAACATAGCTTCTCTCTCAAGAGTTATTGATAATATATTTTAAAAACTGCTAACTCTATGACAACCTTCCTTGAGCAAACTGCAGTGTTACTTCCATAAAAGGTCTAAGTAGAAATGATGAGGAAACTCATCATCATGTTCCATTATGGTTTTCAAAAGTGAAGGGAAAGTACTTATCTCATTGTTTCTCTCTAAAGCACTTAGCATACACTTGTTAACACTAAAGTCAAGTTCTGTCCTTTAGTTGGCTCTGTGTTTCCACATTATGTCAAATACCTGGTTAAAAATTAATTGTAAGAATATCATTCACCAATTAAAAGGAACAAAATACTACTATATGCTATAATATAGATGAGCATCATGTTAGGGTCGACTGGGTGGCTCAGAGGGTTGAGCATCCAACTCTTGATTTCAGGTCATGATTGCAAGGTCTGGGATCAAGTCCCGTGTCAGGTTTTGAGCTAAGCATGGAGCCTGCTTAAGATTCTCTCTCTCTCTCTCTCTCTCTCTCTTTCTGCCCTTCTCCCTACTCATACTCTCATTCTCTCTGAAAACAAAGCAAAGCAAAACAAAACAAAAACATTATGCTAAGTGAAAGAAGGAAAATGCAAAAAGTCATATATTCGATGATGTATATGATTTATAATTTATATAATGTGTCTAGACTAAGGCAAATTTATAGACACAGAAAGATCAATAATTGCCTTGGGCTGGGGACAGGAGTGAGAATTACCTGCAAATGAGTAAGAGGGAACTTTTTGGAATAATGGAAATGATCTAAAAAAGAATTATAGTGATTTCTGGACAGCTCTGTGCTCTTAACTAAAATCATTGAATTGTAAGTGTGAATGGTATACTATGTAAATTATACTTCAATAAAGCTGCCAAAAATTAAAGTGCTGTCAGAATGTCTCTAAAATGCTAAATCTGATTCTTTTATTGTTTTTGCTTTTTATTTTACCTAATGCAATCTATAAATTGTTTGGGCTTTTGAAGAAATGGCTTCAGTCTGCTAAATTTTAACATGAACATGACATTTAACGAGCCCATTTAAATGTAAAACTCAAATGTGAGAGATAGGCATCTTGAGAAGATCTGTCCAGGGAGAAGGCATGTGAGTGAGAGAATTAGTCAGATGACTTGCCAAAGGGCTTAGAGCATGACTTTGGAAAGATACCACTGTTCCACATAGACCTACATAGATCTTAAAACAGCAGCAGATTTCCCAAGGGATCTTATGTCATGATGAGGAAGGATTACAGGAAGCTTCTACTAACACTTTATTTTCCTTCCTGGAGCTCCGGGAGAGGTTTCAGTAACTCAGTGGACAGGTCATTAGCTACTTATCCTATAGAGTTACCCACAGCCCTCATCATAACTTATGCTTTACCTACTCTTTTTAAAACCCTCTCTTCTTTCATCAAAGGCATTTAAGTTTTTTGTTTCCACTAGTTTGCAGCTCTGAGCTGAGCTTGGTTTGTGATGTGGTAGCTGTTAATCGCAGTAGAGTATCATGCACCATACATCCCTTCAAAGGAAACTAACGATAACAAGACAAAAATAAAAGGATAATTGATCTCAATTTTTTGGATATAATTTGAAATAAAACAGAGCAGTTTTACCTGAATATGGACCAGACCTAAAACTAAAATAAGAAAAGAGAGGTAAAATATTACAAAATATTTTTTAATTTGCAATTATATTTATTGAGCAGAGAAGGAAGGCGGTTGTTTCGATAATTTAAACTTTTTCCCAAAATATCAGTTCTACCTCAGTTATCTTTATGTCTCAAGGGGGAAAAATTGGCACTGGATAGTCCCGATGATGAAACTACCCTCTCATAGTTTTGTACAGATAGAGACCATGTAAGTAAGGTGTGTGAGTGTAGAGTCTAGCATTCCAGAAATAAGCAGTTAAAAGAAGGCATCATCCCTCTCAATGTTTTCCCTAGAGAAAACTGTAAGATGCCAACTTCCAACTAGCCATCAGCCTTGTCTGCATACATTTCTTTTTTATGTTATGAAAAAATGAATACTGGTCCAGGTATTTGGTTTCTTAATAGGTCTGAGTTTCTATAGTACTTGGAATTTTTGAAAAAATAAACATGACTTGATTTAAAAATGACAAGTGTTGTGCGATGTGAGAATGTTTTATTCCTATATTTTTATAGGTGAAGGATAAAAAAAATCTACAGAAGCTTAAGATAACGTTATTTTCTCAACTGGTTTCACGTGATCTGTGTCAATAACACCTCTAGTACCAAAGATAAATGTCTAATGCAACATGAGTTGTTTTTATATGTCAATATTTTGTTTTGTTAAAAAAAAAAAAAAGAACACATCCAAACCAAGCATCACGAAATAATTTAGTCATGATAGCACACCTAGAAAATATCTCAGGAAGGTCATGTATTTCTTCCACCAATTTAGTGGGTTTCTGTTAGTATTAGTTGCTGTTCAAGACCTAAGTCAGTTCTCCTGTCTCACAAAAAACCCCAATAGAAAGAAAACTGGAGGAATAGGGTTTGCTTGCCATCTCTACACTATCTTTAATCCATCAAGGTCATGTGCTGAAATTACATTTCCCAATACAGGGCAAAGCATTAAAATATAAATCCATAGAAACCAGATCGCTCAGAGCGCCTGGGTGGCTCAGTCGATTAAGCATCTAACCTCATCTCAAGTCATGATTTTACCGTTTGTGGGTTTGAGCCCCGTGTAGGGCTCTGTGCTGACAGCTTGGAGCCTGGATCCTGCTTCAGATTCTGTATCTCCCTCTCTCTGCCTCTCCCCCACTCAAGCTGTTTCTCTCTGTGTCAACAATAAACATTTAAAAAAATTTTAAAAAAGAAAGAAACCAGACAGCTCATTGTATGATGTCCCATGTTCTATCCTGACCATTTAAGGCATTTCATAATTTTTACAAACCTACAGGGCAAGCAAAGGACCTTTTTCTTGACAATACCCTGCAGGGAAAGAACAGACATGTGTTTATTTCTATGCTAAAGTTGAAATCACTCCCGAAGGTCACTGAGACTAGGATGTGATCAAAATCATTGTATTAAATAAAAATCTTAACCAAGTATCATAAATGCCATAATTAAAGGTAAATGCCCAAATTAATATATGGTCTCTTACCCTTAAATTAATGTTTGGCAAACTTGTATTTTAACAATGGAATCCTCAATCCAAACACACCTTCTCTCATTTATAATGGTGTTTCTGAGTATTTGATTCACTTATTTGAAATTTTACAATTCACAGCTCTGTATAAAAAACAGTTACTCATTGTTTTCTTAATTTGTATTTGTCACCCAGGCGCCCCTTATATCGTTTCTTAAGACTTGATCTTTCATGATACTTGAAATATATATGAATATAAATGCATACGTAATAGTTAAAGAGTATATATGTATTTGAATAACATTAAAATAGAGACTTCACAGGCTGCCTGGGTGGCTCAGTGGGTTGAGTGTCCAACTTTGGCTCAGGTCATGATCCCATGGTTCATGAGTTCGAGCCCCATGTTGGGCTCTATGCTGACAGCTCAGAGCCTGGAGCCTGCTTTGGTCTCTGTGTCTCCCTCTCTCTCTTCTTCGCTCATGCTCTGTGTGTATCTCTCTCTCAAGAATAAATAAACAAAAAAATTGAGGCTTCATTGTTCTTTTATCTGTCTCCATTTAGTGGGACATCATTAAATAGATGTTAAATATATTATTAGAAACGTATGATGGCATCAGAGCAACCACCAATATTTATAAGCCTTACTGCATGTTAAGCACTAAACTAAATCACTTTACATGTATCATCTCAGTTAATGCACCCCACACATGGGGTCCATCCCCGCTGGCACCACGTTAAACAGGACACTGAAATCCAGCATAATTCAGTTAAGAGACATGTCTGAGCTCACACAGCTAGTTAGTCATGTAGGTAGAAGTTGGATCTGGTTTCTTCTTACACAGTCCGAAAGTGCTCTACTCTGTCACAGAGAAAAGGATAAGAAGAGCAAAAATCATGATTCTTTGAGGGACATTAATGTTTTATAGTTTAGTGGGATGGGATTGTTATACATTTAACATTTAGTTCACCCTTCTACCCAGATTTATTTGAGAAGTGTTTTAGTCTACCTTTCTTGGGCAGAGTACTTCATTGTGGTCAGTTTTGCAATTGGGTTAAAAGAAAAAAGAACTCACTTATTCACGTAAAGCGGAAGTTTAGTGTCTGCCCAACATTCTAGCTGAAAATAATACTCGCTTTATCTAAAATATGTCAGAGTGACCAGTTAAAAAGACCCCAGTGCAGTCAATCCGCTGTTTGTTTTGTCTATAAGTAATCCCCCAAAACGTTTGGCAAATTTTATTACTGAATTGATCTAACCCATGTCTATTTCTGTGTGGGAGCTATGTGGTATACTCAAAGGCACTAGATAAAGAATTCCTAGATTCTTCTACTAATGGCTTCTTTAGAATTGATTTAGAGCTTCTGCCTAAAAAATGGTCCTCCTTTCTCTAGGAGGATTGCCCTTTGCAAATTTTAGGAATGAGTATCAGATGACCCTCCTCGTCATAGACCATGAATTTGGAGTTAAAGCTCTTCCTCCTAATGATCCCTCAAAAAAGAAAACCAAGACAAACAATGCCGGAAGTTTGTTATTCATATTGTTGTCACTGACACTGGTATAATGACACTGTTATATGGTGCACCCTCAAATGACACAAGAGACCTAGGGATAGCTTTTCTTAATCCTGAGTAGTTTGAAAATTGGAAAAAATAACGAGTTAGAAAACACACATTTTTCCAGTTACAGTTTCTAAAAATAAATAGTATGGACTGATTTGTGTCCTCTCCCCTCTCCAGCCAAATTCATAGGTTGAAGCTCTAGACCCAAGGTGACTGTATTTGGAGATAAGACTTTTAGGAGCTAATTAATGCTAAATGACATCATCAAAATGCATCCAATAGGATTGGTGGCTTTGCAAGAAAAAGAGAGAGACATCTCTCTCACTGCACGTACACAGGGGGAAGACCGTGAGAGGATACGGGGAGAAAGTAGCCATCCGCAAGCCAGGAAGAGAGCTCTCACCAGACACCAGCCATGCTGGCAGCCTGATACAGGACTTGCAGCATCCAGAACTGAAATGAAAGAACCGTGAGAAAATAAGTTTTCTATGGCAGCCCAGGCTAAGACAGTAAACTATTATCAAATCTTGAAAGTAAGTCTAAAAAATGAATTTTTTTAAAAAAGAAGAAAAAGAAATCTTTCTATTCACTCCCAATCTTGCTGCCATGTGATGAAATTGATAAAAATTAAAGAAGCAACTTAGGGGCCTTTAGTTGGGCCCTTAGGGCCAATGGTTGTTAGTAATAGCTTTAACAACCTGCACATTTTTCACTGATCTATCCTCAAAAACAGCAACTCTCTAAAGCCATTTACTGAGTAGAAATTAGTGACAACTGTGCTTGAGGAATGGCCCACATTGATGAGTGCTCTCACATACGAAGTTAGAGGTAGGTTGTTAAATATTCTCCGAGCTCCAAACAAAGACTGAAGCCCACGAATCGTTGATTTGAACTAATCATAAACTTCATAGAACTTGTGATCTGCATTTTCTATCAGAATCATACTATTCTACTACTCCACATATGTTAACTTATTCCTTTGTGCTACAAATATACCAGCAGAGACTGAATTGGCTTCCCTTCTTTTTATTAATGGATTCCCCCCAACCCCGAGTTTAAGCTGAGCATATTTAGAGACTGTATTTCCAAACTTTTCCTTTTCCAGCTCAGGAGGCTGCTATAATGGGCAGAAGTGATATGTATAACTTCCAGATCTTAGCATAAGGAATACACTTACCTTTCACCATTTTTGTCCCCTTCCTGAGAACTGTTCGTCTATGTATGAGAAGTCACCTTTATTCAAGGATGAGACAAAAGGAGCCCAAGTCTCAGTGTGTCTTTGTGGAGCAATTACTCATCTACCCTGGACCACTGCCTAGGTCTTCATGGATAAGAGAGAGAGAAGTAAGTTTGTCGTTTGTCCGGGCCACCTTATTTTTGGAGTAGTGTTAGTACTCCAAATAAATATCTTACAGTTTACAGTGTACTTTCCATATGCTATGGCCTAGAACATCCATTCATTCATTTGCCAATTATTTATTAAGTGCATATTATTTCTCAGCCCTGCTCTAGACTCTGAGCCCAAAACTGAGCAAAGCACACACAGTCCCTTCGTTCCTAAAGCTTTCATTATAGTGAGGAGGGAGGAAAGGGAGTCAACAGACAATAATAAACACAATTAAACAAAATCATTTCAGAACATGTTAACTATTTAAAGTAAAGGCTGTAGAGTCAACTTGTGTTTAAGTCTTGGCTCTGTCATTTATTCCCCAGCCTCCAAGGATGATAACCACCATCCCCACCCCTGTCATTGAACTATATCTCTTGGTATTCATACTCTTCTACAGGTCCCTCTCCGTGACTCTGGCAGGCCCCATGACTTGATTTTGACCAATAGAATGAGGCAGAGTGATGCTGTCTGTCTTCCAAAGATAGACCATAAGAAGACTTCCAGCTTCCATCAGGGTCCTGTAGAATGTTCACTCAGAAAGAGGCCAGCTACCATGTAAGAAGTTCAACCACCTGAGACCACCATGCTGAGGAAGCCACGTGGAGAGGCTACAGAGAGAGATGCCTGACCAGTCCCTACCTGTTTTAGCCATTCCTGCGGAAACCCTGGATGTCACCCAGCAGAACCCAGTCAACCCACAGAATAAGAGAAATAACTTACATCGCTAATTTGGGTTATTACACAGCAATGGACAACTGGAACAGCAACTTTCTGAATGAAAGACATGTCCTAATCTCTCTATGCATTGTGTTTCTCATGTGTAAGGTTCCTATCTCACAAAGTTGTTATTAGAACTAAATGGGTTCATCTGGAAAGTGTTTACAACAGTGTCTGGTTTGTGATAAACATTTAGTAAATGTTCACTACTATCATTTATTGCTAAAAATAAAGTGGAATGATGGACAAAACTATTCCTAAGTGGATGCTCAGGGAAGTTCTAACATAGAAGGTAACATGCGAACTCAGACCTGAAAAATAAGGAGCCAACCATGCAGGAGACCAAAAAGAAGCATCTAAACAGAAAGAACAAGGACAAAGGTCCTGAGGTAAGCAATGACACAGTGTCATTGAGGGACACAGACAGGGCCAGTGTCATTGGAAGGTGGTAAGCCAAGTAGAGTCATGCTAGCCATGATAAGGAATTTGGATTTTATATCAAATACAATGGGAAGCTTTAAGGGATTTTAAGCAGTGAAATAACTTGGACCACTCTCTCGGAAACGGATTTTAGAAGGGCAGGAATGGAAGCCAAATGATCCTCTAGGAGACTTTTAAAGTCATCAGTGTAAAAGGTTTTGATGACTTGAGCCAGAATTTAGCAGAGGAGATGGAGGAAAAAAGGCAGATTTGAGGATGTGCTCATTGAATGAGCAGCCCCTGGCCTTCGCAGTGAGGCTCTCATAGTAGAGATGAGACTTAAACAAGATTGTTCTGGAGTTTACATTGCTTGAACCCCCTTAGGCAGGGCTCTAAGCTTATACCCAGGGATGGCTCAAATCTATTTTATTCTATATAATTCAAGATTCAGTTGTTACAGATGCTTGTTATTAAATAGAGAATAACAGAATAAAAGTTTTCTCATACATCTTATTATTATTCAAATAGGAAAAACAATTCAAAGCCTTCTGACTTTATGGAAGGAGCATTACAAGGCAAATCTGGACACAGGTTCAAGTGGTAATGCCGTCACTTGTGACCCAGGTGAACCTGCACAGACTTCTTGGCCCTTTAGGCCTTCCTTTGTTCTCAGCCTTTCCAATTCTGACCATCTGTTACTTTAGGGTTCCTTGAAATACTACATCACTTGGAAATATTTCGTGTTCCTGAGTCACATTCTCAGTACTTTGCAGCTGCTGCTGCAACTTAAACTCCATGACTCTTCACGCCTCAAGCCTAAAAGCGCCTGCCACAGGGACATAATCACCGGGAGATAATCCCCAGAAATAGGCTTCAATTCTAGTGCCCATCTTTCCTAACCTGGCAGGAAGGAGGCTGACAGCAAGTTGGCCTGTCTCTGTTTTATAGCCATCAATAAACGTATTTAACATACATGTGGATTCCTGCATGTAATCCACAAGATTTATTCTTTTTCAGAAAATTTGGAAGGATTTGCTCTCAGGCTTTACATTAAGATACAGGTAAGTCATCACTCAAGCAAGTTTTTCTAAAATTTCATTGTTATGGGAGGTAAGTCTCTGGCACACATTTTATTAAGATTTTCATTTCACATAGCAGCTCTTTCCTGAATAGTGCAACAGAAAAGGGAGATTCTACACAAGATGGAAGAAATGAGGCAAAGATCCTCACTCACTCAGTCCCTGGTTATAGAGTTGTTTACGTTTTCCTCCCTTTACTTCTGATATCGCGTAGGTCTGATACAATCATTCTAGTAGTGAAGACTTGGGAAGACATGCAACTGAGTTTGTAGAGTTTTTACCTCTCGCTATCTGCCTGGGTTTCCTTCAGCCCACTTGCTTCTTAAGGTAAACTCTGTCCTTTATGTACACTCCCTTGGCTGCTTTCAAAGTTACATTATGGAGCATGTGGGATGCAAGGTTGCTTCTTGGATCTAAAAGCCATGAGTTTGGACTTTCTTTGGACTTTACTGTTGTTTTTTGCCAGATTTAAATCTCAGTGTTGTGGGTTTGGAGGTACAATTAATTGAATTAAATGTGGAGATGGAGAAGGGGGTTGGTGAGTACTGAGCGGGCCTCTGATTGCCATTGTAGTTGATGCCAGGTAAAGATAACCCTAACACCTACATCACTAGATGGATCTCCTTAAATAGCCACTAACCTCACTCACTAGGGCTCTACTCACATTGGCTGCCAAAATATAACAGTCCAGCACCATTACAATCTGGAACAAGCAAGGGAAATAATGCTCATTTTATAAATTAAGCTAAAAATGTAAAAAAAAAATAGAATCAGATTTCAATAGGCATATGAACAGGAGATGGATACAGATCAGCAAGAAAGGGTACAGATTAGGCAGAACAGAGAAAGAGGCGTTGATTTGCAAAGAAGGTCCCAACATTGTTGAAAAGGTGGTTACCATTAAATAAAGAGAATAACACATCTAGAGGTGTTCATTAGAAGTGACGGGAAAACAAAGGGAATTGGCAGTTTTGCCAGTTGGCCAGCCTGTGTCCCTCCTGGCCAGATAGTGAAGAGTATGAGAAAATAATTAAAATTTTTATTTGAAGACATAATCCCCTCCACCCCTGGGAAGCAAAATGTGATGGCATATGAAGTCCGATCTGAAGAAGGCTGTAACATTTTCCTTCTCATATAAAAGGAAGCAAATTATTTCATCCAAGTGCGACTGAATCAAATTTGAACTTCCTGAAAATTTATCAGTTGATAAACCAGGATTTAACTTCAAGGATACATTCCACACCTAATCTTCATTTTACAACCTTTAGAGATAGATTTTCTTTAGGACTGAAATCTTTCAAAGATAGCCTTTCTTGCAAAACAAATTGTTAGCAGTGTGCTGCAAATTGGCCAGATGTCTCTGGGGCATAAACTCTTTCATGAAAGTAAGGCAAGAACTTTTTGTAACTACCTCGTGCTTTCAAACCATGAGCCTTCTAGTTAGCGTTTTGAAACAGTAATGTTCAAAGTATTTCTCTTGTTATCAAAAGAGTTAATACAGCTTCTCAAAAGTGTTTCTCCTCTCACAGAGTATAGTTTATATTTGGGGAGAATTTGGCACAGCTTAAGTTACAGCCTAACTGATTTTCTTAGTAGAATCCAGCAATAAGGCATTTTTCCCATCCATTTTTTCCCTACGTGTTTATTAGCAGGGATAGACACAAAATGTGAAGAGGAAAAGAAGTAGTTTTCATATTAATCTACTTTTCTTCAAGACGTCACATCAAGATGCCTAAAAAACAGCCTTCTCTGCATCTTCACATCCCAAACTGGTAACCATCCCTCGGAGAGTTCACAAACACCCCAAAGTTCATTATCAACCCATTAGCCCTTCCCAGCCTCCCTGTATCACCGCAGGATAAGTGGCCTTAATTCTTGCTTACCTAAAAAAATAACAATAATACCTGCTAGGCACATAATACAATATGTGGCATGAAGCCAGTCTTGCGCTCTTCAGAAATTGCTATTTCTAAGTTACAGACCTTGAAAACATAGACAGACAGTGGAAATCTGTTCAGTGGTACTTATTTCTATGATGGTTGCTAACCCCCAAACGGCCTGAGCAGCCTACCAACTACAGTGCAGCAGAAAGCCAGACCCTCGCCCGCCCCTCTAACAGGAGTGCTCCAGGAGCCAAAATCTGTATAGTTTAATACCATGGCGTGTGGTAAGGCCATAGTTCTGATTCTTAATTATTGTCCCACTCCAACGCCCCAGTAAATAAATAAATAAATCGTGGTTATTTTGCAGATATCTCCGCAGCTACACAAATGCAGACACGTTGCACAAAAGTGCCGGTCAAAGCCTACTTTCCTAACTCTCATGCCTTGCTAACACCAAGAAATGGGAGGGAAAATCAAAGACAACCAGTTTGGGAATCCGTTGGGGAAATGTTTAGCAGGCTTGCTGGGTGTTCTCTTAATGCCGTCGTGGATCTCAGATTAAATTATTATACTTCTTCTGTGTTGTAGCACCGGGTCAGTTGTGCAGGAGGACAAAGGGAACTTCAACTTGATATTTCTGTCATCCCTGCTGTGGGAAGAGTCCCGTTCCTGGTTTATAACATCAATCACTCTCACAATAAATCTTGGTGGTGGATATGGTCATTTAAATCTCCACCTGCACAAACAACAGAAAATAAGAGAGCTCATAAATCTCTACGCTGGTGATTAACAAATTTTGGATCCTGGGCAAAGATATTATGGGGAGGGGTTCTCACTAATTCATTAATAAAGACTGATTTGCTGACAATCTGTTTAGTTTACAGCATGGGGGAAAGCAAACAAGACCCTGCTAACAAAACAAAACGTTAGAGGTTAGTGAATTCCCAGCTGAGGCCGGGATTAGAGATATGATATCTTAATGTAGGAGAGGGGTGCAGACTTCCAGCCAAAACCTCAGAAGCTGCTCTTACACTCTGCCCCAGCCTCTGTCCTCAAAGCCTAAATGCCTAATTGGAAAAAGAAAGCCTGGAGAAGAATCCGTAAGAGAGCCTTCCAGCTCTCGAATCTTATTTTGTCGATTTTATTCAATCTCTGGGTTTTCTGGTTCCCTTTGCTTTTCTTCATACTCTACAGATTTTCTTATTCTCCAGGAGAGATGACGCATGCGAGGTTAGAGATAGAAAAAAATAATACTAACCTTTCCCAAAAGGATAATACTGCTTAGGGTTTTGTGATATCAGCTTCATATGGGGAACCCGGGTAGCAAAGACAGAGGGAAGGCAGACGCAGAGGCAGCAGGATTGGGAGGGAGAGAATATGAAGTCCCAGGCAAGGTAATATCTGCGAGCCGCTGAGCGCCCTGAGACATTATTAAATGTATTTCTCAAAAGAAATGTAGGGGAAAGTTTTAATTCCGTGAAGAAAAGATGCTCAATTAACAAAATCCTTTCCACACACTCCTATTACTCTATCTCATACCCAGTAAACTGTGTGTTGTACACGAGCGTGCGACGGTCTAGTATGTTTGTATACACACAGGCAGTTCCTTGATCTCTTTAAAGTGGCCAGGTGCAGACGGATGTTCTGGTGCTTTCTCCGCATCATCCTAAAGATTCTGTGAAGCACTCCTTTCCTTAATTTACTCCGGTGAAGGTGGGACGATGTCTGGGTAAAGCCACAGAGTATTATGGGGTGTTGGCGGGAGGGAGCCGACCCCCGCCTGGATTTTAATTGCTGTTTTAATTGGGGGAGGGAAGGGGGGGGACGGGGAGATGCTTGTGAGATTTGTGCTAGGAAGGCCTAGGAAGAGCTCAAGGATCCGGTCATTTTCTTGAAGTCCTCGGCAACAATCAGCTATGACCTTATAAGCAGGAAAGCAGGCCTTAGGAGATGGCCCTGGAGAAGGGCTGTGGGTGGGGCACGCTCCTCCTCGGCTCCAGTGGAGGAAGGTGACTGGCATCTGCGTGTTGCCATTGGGTTGGGATCCGTGCACAAGAGTCTCCCTCCGGTTGTGAAAGGGGTCTAAGAGTCTGCTGAGGCCTAGCAGGCCCCTCCCCTGGGCTACAAGGATCCGCCTCTCTATTCCCCAGATAAATTCCTAGTGTCCACCAAATTCCTCAGCGCTCTCTCACACTCCTCCGAGGCCACGACTCCGGGGGTGGGGACGCACAGCCGGGTTCCTCCCCGCAGAAGCCGTCTCGGTTCCTCCTCACAGCTCTGAGAAGGGGAAAGGGCTGTGAGACCCAACCCAGGCCCCAGCTCCGCTCCCCAACACGAGGTGGCTGCCCCGCACTCCACACCCGGGGGCCCACTGGTTTGGGGCTCGCGCTCGCTTGCTCTCGCTCTCCCTCTCTCCCAAGCCCTCCCTCTCTCTCCGATCCTCTCCCCCAAACATGTCCACCGGCTCCCTCAGCGATGTGGAGGACCTTCAAGAGGTGGAGATGCTGGACTGCGACGGGCTGAAAATGGACTCGAGCAAGGAGTTTGTGACTTCCAACGAGAGCACCGAGGAGAGCTCCAACTGCGAGGCGGGGTCTCCCCAGAAGGGCCGCGGAGGCCTGGGCAAGAGGAGGAAGGCGCCCACCAAGAAGAGCCCCCTGAGCGGCGTCAGCCAGGAGGGGAAGCAGGTCCAGCGAAACGCGGCCAACGCGCGCGAGAGGGCCCGCATGCGGGTGCTGAGCAAGGCCTTTTCCAGGCTCAAGACCACCTTGCCCTGGGTGCCCCCGGACACCAAGCTCTCCAAGCTGGACACGCTGAGGCTGGCGTCCAGCTACATCGCGCACTTGAGGCAGATCCTGGCGAACGACAAGTACGAGAACGGTTACATCCACCCGGTCAACCTGGTAAGTCCGCGGGAGCCGCGGCGGCGATCCGGGTGTCCCCGCCCAGCGCGCCCGCAGCGCGGAGAGTGTGCGCGCACCTCGGCCACCACCAGCCGCGTGCGCCTCTGGGGACCTTTGCGGGAGATCCCACACCGCCCGCGCTCTCCGCCCTGCGAGCCGCCGGAGCGGGGATGATTTATGCAAGTGCTTGACGTGGCAGCCCAATTAAGATTTTGCAAGTGTATTGAGCTGGCAAAGAGGAGGGATCCCCTGCACCCGCGCCAGCGCCAGCGCCATCAGGGCTGATGTGGGGCGGGGACACCCCCCTCCCAAGAAGCTACGCGCCCACAAGGCATTTTATGAATCTCTTTCTTCTTTTCGCTAGTGAGAACTTGATTTCCCACCTCTAATCTTTGTCCATAAAAACACCCAGCTCCGCTTCTTTCCCAAGTATATTTAGGACCATTAGATAAAGACAAATTCGTGCCCCCAAAACTGTCATAGACGTCCTCAACTACTTAAATATTCTGCGCTTCTCTTATACGTACGTTAATATTTTAAGTCCCAGAAATTCTCGTAAACAGCGTACGAGAATCCGTAAATTCTCACAAATATTAGTGTAACAAATAATATTCAAATAGCTCACTCGTGCCCGAGATTTTGAAACGTGTTACATTTTATCTTAAAAAGTAGTGACCATTCAGCCTGTCTTAAAAAAAAAAAAAAGTAATGCTCATTGAGGCCAAGTTTTTCTCAAATGCATTTTGCTACTTAAGTACAGTTTAAATCCTTTTTTATTTGATTTAATTTTAAAACTTAGAGGCTCTAAAGAAAAACAACCACAACTTACTAGCACCTTTGTTTATGTATGATAAGGAGAGGTTTTCCTCTTGAAAGTCGCCTTATCGGCCAGCACTAGTGGGAGAGGTCTGAAGCTTTGAATTGTCTTCTCACTGAATTGGTTTCAGGAATTGGGGTGGGGAGGGGATGCAAAAGCACTTTTTACCCTGGTAAATGTTTTTCCCCGCTAATTAAAAGTTTATTTTCTTCGACTAAGGCGAGTAAATAGCTTTTTTAAAATCTGGAATTAAAATGAAAGTAATTACCTCATTTACAGTTGCTGCTGCGTTCATCTCTGAATAAGGAACTTAAGTGAGCTTTATTATAAAACGCCTCGGAGAAGAAAAAAGGCAATGCTCGCTCAGCCCAGGAGGAAGATGGTTTTAAATAAAATAGGCGCGTCTGTTCTTTTATTAGCATTATTTTTGTCCCCTTAAGAGCCAGCGATTCATTTAGAAAGTGTGGTCAAAGCCCGCGTTTGTAAGGGAGGAAATGAAAGTTGGCAGTAGAAAAATAGATGGAGATGAAAGCCTGAGGGCCGGGAAACCAAGGCCTCGGAAAAGGCCACGGAAAGCCTGGAACCCGGTATCCACTCGCCACGAGGTCCTACTTGGCTTCCTAGCTTAGGCTCACCGTGCCACCGCCCTTGACACTTTGGGCTTTCCAAGGGCCTCCTCTCTGGAGTTTCCCTTATTACCTAGGATGCACCCCTTTGCTCTACCACCCTGAGCAGTGCCTTGGCGCGAACGCTGCCTTTTCTTTATCCAGCCACCGGGCACGCTCGAACACCGAGGAAATTGCAGAGATAACGGATTTTTCCAACTCCCCGCCTGTCCCCACCTCGCCCTCTCCTTTGGTCTCAGCGCCTGAGCCCACCCCACCCCTCCTCTGTGGCCACTTACCTCTAACACCCTCTTCTCTCCTGCAGACGTGGCCCTTTATGGTGGCCGGGAAACCCGAGAGTGACCTGAAAGAAGTAGTGACCGCGAGTCGCTTATGTGGAACCACAGCGTCCTGACCTTGGAGGTGCGAGTCTGGGAAAGGCGCGCTCCCGGGGGGGAGCGGGCCCCGGGAAGGCGACCCCTGCCCTCCCTGCTCTCTGTCTCTGCTTCCCCCTCGCAACGCCCCTCTCCCTGCGCCCCCCCAACCTAGAGAACACTTTACAGCGACGAGGAGATTCGTTTCCAAACCAGAGGAGATCAATTGTACTTACAAAGATTTCCATCTATTTAACTTTATTAACTTCTACCGTGAATGACTCTGCGAGCCTTGCTGGTCCAAGTGCAATATGTAATTATAAATATATAAATAGATAATAAGAGCATATCGATGTGTATCTTTTGTACAATATGTTGTAAATTGTAGATCATAGAATAGCTGACTTTGACAGTCACATTTATAAAGTAATTCACGTAAAGATATATATTTTTTTCAAACAGGTTTTGCTACTTTCAAAAATAAATCTTTCTTTATATTGCTAAAAAGCCCTGACATTAGTGTGATTTCTTTAAAAAAAATTTTTTTTGGGCCAGAAGAGCCGGGGACAATGGGGAAGCTTGTGAATACAGGCGGTTCTTTTGAACCTCAATCCAAAGTTCTAGAGATGAGAAAGATTAAACACAGGTTCCACTGTAAAGGTGCAGATCTTATTTTGCACTGAAAGGTTAAGAATAAACTCTGGTCTCAGGTTTGTAGGTTACTTTTAAGACAATTATAAATAATGTAATTGTGGACCCAAAAGGGCAGTGTTAAAGTTACTAGCAGTTACACGATTCGAGGGAAAAGCACACCAGCAAAGGAAAACGCGCTCTTCATGTATTCGCAGTATAGTTCATGACAGGAGCAGTCAGGTAAATTTCACGTTTTATAGCTTTGTAGGCGCAGACAGGAGCCCAAACAACCCAAAGTGCCAAAATGGGAGGAAATAATGCGAGTTATGAAAAGTGTAAATTCCATAACCTTTAGGATGCGTTTTAGTATCTAGAAAGTGCTGCAACGTACATTATAGATTTCTTCTTAGTAATTAATGGATTACTTCCAACACCAATCGCGCCTGCCTATCGGTTACGGTCAGCCAGCGCCTTCAGCTCTCCGCCACGACTTCCGGAGGACTGGGTTTTAATTTAAACATCTTCCATGCTACGGAACAGCTCGTCGGGGAAGATTAAGTTGAGATAAACAGAGAGGCGAGGCCGAGGAGCCTGGAACCGAGTTCACTCGCTGCCCCAGCGCAGCCCGCAGCGGCCAATGCGCCAGATGCCACCGGGGCTGTTTAATGTTCGGGGTTATGACCGCAGTGTTTACAAGACGTCTTCGGTTATTTATACTGTTATTCCCCGCAGAGGGCCTTGAAACTTCCGCTTCATTTGCTCTTTCTTTTCGATTTTTTCCCCTCTTTCTCGGCTCTGTTTGGTACCTGGAGTAAGAGCTCCCCCCTCTCCAACTCTTGCACCTACAATCAACCTCGAGGCTGCCCAGTGGGTGGAACCCTCAGCCTGGCCTTTGGGGAGGAAGCCTGTGACACCCACCCCGACAGGTGAAAGGTTGTGCGGGGTGGTGCTCTGCCAGTGATGGCATTACCAAGTGCCATTCTCCATTCTCTAAGGGCTGGGAACTTCACTGACTTCTCACCTGGGATCCTGGCATTTGCATGTAGGAGGACATCTCAGGATGTCTGGTTTTTCTACCACTCCCTCAGCCCCCACTTGACCTTGAGGAGCACATTTCAAGCTCTGGCCACCTCCACCTTTCCCAAATTTCCTGAATTCCATCATTTCCCTCGCTCGCATGATTCTGAATCCAAGTCAGAGATGATGAGTCCCAGTTGTTTGCATCGCACGTTCAGCAAAACTTCCAAGCTCATGTTCAAAATTCTGAGCACTTGGCCAGGTAGTCCATAGAGAAGAAACTTCTGCTTGCTCATTCTGTGGACCCCAAACTGCAAGCGGATTTGTTTTTTGCAAGTCCGATGCCTCCTTCCTATGACTTGAAGCCTTTGCTTTCAGCATGAGGATGAGGCTATGAATAGGGAACATGCGAGTTAAGCCCTAGTTCTGCCTCTAGCTTTTCACTGAAAGAACTTGGATCCTCAGTTTTCTCATCTCTGAAAATGGGGATACATGTTAACATAATCATACTCTTGCTTTTCTTTCTTTTTTTCTTTTTTTTTTTTTGCCTCACACAGCCTTAGTAAGACCCAAGTGAGGTTATATTTGTATAATTGTTTTCTAAAGGAAAAGATCTGTGCAAACATCAGTGATTTTTCACTAAGTGGCCAGAAACGAGCTGTCCATGGCTGACCTGACCTGAAAGTGACTCAGGCAAGAAGCTTAAATGGTGTGTGTTTATAATGCATAGGTGATGGTCTTTTCATTGTCCGAACAAAATGCCTTCCTTCGATGCAATGCTGAAGGTTACAATTTTTCTCTCTGCCCCCCACATATCTTGCCCTCTCCCCAATGTTCAAATTTGTCAAGAGCTTTCTACCGATGTGACTATTTCCTAAAAATCTAGAACCCAGATTTCAGAGATCAAAGACAGGGCTGAGATCAGCAAATAGGAAGGCTACTGGAAGATCTGCCCACAAGGGCCTCTGCCATGAGGCAGGGGTGGACTTGGGGTCCCAAGGTTGTGCACCAAAAGGAGCAGGCAACGCTGTGGGGATGACTGGGTTATGGCTACCATTTGCCCAAGGAACGTGGTAATGTGATCGCCCCAAACATTGACATATACACATCCACCATCTAAATGATTCCTTCCCATGGGCCTTTCTCTTAGTCCAGCCAGATTCCCCGCCCCCCCCCCCCGAACTCTCACACCCACCACCCCCAACTTTCCAGTATCTGTTGTTCTCCTGGGACAGTCAGCCTCCCGGTGTTCAGTCCAGGTACCTGGTGTGCCTTGATTTGAAAATGAGGCAAGTGGCAGCTGGAGAAGGAATGAGGGACCTCCTTTGCTGCTTGCCAGAGGGGCATGAGAGGTGGAGAGTGTCCTGTCTGTGATTTCTTAGTTATGAAAACTATTTTAGAAGGTGTTTCCAGAAAGAACCGGAACAACCAAAACAGGTTGTAGAGGCTTGGAAGATAAACATGGCTTCCAGTGCTCAGGAGGAGGAGAAAGATTTTAAAACTGGACTGTAGCTGAGGAAGTCCCCCTTCTCTCTCTCTCTGTCCCCCTGTCTCATTCTGATTACTTTATGACTTTGTACCAGGTTTTCCTCTACTGTCAAATCAAAGACTTCTTTCTAAAAAGAGAAGCAGTAAACAAGACCTCAGACTGGTTATAGGGGTGGTTAGTGGGAAGAACTGCCCAAGGAGGCTTCCAAGCCAGCTTGTTCAAGGTGTGCTATCCAGAATTACCTGGATGGCTGGTGGAAGTAGCTGCTACAACGCACACACACACACACACACACACACACACACACACACACACACACACACACGGGCCAGTTCTAGATTCAAAAGGCCAGGGGTGGGGCTCCAGCTGTTCTATGTCTCACAATTTCCCAAGGCACGTTGAGGCTGCTGGTCCAGGAAGGACACTTGAGAATCATTCATTGTTTGGGGCTCTGTCTCAGGGAAACTAAAGAAGTGACTGCAGAGACAAAGAAAATATTTGGGAAACTTTTTCTTAAGAGGTTGCACATTCTGGGGTCCAGCTTCGTGTACGCTTCTATTCACTAATGGGGCGTGCAGTGTCTGCCTAATGCTTAAATGCCAATGGGGAAATCAAACCACTCGTCCTCAGAAAATAAAAGATGTGTGCGGCTGGCCTCCGTGTGTCGACGTTTGTGCGAGCCTTGTGCTCTCCAGACAGACTTCAGTCATCAGACGACGAGTTACAGACCCGGGATGGATTAAGGTCCTGCTGCTGTTGGTACCTTTACGACCCCTAAGGGGGAGAAAAATATGGGCATCCGGCATTCACACCCCCTGAGACTCCCCGGTTGCGCAGAAGGTCCCCGCAAAGATTTCCCTTTCACTCCAGTGGTAGTAGGCGGGTTGGTTCTGGGTTGGGGCCCTGGGCGTCGGGCGGGCTCGTGGGAAGTGCCCCGGAGTTGGGGTGCAGGGGCGCGGCGGTGAGCGCGGGGTGTGGCTCGCAGGCTGGGCGGGGCCCCGAGCCTGCAGGACGAGTGGGGAAAGGCGGGTTTTCCTCTGCGCCTTTTCCACCCCGAAGCGTTGCTGGAAGTAGGCCGGGGGAGAAGGAGGGAGGCTCCGAGCTCTGAGCTGCAGCCTCCAGAGGCCTCCTGGGTCGGCGGCCTTTTCCGGGCGCCGCCTCCGAAACCGCGGGGTAAGTGTTCCGACCGCCCCGCGCGGAGACGCCACCCGGGGAAGATTCTCGGGTTCTGACCCGGCACAGCCACCGAGGGGCGGGGCCAGCCCCACGCAGAGGGCGAGCCGAGCCGCCTTCCCTAGTCTGCAGCGTTCCCTCCGAACGCTCTGGCGCCGGGCTGGACGCGCCTTTGATCTTCAGACCTGGGCGGGCTCCGCAGAGCCACCCTGCGGCTGTTCCCCACCTCGGGGACCGGGCTTACAATCCTCTCCGAGGGCGGAGGGAGGAGAAAGGAGCGGAAAAGGTGGAGAGAGTTGCCCTGCCGTTGAGAACACAGCGGAGACCAGACTTCTTGCAACAGCATCTTCATCCTTGTCTCCCAGAACCCAGCGCAGGGCCCGCCACCTCCGTGAATGTTGAATCAAGAGTGAATCAGTGACTGTGGTGAAGGAAGCTGGGGCAAAGAAATGGACAGTGGAGCTGTTGCTGTGCTTAAATTGAAACTGACCTCTGACCTTGAAGTCTCGGTACATATTTGATAAAAGCATAAACAAGCAGACACGATGGGAGTAGGTGGCATCAGCCGGGGATGGGATGCTTCAACTGCCCTCTCCTCGACACTGAGATGAAATCGGTTTGGTTTTTTCTTTCCCCCTCCCAGCAATGACATTATTGGTTTTGAATTTATATGGCCTTTGGGTCAGAATCATTACCTTAAAAGGAGCTTTGAATAGTAAAATAATATAAGACACCTTATAAGAATAAAATGATCACAGGACCTGATTCTGAGAGAGAGAGAGAGAGAGAGCATGAACAGGGGAAGGTCAGATAGAGAAGGAGACACAGAATCTGAAACAGGCTCCAGGCTCTGAGCTGGCTGTCAGCACAGAGCCCGACGGGAGGCTCGAACTCAGGAACTATGAGATCATGACCTGAGCTGAAGTCAGTCGCTTAACCGACTGAGCCACCCAGGCGCCCCGCAGGACCTTATTTTAAAATTAATCCAGTTGCTGATAAGGAGGCAGTTTGTTGCCTTTGAAGAATACAGTTAGGTCTTCAACTAATGGATGGTATAATGGAAAGAGCTTTTGGTTAAGTCCTTGAACAGGATACTTGACCATTTAGACCTTGGTTCTTCCATCTACAAAATGAGTATACTAATGACTCCTTTGAGAACATAATGTCTAATGCATGTTAGACACTGACATTGATTGTCCTCCTCTCTTCTCCCTTCCTTCTGGACATTAAGTTATAAAAGTGCCTCAAAGAATGATATGCATTTACCCTAAATAGTTATCTAGCCGATATTAAATTTAGCAACAATATTAAATTTGTGTGACCTAATCACCTCAGGTTATCTTGAATGTGATTAAAACAGGTTACATTCAGGTCTTGTCTTTCTTCAGTGAGACCTCACCACCTTATGTCCTGTGGAACCTGCTTGAAATTCTGTATTTTAGCCCTTATCACTTTATCAATAACAGGTAATTCTTATTTTGTTTCGTTTCTCCGTTTATGTATCTAGTTGTGTTTATCTCCTCTACCTCTATGAAGGCCAGGGTGATGTCCAGCTGGTTGACCTTGGTTTCCCCAGCACCTAGCACAATGACAGGCACATGGCAAGTGCTTGAAGAAGAATGAATGCAAAAAGCTTACTAATAAGTTTCTTACAGATGTCTCTGCTTGGTAAGTTCATGTTGCATTGCTATAACCATAGGCTGGTTGAAATATATTCTCTGATCTTAATTTTAGAATCTGGTGACAAACACCTTATAATAAAAAGAAATCTATGATTTAAAAAGTCATCATCAAGTCCATCAAAAAGGAATTACCCTGAAACATTGGTCCTCATCACATTAGGACTTTTTATTTATTTATTTATTTATTTATTTATTTATTTATTTATTAGCACTGAAGCCCAGGAAAGGTCTCTATTAGGTATTGTGTCTTTCAAAATATTGTGAGTCACCCTTCAACATTCTTACCATCACTGGGCAGCGATCACCACTACATTGTTCTGCTTAGTTCCTGGGGTCTTTCACTAATCAATTTCATTCGGATTCTTTTTTCTTCTTCTGCATTTTATGTGAATACCACCACCTTCTGCTGCCCCCTAATCTCTTGCTTTCAGGCATCTGTCACCCACTCAATAGCTCCTTCCTCCACCATTTTTTTTTCTTAACAAGCTTTCTTTTTCTCCCCACCAAGGACTAAACAGAAATCCAAGACATCTCTTAACCCAGGGGAATATTTCAAACTAGCAGGGGTCATTTGGTTACAAGGAATAAAAATCCCTTCAAACTCACTCAAATAAAAAGGGGAATGAGGCATTGTAAAGATAGTCCAAGGAATTTGGCTGACATCTCCAGGCAGAAAATAAACAGTAGGGAAAATCTACTGGGAAACTGAGAGTCTGGAGTGAAACACCCTCTCTTTCTCTCTGGGACCTTAGCTCTGCTTTTACTGCCAGTCCTCTGCATTTTCTCCTCTGATTTTCTGTAATGAGTCACTTTCTACTCTTGCTGAAGTTTCTTTTTTTTTTTTTTTTTTAATTTTAGAGAGAGATAGAACATATGAGCAAGGGCGAGGCAGAAGGGCAGAGAGAGAGAGCAAGAGAGAGAGAGAATCTAAAGCAGGCTCCATGCCTGGCCTGATATGGAGTTCAATCCCATAACCCTGGAATCATAACCTGAGCCAAAATCAAGAGTTGGAGGCTCAACCGACTAAGCCACCCAGGCACCCCTCCTGAATTTCCTATTTTATATGCGGTTGGTTAGTTAGGTTGCTGACCATGGCCCCAGTTCTACACATGTAATTACAGACCCAGTATCCAAAATTTCAATCTCCGCATGTCTGAATTTGAATTCTCAAGATAGGGACTTGTTCTAACAAGCTCTGAATAAACTCTTCAAGTCAGTTGTATGCCTTTTGCCCCATCAACCGTGGTTGGCTGAAGATGGATGGACAGGTTGGTTACTGGCCAAGGCAGATTTTTTGAGATGGAGGCTCTAGTTGAGACAAGTATCCCAAATCGGTTTGCTTTAGTGTAATCTAAGGCAATTAGGGCTGGGGTGTCTGCCTATGGGCCCCCTGGTTTTATTCTGCTATACCCAATGGTGACCAGCATGTGATAGGGGAAAAGGTTATGTTCACACATTTTATTGTGTCTGTCTACATTGTGGGAAAGCGTGGGGATTACAACAGCAAGAAAACATATATTCATTGTACCCAAATAATCTACTTCATGGAACAGAAAAATCTTATTGAAAGAATCAACACCGCTCTTTGGCCAATAAAATGCTATTATTGGGCATATTTAGAAATATGCTAATCACCGTAGATTCTGCCTTATTAAGATTTTTCATCCATTTGCATTACACAGAGAACATTCATATGCACTATTGTATACGGTCTTCAAAACAACCCTAACCAGGTGGTATTATCATCACTTTTCATATAGGACACACTCAGAGAAGGGCAGTAAATAGCCAGAAGTTATACAGTGGATAAGGAGCAGAAAGGTTAGCATACAATTATCGTATTTTAAATGAAATGCGCTTCTGCCTTGAACATAGGAGAATCTCCAGAAGAAATAAAGGATGGCTGCAGATAGCCCTGAAGAAGAAATACCTCCAATACAATCATTACATGATGCTTTTTTTCAATTCAAACTGTTATCTTATACTTAATGATCTCTTTTAGGCTTATTAGTAAGTATATTTCTATCCCATGTCACTATTACAAAAAAGAAAAGTATAAGCAAAATAAGTTCATTAAAATATTCCAAAAATATATTTTACATTCAAAGTCTTATTTATTCTAAAATATTTATTCATTCTGTCATTAAGATCTGGTGACTTTCTATCCATTAGGTATTCGTTAGCTTCTGTCATGTGATAAACCATGCCATTATATGATGTCATATAATAAACCATGCCAGAACCCAGTGGCTGAAAACAGTAAGCATCTAGTATTGCTCAGAATCTGCAGATCACTTGGGAAGTTCTTCTGGTCTGAGCGGGGCCCTACTGTTCTCATTTAACTGGCTCACTTATCTGTGGTTTGATGGCCATTTGCCTGGGAGCTAGCTGGTCAAGGATGGCCTCACTCACATGTCTAGTAGCTGGCTGGCTATTTTATTGGCTGGAGTGATACAGTGACTGCGCCACATGTCTCTAGCAGGCCAGTTTGTACTTGCTATCATGGTGACTTGGGAAGAAACAGAAGCAATGCCTCTTGGACCTAGATAGCATGCCTTCCGCTGTGTTTTATTGGCTAATGCCAGTCACAGGGCACCTTAGAGTCACAGGATGAGGAAATACATTCTATCTCTTGATGGGAGAAGCTGCAAAGTCACATTGCATAGAGCATGGGTCAGCAAAGGGTGGAGATTCGGGATTATTTTTGTAATTAATCCGTCATATTGAAGTTTTCCTAAAACTTCTTGATTTTCAGAGTCTAGTCCTTCTGAATCACTTCTCACTTTGAATTGCCAATATCCAGTGATTTACCACCCAGTTTTGTTCTTGGGATATTATGAGCATTTCTTAGAAGAATTCTCTGTTATCACTGAGATTTTCTTTCAAGCCACTGAGACACAAGTTCTGCTAGTTTCAATGCTCACTCTTTTCTGATTTTGTCAGAAGGAAACATAAAGAAAATATCACCCTAAATTAGTTATGCCAACCTTTCTTTTACTGATTCTTAGCAATTTGGGGGTTCTTCTGACTCTAGTTACATTTTTTGGCTGAATGGTGTCTCCAAAGATCTCTGATCCTAATCCCTGAAAACTGTAAATGTTACCTTATTTGGAAAAGGGACCTTGAGCAGCCATATTGAGAATGTTGAGATTGAGATATTATCCTTGATTATTTATGTGGACCCTAAGTGCCTATAGTAGTGTCCTTTTAAGAGAATGGAAAGAGACTTGATACACAGAAGAAGAAAAGTTGATGTGAAGACAGAGGTGGAAATCAGAATGATGTTGCCACCAGAGGCTGGAAGAAGCAAGGAATGGATTCTCTCTGATAACCTCCAGAGGGAACATGGCCACACACACCTACACCTTGATTTTGACCCAGTGAAACAATATTGAGCTTCTGACCATCAACTAAGAAAAAGTAAGATTCTGTGTGCTAAGGCAGTAAGTTTGAGGGTCATTGTTACAGCATCCACAATAAATGAATACAAGATGTGATAGGCAATCCTTTGCATGTATCTTAGTAACAAAGTGTAACAGGGTGGTCTGCTCATGATTTACTTCCTTCCTTAAGTTCTATAAGGCACTTGGTTGTTGCTTTGTCAGAAAATACAGAATGTGGGTATTTCTCCAACGACAAATGCCTTTGTTCCTCCCCGTTGCTTTTATATTTTCATGCCTTTCAGTGCATAACAAAATAATATTTATAATTTATTATTTATATAAGAAAACATTTTTTTCTGATGCCGTACCAGAGTTTAATCTTTTTAAAGCATTTTTAATGGTAATTAAAACTAGCATGGATGATACCAATGATACAGAAAATTCAAACAAAGAGATGGGGCGCCTGGGTGGCTTAGTCGGTTAAGCGTCCGACTTTCACTTAGGTCATGATCTCGCGGTTCGTGGGTTCGAGCCCCGCGTCGGGCTCTGTGCTGACTGCCAGCTCAGAGCCTGGAGCCTGTTCAGTCCTGTGACTCCCTCTCTCTCTGACCCTCCCCTGCTCATGCTCTCTCTCCTAGAAATAAATAAAACATTTAAAAAAAAAAAGAAAATTCAAAAAAGAGACAATTTTTAAAAAAAATTTTAATGTTTATTTTTGAGAGAGAGAGAGAGAGAGAGCATAAACACAAGTGGGGGAGGGGCAAAGAGAGAGGGAGACACAGAATTCAAAGCAGACTCCAGGCTCTGAGCTGTCAGTACAGAGCCCGATGCAGGGCTTGAACCCATGAATCATGAGATCATGATCTGAGCCAAAAAAAGATACTTAACTGACTAAGCCACCCAGGCGCCCCTACGAGACAAATGATAAGATGCATCTCAATTTTAGAAATGTAAAACTGTGAAAAATAATGTATTTTAGAATGATGACACACAATAGCTCATTGCATTCCACGCATCATCACTAAGTGTCGAGGATCTTGCGTTACACACTGGAAATAGATGTCACCTTCCTGATCTCTAGCTTGGGTCTTCCTCTTCAGTAGTTGCACCATCTCTTCTCTTCGAGGACCTGGAAGAGCAAGGCAGTCTTGTGTTCAACAGCACTGACTGTCCCAGTTTCCAGGGTCTGCTACCAGTAGGTGCTGGCCTCACCTGACACACTGTAACCACTAGGTTCCACATGGCTCAGCCTGTCATTCATGAAGCTAGCTTCTTCTTCCAGCTGCCTCTACTCTGGACTAACATCATTCTCCCAGTAGTGGGCAAATATCTGGGAAAGTGATTTCAACAGCTACTTTTCTGAATCCAAGGTGGTTGTCCCAGAGGCTTTTATTTTCCCAGCACTAAAATTGGATCTCAGGCCATCTGGAGATGGGCTATGTAAGATGGGCCATCATTATACTACACTGATATAGGAAGCCATTTTGCAAATAAATACTTCTGATTCAAAGCAAAAAAAAGAAAATGAGGAGATGATGAGTGCATTTGAAGAAATTTTTCTTTATTACTGGAACATCAACACCCAACCTATGAATGATAGATCTTCAGAGTCAGCCATGACCCTTGATAGCTGAACTTGACTTTTTATTCCCTGCTTGCAAAGCCTTCTGCATCATCTTGGGGGCCTTCTCCTCAAACAATTTAAAAACCTCCCAATTTTTTTTGTCTTTCCCTTTCCCTTTTCCTTTTGAATCTTATAAATCAGCTCACAAATTATGTGGTACTGAATTCCACTATCTTTCTCAATATTTTTATCTGGTACATTTTAACTTACTAGAATAAAGGTCTTACAAAGTGGTATTTTCAAAACTTCATAATTAGGCCTGAAATTTGAGGGCTCTGCCACTAGTTGCTCTGACCCCACGCTAATCATTTACCTTCTCTGTGACTTGGTTTCTTCACCAGTGGTAAGATTTCTAAAGCTCCTTCCAGCATAAAAAAAAAAAAAAAAAGTCATGACTCTAGAGGACAAACTTCCTGTGGAGTTTTGAGCCAGAATGCTGGTATTTTGCCAGATAAAGGTCCACTCAGTCTCAACTGTATGTTATAGAAAATCCCAGAAATCACTGGTAACTTGACTAGTTTTGAAGCCTCTGCTGGTCCTATCAGAACCACAAAGGGCATGAGATTTTCCTCTACAAATCTCTCTCATTAGAATGATTTTCTTTCCTACCAGTTACATACTATTTAGAGAAAATTCCAAAACAATTTATATATTCACATCTATGTAGTTATCATTCTGACTCTGGTATGAGGCTCATCTCTACCAATGGCTGGATAAGCAAAATGAGGCTAAACAGAGGAAGACAGTCCAAAGGTAAGACCCCCCTTGAAGCACTAAGCCTACAGAAGATTTAATATTTTTTCATATTTTGTTTATCCCATCCACAGTTAAGCTAACCATTCCATTATTTTCAGATAATTAGATGATGACTGACTTTGTACTACTTCACCCTAGGCCTTGGTGCCAATCTTGACTCTTGGTCGGCATTTTCCAGAAGTAGAGTTCCAAAGAGTATGACCCATTTTAAGCTCTTCATCCACATTGCCAAAATGCTTCTTTTTAAAAAAATTTTTTTTAATGTTTTATTTATTTCTGAGAGAGAGAGAGAGAGAGAGAGACAATGTGAGCAGGGGAGGGTCAGAGAGAAAGGGAGACACAGAATCCAAAGCCGGGTCCAGGTTCTGAGCTGTCAGCATAGAGCTCGATGCGGGGCTCGAACCCACGAACTGTGAGATCATGACCTGAGCCAAAGTTGGACGCTTAACTGACTGAGCCACCCAGGGACCCCCAAAATGCTTCTTATTTTATGCCAGATCAGCAATTTCTAGTTGACTGTTCAAACTGAATTTTAAGGTTAACTCTTTTTTCCTCCTGCCCATGTAGGAAGGTCAAACCCCTGAGCAGATGAAAAGAATGATGGGTTAAGATTAGTGAGTTTCTCTCTACTAATTCACACCATCACCCACTTTGGATCAATATACAACTTAAAAAATAATAATATATGTTCTTGGGCAGGGTTGAAGGAGAACGTGAAATAAAAATAAAATATTAAAAAATAAATATATTAAAAATATAAACAATAAAAATATTAAAACTGTGCAGCTCTTGAAGGAAGGCATAAATTGGTTTTCAAATTCTTGTCTTTCCATTCCCTCCCTAAGAAACTTCCTCCAAAATTGTATCTTGTATGCATCACAGGAAAAAGGTATTTACCCCCAAACTAGAAACCCCCAAAACAGATTGCTGCCAAATGAAAACCGATTCTGTTAACCTTTGTTTGATAATAAAAATAATCTATGAGTATTTCAAATCATTTGGAAAGAAAAGATTTACTTCTAGAGACTGATAAACATAACAAAATTAGGCTAATATTGCATATACTGTTTTTATGCTACCTTTGATCTCAATATTACAAACTAAGCATTTTGCCGCATCATAAAAATATTTTCTGGAAACATGATTTTTAATGAGAGGGCACCATTTCTTGTAATGCATGAACCATAACTTATTTTCATACATTTAGGTTGTTTCTATTTCTCCTGTGATAAATTATACTGCATTGACCATCCTTACACATCCTTACATCATTACTTCTCAAGTTATTCCTTAGAATAATAGAAGTCACTTTTTAATAAATAGTATAAACTTGCTTTATAGGAAGTCTATACTCATTCAAAATCTCACCAGCAGTGTGTAGGAAAGTACGCGATAATGAACCCTTATGAGCCCTGAATATTATTTTCTATATCTTTGTCAAAAACATCTCTGTTTCTTTCTCCAGGTTGCTTTCACACCAGGTCTTGGTAACTTTACTAATTTAGTTACAGGGCTGCTACAGAAGGCAGGGGAAAGATAGAGAGGGAGGGGGAAGGACAGAGAGAGAAAGGAGTTTCTGTCCCCGGAATTGTGCAAGCATTGCTCTGAAAAGCAAGTCATTTCCTCCGTAGCACTTGGGTTGGGGTAGTTGCTGAGTTATGTGGTCAGTTGGAACTAGGCGCCATCACCCCCTAGAGGTCCCCTCTATGGTCTGGTTACATTTGTTTCATGATTAACTTTACCGTTATGAAATATCGGGGGACACGTAGGACAGATGCCGGGTCATAGCCCTTGTTTGGCATGGAGCTCAGAAGTCCTGTGAGAAATAACTTGAGCTCTGTTTATAGTTGGAATTAAAAGCTGTACAGACCTGATGACCTGTAGGTCTCCAAAGTAATGTGGACTAAAGGAAGAACAGGGAAGGCTGAATGAAAAATATCACACGGAGTGAGAAGGAGTGGAGTGAGCCTAACTATGCAGCAAGGTGTGGATGTTGAAGAGGACTCTTGGGTCAGAGAGAGTAAGAAACTGAGCCCGGCTATCCTCCAAACCAGCCACTGGGGGCTGAAAGAACAGTATCCCAGGAAAGCAAATTACTGGTCTGTGACGGCCCCCTTTTTAAGACTGGGACATCAGAAATAGGAGATTTTCTATAGTTCGTGTGAAAAGAATACCAGGAAACTGCCCAGGGTTAGCAGAGGAGAGGCAAAAACCCAGGGGAAGAGAGGGTCAGCTGTCCTAAAGCAGCTGATGTTGTTCCCAGTAGAAGAGCCGCAGCTTTCACTGGGCAGGAAGGTGAGAGGAGCTAACGCTGGCTCCAGGGACCCAGAGAACCCTCCCTTGATCACCTTGAGATGAGACTCACGCTGCCACTTCAACCCAGCTCCTGCACCCACAATCAGTCTCCAGAGACTCCAACATCGTAATGACCTGTATAGGGTCATATTCCTAGGAATTCGTGAAGCAAAACACCACAGCTTGCTAATCCAGATGACGGGGCTCAGAGCATTGGGATGTGTGGGATACAATATGAAAAATCTAGTTATCACCTGGTGAAGCCTTTTACATCTTTCGAAACTTACAGTCATGGTCTCATCTGGCTGAGACTTAATGTATTCATCTGTTGTTAACAAAGAAAATCTTTTTATTTCTCAAGTTAAAAACATATTGGTTATTATATATATAATATATAATAATATAATATATAATATATACATAATAACCAATATGTTTTTAACTTGAGAAATATATATATATATTTCTTAAATTTAACATTTATTTATTTTTGAGAGAGAGAGAGAGACTGAGCGTGAGCAGGGGAGGGGCAGAGAGAGAGGGAGACACCGAATCCAAAGCAGACTTCAAGCTCTGAGCTGTCAGCAGAGATCGATGTGGGGCTTGAACTGGCAAGCCACAAGATCATGACCTGAGCGGAAGTCAGAAGCTTAACTGACTGAGCCACCCACGTGCCCTGTATTGGGAATATAAATTCCATCTTTATATATGCCAGTGTGTGATTGTTACTAATGGGGCACAGATCTTTCCAGTTTTCTTTGCTTAGAGAAAATATACACATGTAGGCTGACAAATATATATACATGTATATATATTTACACACACATACATATATAATACATACATGCACATGTCACATGTCGATTAACAGTTTTAACTGCCCAGGGATAGAAACATATGCCAGTTTTATTTTCCCATCATTACTGCACTATGTTGAACTTCCTTTTCCTAGTGGGCAGCAGATCCCTAATGACATCTTGGGCAGATACTACAGCATTTCCAACACTTCGCTATTAAAAGACACATTCAGTACCATTCAGTTTAAAACTCAAATATCTTATCTGATGTAAATTTTACTTCCTCTGCTGGCCCATGGCTCTTGGACTCTGCTAAAGTTACTGACTTGGGTTGGAGTGAAGGCAAAGAAGCCTGGCTCATTTCTTCCCTTATCCAAGAACTCATTTCTCTTGCAGCAAGTGTTGAAAGACAATATGAGAGAGGATGGTTCTTTATGGACTCCCTAGTGTGGCGGTCCTTTAGGAGTTGCTTCTCGCAGGGACGCCTGGGTGGCTGTTGGTTAAGCATCCGACTTCGGCTCAGGTCATGATCTCACAGTTCGTGGATTCAAGCCCCGCATCAGGCTCTGTGCTGACTGCCAGCTCAGAGTCTGGAGCCTATTTCAGATTCTGTGTCTCCCTCTCTCTCTGACCTTCCCCTGCTCACGATGTCTCTCTCTCGGAAATAAATAAAACATTAAAAAAAAAAAGAAAGAAAGAAAAGAGTTGCTTCTCACTTACCCTGTCTGCCTTCTAGGAAGCAAGGGTCCAAATGTGCCCTCTCACCCAAGCCTGAGAGTAAACTCTTCTCCAGTCTTTTGTCTGGAGGGCAGTGCATTGGGAGGAGAGAGTGCCATGATGCCACCCTTCTGTGTAGTTCTCTGAGGTGGACTTTATGTCTATATCTACCTGTCCAGCTCTCTCGATGCCTTCAGCCCCCACCTTCTTGCCCCGGTGTCCCCTTGCCTTGGGATCACCTCTCAACTGTCTGCCATCTGTCTCCAGTTCGGTTTTCCCCTCTTCACATAATTATAGGCAGATTGATGAATTAGCCACTGAAGCTGAAATCCCAAAAACTCCTTTGGGGAACAAAATGTCAGCCTCACAGTCTTTAAGGTACTCTTAAGGTCTGTAAGCAATTACCAGACTCTCCCTCTTTTACCTGACTTGTGGAGAGAGAATAAGTACCCTTCCTCCCTTTTTCCATGGGAAGCCAATGAAAAATAAACGGAGTTCCCACCTAAGCCAGCAATATCTGACTCCAAAGGCTTTTCTGTACTCTATCACTATCCCCAGGCCTCCTGTTTATGGGAATGTAAGAAGCATTGGGGTATTAAATGAGGCTGTAGGAAGGGGGTGGGTGATGTGCTGGGATAATGATTAGAGGCAACAGAGCTAAGCCTTAACAGAGGTGCTGGCCCACAGGTGTTTGAGTTTCGGAAGAGGGTCTCAAGATAGAATAGGATACTTAGTATCCCTTTATCCATGGCTTCAGCCATTTTATACTCCCTATTATTCGCCCTCCCTCCTCCGTCTTTTCTCTTAACTTTTTCGTTTTCCCTCTCGCTTTGCATGTTAGTTGAATTAGCCTGTGCGTTTCTGTGCTCCTGCTCCCTGTGTGTTTGTCTGTCTGTTTTCTTTTCCAGGGCTACCTCAAGAAACAAGCTAGAGTACACAAGGTGAAGAGTCCCAAATATCACTACGAATAGGAAAATAAAATAACTAAGGTCCCAACAAGAGTGACCGAGGGATACCATTCAAAAACAATCTCTGAAAGGATAGGCCCTGGAAAGTCAAAGAGTCTTCTTGGATATAGCAGTGCTCATAGAAACAGAGAGCATAACAGGTCTTTAAAACCAACAAGAGCCGGAAAGCTAACTAAAATGACGAAACGAAAGAGCTCTCCTCCAAAGAAACTCCAAGAAGAAATGACAGCTAATGAACTGCTCAAAACAGATATCAGCAGCATAACTGAACAAGATTTTAGAATAATAATGGTAAAATTAATAGCAGGGCTTGAAAAAAACAGGGGACATCAAAGAAACTATGGCTACAGACAGAATGGAAAATAAAAATAGGCATGAAGAATTAAAAAATGCAATCAATGAGATACATAATAAATTAGAGGCCTCCAATGCACGGATTGAAGAGGCAGAAAGGAGAATAAGTGATTTAGAAGACACCATTATAGAAAAACAAGAAGCTGACAAAAAAAGAGACAAACTGATCCAGGAACAGGAAAGAACAATTTGAGAGCTCAGCGATACAGTCAAACGCAACAATATCCATATCATAGGAATCCCAGAAGAGGAAGAGAGAGGGAAAGGTGCTGAAGGAGTCCTGGAACAAATTATAGCAGAGAACTTCCCTGACCTGGGGAAGGAAGTCAATGTGGAAATACAAGAGGCTCAGAGGACTCCCCTCAGACATAACTTGAATCGATCTTCTGCATGACATATCATCGTAAAAATGGCAAAATACAAGGACAAAGAGAGAATTTTGAAAGCAGCTAGGGAGAAAAGGGCCCTCACATACAAAGGGAAACCTATCAGAGTGGTGACAGACCTATCTACTGAAACGTGGCAGGCCAGAAAGGAATGGCAAGAGATCTTCAATGTGATGAACAGTAAAAATATGCAGCCAAGAATCCTCTATCCAGCAAGACTGTCATTCAAAATAGAAGGAGAGATTAAAACCTTTCCAAATAAACAGAAATTGAAAGAATTTGTCACCACGAAGCCAGCCCTACAAGAAATCTTGAGGGGGATGCTCTGAAGGAAAGGTTGCAAGGAACAAAGATTCCAGAGACACCACCACAAACATGAACCCTACAAAAGATACAAAGACTCTAAACCCACATATTTCAATAATAACACTGAATGTAAATGGGCTGAATGTTCCAATCAAAAGACATAGGGTAGCAGAATGGATTAAAAAACAAAATCCATCTATATGCTGTCTACAAGAAACTCATTTTAGACGGGAAGATACCTTCAGATTAAAAGTAAGGGGATGGAGAAATATATATCATGCTACAGGAAATCAAAAGAAAGCTGGAGTAGCGATACTTATATCAGACAAACTGGACTTTAAATTAAAGACAATCACAAGAGATGAAGAAGGGCACTACATAATAATTACAGGGTCCATCCATCAGGAGAACTAACAATCATAAATGTCTACGCACCGAATATGGGAGCACCTAAATATCTAAAACAATTAATCACAAACAGAAACAAGCTTATAGATAAGAATGTGCTAATAGCAGGGGCCTTTAATACTCCACTTACAGAAATGGATAGGTCAACCAGACAGAAAATCACTAAAGAAATAATGGACTTGAAAGACACATTGGACCAGATGGATCTGACGGATGTATTTAGAACTTTACATCTTGAGGCCAGGGAATTTACTTTCTTCTCAAGTGCGCATGGCACATTCTCCAAGATAGATCACATACTGGGACATAAAGCAGCCCTCAATAAATATAAAAGAATACAGATCATACCATGCACACTGTCAGATCACAATGCTTTGAAACTTGAAATCAATTACAGGAAGAAGTCTGGAAAACTTCCAAAAACATGGAGGTTAAAGAACACCCTTCTAAAGAATGAATGGGCCAATCAGGCAATTAGAGATGAAATTAAAAAATATATGGAAACAAATGAAAATGGAAACACAACAATTCAAAATCTATGGGATGCGGCAAAGGCAGTCCTAAGAGGAAAGTACATAGCTCTCCAGGCCTATTTCAAGAGATTAGAAAAAGCGCAAGTCCAAAATCTAACAGCTCACCTAAAGGAACTAGAGGCAGAGCAACAAGAATGCCCTAAACCCAGTAGAAGAAGAGAAATAGTAAAAATTAGAGCAGAAATAAACAACATCGAGACCAAAGAAACAATTGAACAGATCAATGAAACCAAGAGTTGGTTTTTTCAAAAAGTATACAAAATTGACAAACCTCTAGCCAGACTTATCCAAAAGAAAAGAGAGAGCACCCAAACAGACAAAATTATGAATGAAAATGGACTTATTACAACCAACCCCTCAGAAATACAAGCAATTATCAGGGAATACTATGAAAAATTATATGCCAACAAATTGGACAACTTAGAAGAAATGGACAAATTCCTAAACACACACTCACTACCAAAATTCACACGGGAAGAAATAGAAAACCTGAGCAGACCCATAACGAGTGAAGAAATTGAATCAGTGATCAAAAATCTCCCAACAATTAAGAGCCCTGGACCTGATGGCTTCTCTGGAGATTTCTACCAGACATTTAAAACAGAATTAATCCCAATTCTTTTCAAGCTATTCCAAAAAATAGAAATCGAGGGAAACCTCCCGGACTCATTTTATGAAGCCAGCATCACTCTGATTCCCAAGCCAGACAGAGATCCAGCAAAAAAAGAGAACTACAGGCCAATATCCTTGATGAATACAGATGCAAAAATTCTCAACAAGATCCTTGCAAATCGAATCCAGCAACATATAAAAAGAATCATCCACCAAGATCAAGAGGGATTCATTCCTGGATTACAGGGCTGGTTCAACATTTGCAAATCAATCAATGTGATACATCATATCAATAAAAGAAAAGATAAAAACCATTTGATCCTGTCAATAGATGCAGAAAAAGCATTTGACAAAATACAGCATCCCTTCTTAATAAAGACTCTCAAGAAAGTTGGGATAGAAGGAACCTACTTAAACATCATCAAAGCCATCTATGAGAAGACTTCAGCTAACATCATCCTCAATGGGGAAAAACTCAGAGCTTTCCCCCTGAGATCAGGAACACGACAGGGATGCCCACTCTCACCATTGTTGTTTAACATAGTGCTGGAAGTCCTAGCATCAGCCATCAGACAACAAAAGGAAATCAAAGGCATCAGAATTGGCAAAGAGGAAGTCAAACTTGCACTCTTCACAGATGACATGATACTCTACATAGAAAACCCGACAGACTCCACCAGAAGCCTACTAGAACTAATCCAAAAATTCAGCCAAGTTGCAGGGTACAAAATCAACATACAGAAATCGGTTGCATTTTTATACACCAACAATGAAGCAACAGAAAGAGAAATCAAGAAACTGATCCCATTCACAATTGCACAAAAACCATAAAATACCTCGGAATAAACCTAACCAAGGATACAAGAGATCTGTATGAGGAAAACTATAGAAAACTTATGAAGGAAATTGAAGAAGACACAAAGAAATGGAAAAACATTCCATGCTCATGGATAGGAAGAATAAATATAGTTAAGATGTCATTACTACCCAAAGCACTCTACACATTCAATGCAATTCCATCAAAATTGCACCAGCATACTTCTCAAAACTAGAACAAACTATCCAAAAATTTGTATGGAACCACAAAAGACCCCGAATAGCCAAAGTAATCCTGAAAAATAAAACCAAAACGGGAGGGATCACCATCCCAGACTTTAGCCTCTACTACAAAGCTGTCATCATCAAGACAGTATGGTATTGGCACAAAAACAGACACATAGACCAATGGAACAGAATTGAGAACTCAGAAGTGGACCCAAAAGTATACAGCCAACTATCTTTGACAAAGCAGGAAAGAATATCCCATGGAAAAAAGACAGCCTTTTTAATAGATGGTGTTGGGAGAACTGGACAGCAACATGCAGAAGAATGAAACTAGATTATTTTCTCACACCATGCACAAAAATAAACTCAAAATGGATAAAAGACCTGAACGTGAGACAGGAAACTATCAACACCCTAGAGGAGAAAGCAGGAAACAACCTCCTTGACCTCCACCGCAGCAACTTCTTACTTGACACATCCCCAAAAGCAAGGGAATCAAGAGCAAAAATAAACTGTTGGGACCTCATCAAGATTAAAAGCTTCTGCACAGCAAAGGAAACAACCCAGAAAATTAATAGGCAACCAACGGAATGGGAAAAGATAGTTGCAAATGACATATCAGATAAAGGGTTGATATCCAGAATCTACAAGGAACTCACCAAACTACACGCCTGAAAAACAAACAACCCAGTGAAGAAATGGGCAGAAGATATGAACAGACACTTCTCCAAAGAGGACATCCAGATGGCCAACAGACACATGAAACGATGCTCAGCATCGCTCCTCATCAGGGAAATACAAATCAAAACCACACTGAGATACCACCTCACGCCAGTCAGAGTGGCTAAAATGAGCCAACCAGAGAACTCTAGATGCTGGCGAGGATGTGGAGACACGGGCACCCTCCTACACTGTTGGTGGGAATGTAAACTGGTACAGCCCCTCTAGAAAACAGTGTGGAGGTTCTTCAGGAAACTAACAATAGAACTCCCCTATGACCCAGCAATAGCACTGCTAGGAATTTACCCAAGGGATACAGAAATGCTGAGGCATAGGAGCACATGTACCCCAATGTTCATAGCAGCACTCTCCACAATAGCTAAAACATGGAAAGAGCCTAAGTGTCCATCAACAGATGAATGGATCAAGAAGATGTGGTTTATCTATACCATGGAATACTACATGGCAATGAGAAACAATGAAATCTGGCCATGTGTAGCAACATGGATGGACCTTGAGGGTGTTATGCTGAGCGAAATAAGTCAGGCAGAGAAGGACAAATATCATATGTGTGCATGTATAGGAGGATTAGGAGGAACTTAACAGAGGACCAAGGGGGAGAAGAAGGGCGGAAATGGTGGGGGAAAGGGAGAGAGGCAAACCATGAGAGACTCTTGAATGCTGACAAAAACTGAGAACTGATGGATGTAGGGAGGAGGAAGGATGGGCATGGAGGAGGACACTTGTGGGGATGAGCACTGGGTGTTATGTGGAAACTAATTTGACAATAAACTATTTGTAAAAAAATAAAAATAAAAAAAAAATAAAAGATGGCTAATGGAAGTTCCTAAGTAGAAAGAAGAAGAAACCCTGGAACATCAAGAAGAAAACAGCAAGGCAAGGAAAAATATGGGTAAAATGCAATAGATTTTCAGTCTCCTCTTGAGTTTTCTAAATTATGGTTGACAGCTGAAGCAAAAATTACTATAACACCATTAGATGTGGTTCTAAACATATGTAAAGGAAGTATTTAAGACAGACAATTGAATTACAAATGGTAGAGGGTAAATTAACATAAAGAAAGATAAGATTTCTGTACTTCACTTGAACTGATTAAATAATGACACCAGCAGACTGTGTAATACATTATATACACAAGGTAATGCCTAGAGAAACCTCTAATAAAACTCTACAAAGAACTGCATGGAAAAACACTACAGATAACAAAATGGAATTCTAAAAATATTTAGATAACTTATAGTAATACACGAGGAAAAAAAAAGAAACAAAAACAGAGATAAAAATAAAATGACAGACATAAGCCCAACATATCAATAATTACATTGAACGTGAATGGTATAAATATAAATTAAATGCAGGCATTGCCAGAGTGGGTTTAAAAAAATGACCAAACTATACGTTGTCTACATGAATTCTCTTAGAGTATAACAATATAGGTAAATTGAAAGTAAAAGGATGGGAAAAAGATGTATTATGCAAACAATCAAAAAAAAAAAGGAGTAACTATATCCATATCATAAAAAGTAGATTTCAGAACAAAGGAAATCACTAGAGACAGCAAGGGACATAAATAAAATTATAAAATGGTCTATCCACCAGAAAAATAACAATCTTAAATGTGGATGCACCAACCAACACAGTGAAAAATATGTGAAGTGGAAATTAACGGAACTGAAAGGAGAGAGACAAATCCACAATTATTGTTGGAGAATTCAACACCCTTCATTCAACATTTGGTAAAAGAACTAGATAGCAATTAAGAAAGGATATAGAACTTCAACAGGTTCTTAAGAAGGCTATCCTTATTCTAGGATTATTATTAAAATGTTCTAAAATCTTGGTTAAGCTTGGAAATAATTTCTGCATATTATATAAAGAAGTGAATTAACTTATTTTTTTCCAGGTGAATAGTCATTTATTCATTTTTTTGAGACACAGAGGAAGAGCAGGGGAGGGGCAGAAAGAGAGGGAGACACATTATCTGAAGCAGGCTCCAGGCTCTGAGCTGTCAGCACAGAGCCTGATGCAGAGCTCGAACTCATGAACCATGAGATCATAGCCTGAGCCGAAGTCCAATGCTCAGCCGAATGAACCAACCCGGGGGCCCTAGTTGTGAGCCACTTTAAATTATATGTGAGTATGAGTCCATTTACTCAACTGTACTGGTTACACACAAAATATTATATAAAATGGAGTTCTATCATTTGCTAAACTGTTTTCATTTTAAGGATGTTCTTGAGAACCTAAAATAGGATGCTCACCAATTTCACTAATGTTTCAGAATACTAGGTATGGCTGTGCTTCTCCTGCCAATTGGTTTGTTTCTCTTCTTAATACTGTGACTGAGGTAATGTATATCCCTTTGCACAGATGCTTAAAAGATCACAGACAAATCATTGGTAGAAAAATCATGGCAAGTATTCAGGGCCATGTGCCAATTTCGATGCATTGACTCCACCAATAGAATCGTGTTTGTTTTTTTCACTCTCATTGCCCCTTTGTCATATTCTCTTCTCTAACTTACTTTTAATGTTTATTCTGCCTTCTATTATCCATATTCAGTAAGCAGAATAAAGGCCTCCCAAAAATGACCACCTTCGAATCCCTAGAAGCTGTGAGTACATTATGTTACATGGTGTGATGAGCTTTTTGACATGCCAGTTTGGCTACCCCAAGGTCCCTAGCTATTCAATCATTAATCTGGGTGTTCCTGGGAAGGTCTTTTGTAGACTTGATTGAAGTCCATAATCAGTTAACTTGAAGTATGAGAGATTGTCTGGATAATCTGGGTGGGCCCGAGTCAATCAGTTGAAAGCCCTTAAAACCAGAGTGGAGGTTTTCCTGGTGATGAAGAAATTCCATCTGTGGACAGAAGATTCAGTCTGTGCCCAAGAGTACACTTAGAAGAATAAAGCCTTTATCCACTTTATTCACACAGCATTGCTTCTGATCAATGAACTCACTTCACGGCAAAAAAAGTATGGCAATAAGGGCCCATGTTCATGGAAATCGCTGGCCTTACTATGTACCCTAGTGTCTTGAAGCAGCTAACTTCACCGAATGGTAGAACAACCTTTTGAAGACAGTTTGCAAACTTGCTAAGTTAGCACCAGCTCTAACTCTGGCTGAGCTGGCACCATGTCCTCCAGGAGGCTGCCTATGCTCTAAATCAGGATCCAATACTCACTGTGCCTCCCATTACCAGGATTCTTGGGTCCAAGAACCTAAAGGGGGAAATGGAAATACTCCACTCACTCTTATCCCTAGTGATTCACTACCAAAATTGTGGTTACTTGTCTACATGACCGTACACTGTGCTGGTCTAGAAGTCTTAGTCCTGGAGGGAGGAATTATTCCACCAGGAGATGCAGAAACTATTCCACTGAACTAGAAGCTGAAACTGCCATCCTCCCACTTTGAGGTCCCCATGACTCTGAAACAATAAAAAAGAAAGAGGTTATAGTATTGGATGGAATGATTTGACCTGACTAATAAAGAAATTGGGTCATGACTACTCAATGAAAGTAAGGAAGAATATACAGGAGATATCCTAGGGCATGTCTCAGATCAGTCAGTTCTCCTCATTTGTGGTAGTTATATTCTACAAAGCCACTGCAAATAGTTAGGAAATATTGAACCTTAGCTCCTACGGGAAATATGTACATATTTCTCATATAGACACACATTTCTAATGTAAACTGCAACTTTAAATCCTAAAACAACTAATCTTGGTAGATTCAATTTTCTCTGTTTTACAAAAGTAAAAATGCTACAACCATATCAAGATAAAATGCTTAATTTTTGTTTAATGAAAATGAGGTTCCCAAGTGTCAAGTGACTTGCCTGAGTCTGCTCCACTAGCAGATACCAGATTTGGGATTCAAATCCCACCCAAATGGCCCCTGAGTTGGAGTTTCTTATGCTACACTGCACTGTGCCCTACTGGGTCCATGCTCTGGTCATCTCTGTATGAAATGAGAAGACAGAGCATCATCTTGTTTGTAACCTCATCCAGAAATAAGCCCAGTGGGCAAATCAAATTTTTCTCTTTGTGTTTCCAGAATGAACATAAAAGACAGAAAGTATTGCTTTGGGGATTATAAGTAAATTTTACTGTAGGTGAATTTGCAAATATGGAATCTTTGAAACATGAGATCTGACTGTCCAATATTGCCCTGTGTATTAGTCAGAGCTCTTCAGAGAAATAGATCAATATGATAGATAGATGATAGATAGATAGATAGATAGATAGATAGATAGATAGATAGATAGATAGATAGATAGATGATAGATACGTAGATAGATACTGTGAGGAACTGGCTTATTTAATTGTAGAAGCTAAGATGTCTCACAAGGTGCCATCTGCAAGCTGGAGACCTAGGAAAGCTGGTGATGTTCCAATCTGAATCCAAAATCCTAAAAACCAGGATTGCCGATGTGTAAGTTCCAGTCCAAGTCCAAAGGCCTGGGAACCATAGACTTAATGGTGTAAGTCAGAATTTGAGGACAGGAGAACACCTGTATCTCAGTTCAAGCAGTTAGGCAGAATGAGTCAATTTCCTTTCTTCTGCCATTTTCTTCTAATCCAGGGCCCTCAAAGGATTGGATGGTACCCATTCACATTGAAGAGAGTAATCTGCTTCACTCAGCCTATCAATTCAAATGCTACTCACAGTTGCAAACACCCTCACAGACACACCCAAAAACAATGTTTAGCCAACTATCTGGGCACCCCATGGCCCACTCAAGTTGACACAAAAATTAAGTATCACACCCTGTAATAAAGCAAATGAAAACTGCAACAGTCCAATACAGCCAGGATTACTAATAACCCAGACCCTTTACAAATGAAAGTTTGGGTCACCCTACCATGTAAAGAACCAAAATCAATGAGGTGCTTGCTGAGGGCAAAGGGAATAGGGAATGGGTAGTGGAAGATAGGTACAAATACCAACTAAGACACGTGACCAGCTGCAGAAATTAGGGCTGTACTAGGTATGAGTGTTTCTTCCTTGTTTTATCATGAATATGTTTGTATGCATTTATTTTAACTAATTTTTTGTTTTCTTCCCTCTCTTATCCCCTCATCATGTGATACAAGATGTATTAAAAAAGTTAACTTTGTATCACATCATTTAAGATACAGTATGTCAAAGAGAAGAGTTAATATCACCCAAGCACTTTGTATCCTCTTCTGGAGAAAGGCTTGGTGTGTTTCGTCCCATGCGGGTTGTGTAATGTCAGGTGGAAGTGTGACTTTGTTGTTGCCTTTATTTGGAGCACAAGTATCATTTATAGAGCTGTGTATAGGTGCCAGGCTGACAAAGACTGAACGGTAATGTTTTTGTTTTTTTTTTTTTTGACATGTCAGCTTCCCTAGCTTAGAGTCCCAGTTATTGAACCAAAAGTTCACGATCAGTTAAAGTTGACTTTAAATAAGAGGGATTGTCTTGCATAATTTGTATGAGCCTCATTCAATCATTTGAAAGGTCTTAAAAGCAGAGTTGAGGCTTCCTTGAAGAAAAAGAAACTCCATCCATGGACAGCAATTTCAGCCCAAGCCCAAGATGTCCACCTGCCCTTCCTGACTTGCCTAGCCAGCACCCACAGTTCCAGAAGCCAATTCCTTGCAATAAATCTCTTAATATATACATCCTACTGGTTATGCTTCTCTGACTGAACCTCACCTTGTATGCATGCCAGAAGAGAATTAAGGCTGCAGAAAGAATTCTGTTTGCTGATCCGCTGAAGCTGACTTTAAGTTAGGGGGATGATTCTGCATGATCTGGGTGAACCCCAATGCAATCATGGGGGAGCTAAATGTGCAAGAGGAGGCAGAAGCATCAGTAGCAGAGTGATACAACATGGGAAAGGATCAACTGCTGTTGCTAGCTTCGAAGACAGAGAGGGTCCAGGAGCCAAAATGCTGGCAGCCTTTAGAAGCTGGCAAAGCCAAGGAAATGGATTCTTCCCTAGAGCTGCCAGAAGACATGCAACCTCCCTGACACCTTGATTTTAGCCCAGTGAAACCAATTTCAAACTTCTGACCTCCCAAACTATAAGATAACAAGCTAGTGTTGGTTCAAGCCACTGAATTTGCGGTAATTTGTTACAGCAGCGATTGGAAACTAATATACCAAACCTATAAATGTATATGTAAATGTATTTATATAATTGTGGATATAAAAAATATAGCATGTACTTAATTTATTCTTTGTAAAATAAATTCAGAAAAAAATTACAATTGGGATTAGAATTACGTGAGAGATTGTTCAAATTAGTTTTCAGTGAGATGGTATAATAAAATCAATGTTGAGACTCATGGCAGGATCCCACTATGACGAATTTATGAAGAAAACTGTCTACAAAAACTGGTTTCATTACGCTTGAATCTCTCAACCGAATGAAGAATATAAAAGGGACAGGAAAGTAAAAGGGGAGATGGAATAAAAAATGGTGGTATGGGACTAAACTGTGAGCCCAATCCCACCCCAATTCCAAGAGGAAAAGGAGGAGCCAGCTATCTCACGGGGTGGAAGAGGTTCCCCAGGGCTACTCAGATAGGCTCGGTGTTTTATTTTTATTGTTGTTTGGGGAAGGGGTTCAGGAGGGCTGGCTTTTTCTAAGGCGAAGTCAGGAGTGGATACTGGGTTAGAATCTACATACCCAGAGCCTGTCCCCACAGGAGAGATGGAATGGGTTTGAGATCACAATGAGCCCAGTTTAAGCAGACCACCTGGAGGGGCAGAGGGACCCAAGTGTTAAAACCCACACACAGAACCTCAGGTAGCCTCCAAAGGTGGAGATGCATCTGTCTGGGACAAAGGAAAATGCCCACAAGAGAAAAGTTGGCTTTAAACATGTGCCAGGTCCAGACCCCATGGAGTCAGATTATAATGGTACCCTGTTCTTGCGACATCTTTCCTTTCCCCTTATGAGTCTCTGGGACAACTCTTTCCTGTTTCAACTTTACAACTTGGGAAACTGGCATGGTTGAGGGTAGAGGAAGGAATGAAAAGGGAAGAGAGTCGGAGATGAGTTCAACTCTGTGGCCCTTGGCCACTTGCAGCCTTGGGCTGGCCTGCACTGGGTGGTTGAGCTATAACACATAATATTGCCTAGAATTCCTATTCATATCTTGGGTTGGGTATTCTAATTACTGAACTAAGACTCCCTGACACTTAGCACTGTCTACTGAGAATGAGCATGAAAGTGAGAGACCAAATTTTCATTCAAGGGAATAAGAAGAAATTCCCCCACTGAACACTTTTAAAGAGGCAGTAGGAGAATGGATGAATAAACAAGTAAATAAAGTATTTGAATTACATAGATATACCAGCTATATTTATTATAGGGATTTTCCATATTCCTAGGTCAGAAAATCAACACTGTCTTCCTAGGTCATATTCCACCTAGGTCAGAAAATCAACACTGTCTTCCTATGATCCCCTATTTCTGTGTCACACATAAACTGGAGACCTAGAATTATCAAGATTTCCTCTCTTGTATCCACCCATTCAGCCTCTAATGTATTCTTCCTTTACATAGTTTGTATACTTCCATTCCTTCCTTTCCATTTTCCCTACCCTCCATTGTTCCGTTATTATGGGTACAGATTGCCTGATATCTTGGTTACTATGGTAGTTTTCTCATTAGTGTCTTTGATTAGGTCTTAGAATCCCTTTCCAATTCAACTTATCCTACAGCGAAGCCGAATCTTCATGAGAATATAATATCTCGTCCACACTTCTTCACCTAGCATTCAAGGCCTTGCATGATCTGACTCTACCTTCTTCTCAACACTAGGATTATTTCTTCCCTAGCCAATGTGTTTATTCCAGGTCAACAGCATCTTTTCCTTATGCTTGAAATAGTCCCATAATTGTGGCTACATTTCAGTTTTGCAAAATCCTATCCTTCCTTTAAAGTAGGACTCAGACGCTGCCAACTCCATGAAGCCTTTCCCAGCTGCCTCAGTTGGAAGGCTTAGTTGTGGTGTAAGGTAGATTCCAGAAAAGTACACCTCTGCTTAATTATAATTAAATCAACTAATAACTGGAAAAGGTGTAAACTTTGAAGGTTCCCACCAATATTGATTTGACCTTTTAATGAAATTTATACATCTGAGTCAAGGATGAATTGACAAAAGGGACATAATTGACATAAAGAAACAAAAGTCTGCATTCTATATTCAGAACTTTCCAGGAAGATATGAGAGACAGAGGAAGTTTTGTCACAAGACAGTTATTTCTATGGTGGAATAGAGTTAACTGGGTTTTCACAGAGGTTGGGGGAAGGACCCACTTTTATTGTTGGCGTTCAATCAGAAACCATATAGTAATCTGAGCAACAAAAGTTTAATTTAAAAAGTTAACTACAGGGTGTCTGGGTGGCTCAGTTGGTTAAGCATCCGACTCTGGATCAGGTCATGGTCTCATGGCTCATGGGTTCAAGTCCCGCATCAGGCTCTGTGTTGACAGCTAGCTCAGAGCCTGGAGCCTGCTTCAGATTCTGTATCTCCCTCTCTCTCTGACCTCCCCTGCTCATTCTCTGTCTCCGTCTCTCAAGAATAAATAAGATGTTTTAGAAATTGCTTTAAAGTTAACTACAAGGGGCGCCTGGGTGGCTCAGTCGGTTGAGCGTCCCACTTCGGCTCAGGTCATGATCTCTAGGTTTGTGGGTTTGAGCCCCGCATCGGGCTGTGAGCTGACAGCTTAGCTCAGAGCCTGGAGCCTGTTTCAGATTCTGTGCCTCCCTCTCTCTCTGATCCTCCCCTTCTCATGCTGTCTCTATCTCTCTCTCAAAAATAAATAAAATATTTTAAAAAATAAAGTTAACTACAAAAAATTAAAAATAACGAAAATTAAAAATTAACTACAGCATAAGATTACCTATAAATAGAGAACCATGGGGCTGAGAAAGTATACCTTCAGAGGGAACAAACTTGGAAAAGAGGCCCCCTTCCCGAGGCTAGGGCTCAAGCCTTATTAGAAAACTCCACGGGACAGAAAAGATCCCTGGATCGTTCTGGGCCAAACAGGTCCTTAGTTGATTGCAGCACAAACTGGCAAGCAGCGAGCACAGGCTGGCATGGGACTAGGCTGCAGGGGAGACCTCTTCCGGGGTGGAGGCAAGCAGAGCTGGTAAACTGGGAACCTGGGCTCAGAGTCACTGGAAATTTGCCCTCTGGTAATTATGCAAGGGAAAGCTATTCACAAGAGGTGCCACACCCCGGAAGTCATTGCAAAGCCACCAGAAGAGCTACTGGGTAGAGGTCCTCACAGGCAGCTGCTGTATTCGGCTGGTCACTAGACACTGCTGGCTGCCATTAGGGCTGTAGGAACTTGGCCTGCAGAAGCTGGCGCATCAAAGGACCTTGCTGGGAAGGAACAGAGCAAATGAATTTGAAAAAGGAGTCCCTTCCGCCTGCAATGTCCCTCCAGCGCCCTCTACTGACAGAGTTTAGCATTGTGCCGGCTGCAGAGGAGAGCTGCTTATAAAATCCCGCCGCAAATCAGTGGATTTGGGAGTGGTAATACACTGATAACTGGAAGACTGCCCAAACCATTCTCTTCCTGTGTTTTTATTTTTCTATTCATCATACAAAATGGATTTGTAAATCAACTTCCCAAGTACTTAAATCTCAGGAGTTTTTCTAGCCATTACCATCACCATCATCAAAGAATCCCAAGGGAACAAAAACTTTCATTGAGGCTTTCTCTAGAATCGATGCTTACATACATTATCTCCCAATGTAGGATACTATAATAGCCACCATATTAAACAATATGCAGCATGTAAGTCCATGTTATTAATCTTTCTATTTTAACATATGGAAAATGAAAGTTCAAGAACACATAGCCAGTAAATGAGAGATGTAAAAATATGAACCTGGGACTGTCTGATTAGAAAATCAGTAGTCTTTTCAATAACTCAGCCTAAATTTCTCACCAAGAGACTATTTTTTTGATGCGCTAAGAAATTCCGTGTGCCAGGCTGAAAATGCAGTGCCTCGACTAGGGTCTTGTCTTTGAGACAACGTGTTAGAAATCAGTTGTTCTTTTTTTGTACCCACATCTCCACTGCTGGGTGATTCTAGCAGCCTAATGCTTGGAGCACTAAGTGCTAGGCTTTGAGCTAAGTGCTATGCCTGTCTTTTCCTGCCTAATTCTTGCTACAGTCCAGTGGGTAGGTATTACTAGCCCCATTTTCCAGATGAGAAGCTAAAGGCCAGAGAGGTTAAACAACTGGACCAAAGTTATCACTCAAGTAAGGGCAGTGGGATTTGAATTCAAATAGGTCTGACTCCAGAACTCAAGTTCTTGACCATGCCACGAGGCCAGGACCCATCCAATTGCCTTCTGCTGAACACTTGATTTCAAATATTCCTGATAGTTAAGTTTGAAAAATATAAAACGGGGCTAATATATTTTCCAGCTGCATTGAGTTAATAAAAGAAATTGCTACTTTGAGGTTATTAGGCTCCTTGAAGAATGTCGGGCTGTCTTACAGTGAGCAGCCCATTTCTCAGAGTTCCGGATCTACTTCCCCTTGTCCGTTCTCGTTAATTCCAGGTCAGGTAGGACAGACTCATGGGTAAGTGACACAAGCAATTTGCAATAGTCTAGGATGAGGATGGTTGCTGATAAAGCAAATACTTTTGGCAAATGTATGTTTCATGGCCTTGTTTCTCACCTGTGTCTGCTTCCTGAAGGCATCACATCCACAGAAGCGATTTCTTGGCAACTCAACTACTGAGTCTCGCTGGGCCTCCGCTTTAGGTTTGGCCCAAAATAGATCCTCAGTATACATTTCTGTGACACTCAAATTAGAGTAACACTTATATAACCACTGAGAGCAAATTCATTTAAATGCATAATATTTAAGTAATTGCCTCACTTAGAATTCATTAAATTCTACTTAATTATCTCATTTATATAACACGCCAAAAGTATTTGTTATAAAAAGTAGGAACAAAGAGAATTTTAAGAATTTACTATTCTATTACATATTATTTTACTTAATAGTTCTACAAATAAGATTGTGAATATATAGATTTGCTTTTAAGATAAAAAAAAAATATATATATATATTCCTTCCACAGCCCTCTCAATCTGTAAACATCGACCGGTCAATGTCAATGTCCCGGGACTTCAGAGAACTCCTGGTCTAAAGACTTCCGGATGCAGCCCCAAAACGATTTCAAGTTCGTGTGAATCTCACTAACTAAATCACAACAACTACAAAAGTGGGTCATTACTGTTCTAATTAACGAAGAATTCACGGAGCATACTTTCCTCAGTTCTCACAATTCTCTGTATAAATCCCTCCTTTCTGTTCAAGTTCACACCGCACGGCGGCAGCCTTGTTTCTCGGTTCCAGGTCTGCGTTTTCACAGCCGGGATCCTCCTTGTTACTGAAAGGGTATCGGGTTTTCGCGAGCGACGACGAGCTGATGCAGAACTCTGTCCTGCAGGACCCGGGTAGGAAACATGGCGAGGGCCTTTGTTTCCTTATTTATAAAACCCAGCTGATCTCCAGAGTCCCTTCTAGCTCTAACTTCCGATTCCAAAGCTGATGGAGACTGAGCTTCAATCCAGGGTTGTGAGAGAAAGGTGGCACAGAGCCAGCAGGAACCAGCCGAACAGGCCTGCGCCGCAAGGGGGAAGTAGTGAGGGAGGGCCGGAGGTGGGGGCGATCCCTGCATTTTCCAGAAGGAAAAGCAACAAGCTCAGCAAACCTCTGGCGTCTCCACGACAGAAGGAATTCATGAAGATTCTGATAGAAGTTTTAAGTGAGCTAGAACACTCTAGTTACAAGTGTTTAATTTCCGTAAGCTAGAAAATGTCCTAAAATCAATCCAAATGTATAAAATTACCATCTCAGAGGAAAGTTAGAATCAATTCCTAATGGGGGCACCTGGGTGGCTTAGTCCGTTAAGCATCCGACTTTTGCTTAGGTCATGATCTCGCGGTTCGTGGGTTCGAGCCCTGCGTCGGGCTCTGTGCTGACTGCCGGCTCAGAGCCTGGAGCCTGTTTCAGTCTGTGACTCCCTCTCTCTCTGACCCTCACCTGCTCACGCTGTCTCTCTCTCCTAGAAATAAATGAAACATTAAAAAAAAAGAAAAGAATCAATTCCTAATGGAAGTAACTCTAGAGGGGAAATGCAAAACCACCCCAAGCCAATCAAGGCATAGTTTGTGGGGGGGGGGGGGATAACCAATACCTGATCAATAATATTATTGTAACTTCTCTGAAGAAAAACCAAGTTAATAGAAAGATAGCAATCTGCATGCTGTCTAAAAAAGGGGAGAAATGAAAGAAGAATTTAAGATGTTTCTGCAGCATTGTTCAGTAGAGAAAGTCTTGATCACATTGCGTATATATTTGGTCCATCTGAAGTGTATGTACTTTTAGGTCAGACATTTACTAGCCTAGTTTGAGAATGCTTGTCATTGAAAGTATCAAGTATTCTTCCTTGAACAAACGTTCCTGATCACTGGTTTCTGTTATAGAGAAACTATCTTGCCTTCAGTATATTTCATGTTTGGGGCTATATAATATTTCCTTGTATAAACACATCACAATTTGTCCCTTCTATTTTTTTTAATATATATTTATTTTTGAGTGAGCGAGAGAGAGACACAGAGTGTGAGCAGGGGAGGGACAGAGAGAGAGGGAGATGCAGAATCTGAAACAGGCTCCAGGCTCTGAACTGTCAGCACAGAGCCTAATGCAGGGCTCAAACTCAAAAGAGCTGTGAGATCATGACCTGAGCTGAAGTCAGACACTTAACTGACTGAGCCACTCAGACGCCCCTGTCCCTTCTATTTTTTAAGAAAACTTTGATTTGTTTACAACTTTAGCTATTAGCAGTGTGGCTTTGAGTGTTTTTGTGTATGTATCTCAAAGCAGGAATTACTCTATAATTGCTAACAAGATGAGATTGAGCATTTTTCTCTATGTTTGACTCATGTTTTTTTTCATATGATCATGTTTCTCCTACAAAATGCTCTTCATGTCTTTTGCCCATTTTTCAACTGGGTTGTTTGACATTTCCTTACTGATTTACAGAAGTTCTCTACTTCTCCATGTTTTTTCATGCAGTAAGGACATTCATTTTATTTTTTTATAAACATTTTTAAAGTTTATTTATTTATTTTGAGAGAGAGAGAGAGAGAAAATGAGTTGGGGAGGGACACAGAGGGGGAGAGAGAGAATCTCAAGCAGGCTCCACACTGTCAGCACAGAGCCCAACGTATGGCTCAAACTCATGAACTGTGAGATCATGAGTTAAGCCAAAACAAGAGCTGGTCGCTTAACCAAGTATGCCACACAGGCACCCCTCGACATTCATTTTAATATTCTAAACTTGAACTGCTTTATGATTACTGCCTTTTGTATCTTGTTTAAGAAATACTTCCCAATCCCAAGATCGTAAATCCAATATAACCATTTCATCTGCTTCCAAGTTTTCTTTTTAAAGAATTGAAGCATTACCCTTCACATTTAAGCCCTTAATCGGGTGGGAATTGATATTCCTGTATGGTGTGAAGTAGGAGTCCTATTTTATAACCCATTTTCCTAGCACTGATAAGTGATTAGTCCATTATTTCCCCACTGTAATTGCAATATGACCTCTGATATACATCATGTTTCCTTATATGAGTCTGACTTTGGTTCCTTATTCTGTTGCACACATCAATTGATCTAATCCTACACCAATAGTCCATCATTTATATAGCTTTGTAGTAAATTCTGCTTCTTCTTTAGGACTGTTTGTCAAAGTTCCTCTAAAATATCTTGTGGGGATCTAAATTGGAATGCTACTGAATCTATAGGCCAGTTTAGATGTTGAGTTTTCCTGCCTATGAAAATGATACATCTCTGCATTTATGTAAGTGTTCTTCAGTTTAGTTGAATAACATAATTTATATATAAAGGTCTTGAATAGCTTATTATAAGCATTCCTAAATGCTTCATTTTGTGGATTCTATAAATATTATATTTTTTATTACATTCTTTCTATCTGTGTTGCTGGATAGGGTTGACCCTCAGTTTTTATTCCTATGCTTTTCTAGCATCATTGTTGTGTCATCCCTTCCAAAAGAGTCTGGAAAACTAAAATCTACATTTTACAGACTCTTCTGAAGCTAGTTTTATCTTTGTGAATGAGTTTCTACCATCATATAAATTTATAGGAAATTTGGATGATAAAAGTTAAGGCAGAGGCCATCTTTTTGTACTTCATCAGGTTTTGGCTAGTAAGCAAGGTCATTGAGATGTGGAGTTTGTCGGCGGCAGTGTTCTAGAATCCAGTCACATTTCACAGGCATTGAGTTGAGAGGCAGTTGGGAAGTGGCTTTCTGATTTCACATTCCTGTATCACAGTACTGGTGGTGTGCTACTGAATGCAGTGACCTGATTCTCTAACTTGTTTAGTGTGGTCTTTGGAGGGTCATTCTGTGTTGTTCTCAGAGTCATATTTGGAAGCTCAGAACTTCCAATGATTTTATATTCCTCTAATTTCCTCTATTAAATTTCTTTCTGTTTAAAGTACTGAGAGTGGCTTTTGTTTCCAGTTGTCAGCTGACTTACTGAAACACAACTAATTTTTATATTTTATTTTGTATTTCACAACCTTGCTAAACTACTTTTCTTATTCTACTAATAAATTCTTTTTTAATTTTGAGTTTTCTTTTCATAGGATTATTTCATCTGCTAGACATAACCATTATGTTCTTAAAAATCCTTGTATCTTTGGGGCACCTGGGTGGCTCAGTGGGTTAAGTATCTGACTCTTCTTTTTGGTTCAGGTCATGGTCTCATGGTTTGTGAGTTCCAGTCCCACATCGGGCTCTTGGCTGGCAGCACAGAGCCCCCTTGGGATCCCATCAAGGATCCACTTGGGATACTCCCTACCCACTCCCTCCGTGAGCACATGCACTCTTTCTCTCAAAAACAAACATTATTTTAAAAGAGGGGGAAAAAAATCTTTGTATCTTTGATCTATTTTTCTTGCCATACTCACCTGGCTAGAACTCCAGGAGAGAGCTGGTTGAAACAAAGTAAAAGTTTAACAGTAACTGTCCTTGTCTGAGTTTCATTCTCAAAGGGAAAATGTTTAGTGTTTCGCCATTAGCTATGATATCTGTAGTAAAGTTGTTGTTGTTATTTGTATACATTTTTTATCAGTTTAAGGAAATGCGGTTTCATTCCTGACTTTATAAAAGTTATATTTTAAATCATGAATGTATATTGAAATACATCAAATCCCTTTTTTTATCTATTGAAATACTCATCTGATTTTCTACTCTTTTTTAAAGTTTATTTATTTATTTTGAGACACAGGGAGAGAAAAAGAGAGAGAAAGAAAGAGAGAGAGAGAGAGAGAGAGAGAGCAGGGGAGGGGAAGAGAGAGAGGAAGAGAGAGAATCCCAAGCAGGTTCTTGGGTTAGATTCAGGGTTCAAACTCACGAACTGTGGGATCATGACCAGAATGAAAACCAACAGTCAGATGCTTAACTGACTGAGCCACCCAGAGGCCCCTGATTTTCTACTCTAATCTATTCATTTAGTGGATTATATTTATTTACTGTCTTATATGAAAGCAACCTTGCATTCCTGGGATAAACTCATTTGGTCACGGTGTATTTTCCCTTTTTATATATTGGCCAGTAGGTTAAGCACTTTATTTTTTTAATGTTTCCTTATTTGTCTTTGAAAAAGAGAGAGAAAAGGACAAAGAGAGAATCCCAAGCAGGCTCCTCTCTGTCAGTGCAGAACCCAATTTAGGGTTCAATCTCACAAACCATGAGATCGTGACCTGAGCCAAAATCAAGAGTCAGACACTTAACTGACTGAGCCAGCCAGGTGCCTCCAGTATTTTTTGTTTTTGTTTGTTTGTTTAATTTTAAGCTATTTCAGCTACCGTGTCGTGATATCTCATAGTGGTGTCTCTGCGTTGTTCTAATGACTAGTGATGTACATACTTTATCATTAAAGCACATCTTTACATGTGCTTATTTACCATCTGTATATATTCTTTGGGGAAGTGTCTGTTAAAGTCTTTTACTCTGTGTTCTATTGAGCTGTTTTGTTATAACTGTTTTCTTGTAACTTTTTAGTTTTTATAAGATACACGATTTGCTAGTATTATTTCTAAGTCTATGGCTTACTTTTTCATTCTCTTCACATTTCTTTTGAAGAATATAAGTTTCTAATTCTGATGAAATCCAATGTATTTTTTTAATAGGTATTCTTTTGATGTCATATATAAGAAATATTTGCCTTATTTGAGGTCATAAAGTTTTCTCTTTTGTTTTCTTCCAGAAGTTTCATAGCTTAGGCTATACCTTTAAGCAAAGGATCCATTTTGAATTAATTTTTATATATGCTTCAAGATATGGATTGAAGTTCTTTCCCCCCCCCACATTTGGCCACCAAATTATTCTCACACTATTTATTGAGAAGATTATCATTTCTGAATGGTTTTGTTCAAGAATTTTGCCTAATGATTAAAACTGGCCAGTATTTTTATATCTCACACCCTCTTTGTAATGTTTGATAACAAGTCATTCTAGTTTCATAGATGAAACTGGAGAATTTCCTACTTTTTTATTCTTTTGAACATATTATATAAGGTTGGAACTATTTTTCTTCTTTGAATGTTTGATACCAGAGTGTTTGGTATTCTCATAAGCCATCTGGGCCTAAAATTTTCTTTGTGGAAAAATGTTGGCTATTAATTTAAGTTCTTAGGTGTGGCAAAATATGTTTTCCTAGGAATGTGTCCTTTCTTCCGTATTTCCAAATCCTTTGCTATATATATGAATGTTTATGATATCCCCTAATCATTTTTTAGTTTTTGTCTGTTTCATTTTAAAATATTTTTTCTTTTAAAAATTTTTTTTAATATTTATTTATTTTTGAGAGAGAGAGAGAGAGAGAGAGAGAGAGAGCATGAGCAGGGGAGAGGCAGAGAGAGAGGGGGACACAGAAAGTGAAGCAGGCTCCAGGCTCTGAGATGTCAGCCAGAGCCTGATGTGGGGCTTGAACTCACAAACCGTGAGATCATGACCTGAGTTGAAGTCGGATGCTTTACTGACTGAGCCACCCAAGTGTCCCTAAAATATTTTTTCTAATTTATCTTCTAGTTCACCAATTCCTCTTTCAGCTGTGTTTCCTCTGCTATTAAAACCACTAATCAAGTTTTTAATTTCAGCTATTATGTTGTTTTGGTTCTAGTAATTTCATCTTGACCTTTTTCAAATCAGCTATGTAATGTTTTTGCTACAGATATTTCAAATGCATCTTTTATTTTAATAAATAGTAAGCATAGTTGTTTTATTACCTATTTGATAACTTTCTAAATCTAAATATTAACTATTTATGGCTCTATTTCTTTTTTTAAATTTTTTTATAGTTTATTTATTTTTGAGACAGAGAGAGACAGAACATGAGCGAGGGAGGGACAGAGAGAGAGGGAGACACAGAATCCGAAACAGGCTCCAGGCTCTGAGCTGCCAGCACAGAACCCGATGCGGGGCTCGAACCCACGAACCGCGAGATCATGACCTGAGCTGAAGTCAGACACTTAACCAACTGAACCACCCAGGTGCCCCTTTATGGCTCTATTTCTGTTATCTGCCATTTCTTTTGGTTCTTGCTCATTTTGTCTTCTTTACATGCCTACATAAGTCTAACTAGATATGTACTAGAAATAGTACTTGGAAACCTATTTATAGGAATAATTTGAAACCTAATAGAAATCTACCTTCTTACAGGGTGGTCTGCATTTCCACTAGGCACCCAGGGACATTATCAGTCTGAAATCAGTGTCTGGAAGCAAGTACCAAACATGTTTACTTCAGGTACATTCTTACCCTCAAGATATAGCTCTTTTGTGTCTCACTTTGATGTCAGGAAGATCTCCTATTCAACTTCCCACTTAGTGCAATCACAGGGCTATTGCTGTGCCCTTCACTTAGTGAGGACATCAAAATTAAAGTTTCAAGTCTCAGGACTGACCAATACTCACTGAGCAAAAACATGTTCTAATGACTACTTACCTTTTTCAGTTCTTCCTTTTCTTAACTTTGTCTCACAGTCTCTTCTTCTCTTTTCAGTATCTGCTTCTAAGAAAGGTTTCTAGATTTTTCTCCCAGGATTTTTAATGTTTTCTTTGTAGTTTATTTTTATTAGTTTTAGTAGTTTTCTTCGAAAGAATTCGCCAATTACCAAAATCCAGAGGTCCATTCTTTTCTTCCTGAGTCATTTTTGCTGTTGACATTTTAGGAAATTGTTCATTTCTTCATGACGTTTATACTTATTGGCATAAAGTTCTTCTAGTGTTCTCTTTTTGTCTTTTAAGTCTTTGGTATATCTGAGGTTGAGACTCTTTCATTTCTAGTTGTTTTTAGATAAGCTTTATCTCCTATTTTTCTTGGTCAGACTCATACAACTGCTGTCGACTTTATTATTCTTTTTAAAAAGTCAGTAGAATCCTCTGTATTTTCTTTGTGTTTTCTATCTCATTAATTTCTGTTTTTATCATGTTTTTTAAAATTTTCTTGAAGTTTCTTCTGCTTTTCTTTCTCTAACTTCTTTTTTAAAGCATTTTTTTGTTTATTTATTTTTAAGAGGGAGAGAGACAAAGTGCTAGCAGGGCAGGGGCAGAGAGAGAATCTGAAGCAGGCTCCAGGCTCCAGGCTCCAAGTTGTCAGCACAGGGCCTGATGCGGGGCTCAAACTCACAAACTGTGAGATTATGACCTGAGCCAAAGTCAGATGCTTAACCTACTGAGCCACCCAGGCACCCCTCCTTCATTAACTTCTTAAGTTAGATAATTCATGAATTATCAGGCTTTTTTCTTTAATATAAATCAAAAAATTATTAATTATATTAATTTAAGTGTATTAATTGTATTAATTAATCTCTATTCTGTGTTATCTATTAAGACTTCAGAGAGATTTATTGGCATATCCTCTCTGATATAAATTTGTCAAATTTTAACTTTATATCTACTAATTTTTGCTTTTATTTTGCTGATGTTAATGTGGCTACTACTTCTTTATGATTAGCGTTTTTCTGGAATCTTTTTAATATTTAACTTTCATAATTTCTTCTCTTTATATATTAACAAATCTTAAGAGATTTTATGTTTCCTTTTATTTGTTTATTTTTATTTTTTTTTAAGTTTTCTTTAAGTAGTCTCTACACACAACATGAGCCTTGAGCTCACAACACCTAGATCAAGAATTGCAAGTTCTTGTTTTTTTTAAGTTTATTTATTTATTTTGAGAGAGAGACAGAGAGAGAGTGCATGCATGAGCAAAGGAGGGAGGGAGAGAGGGAGAGAGAGAGAATCCCAAGCAGGCTCTGCATTGTCAGCACAGAGACTGACTTGGGGTTTGATCCCAGAAACCGTGAGATCATGACCTGAGTTGAAATCAAGAGTCAGATGCTTAACCGACTGAGCCACCCAGGTGCCCCATGTCACATGCTCTTCTGACTGAGCCAGCCAGATGACTCCATTTGCTTATTTTTTTAATCCACCAGAACATTCTCTGTGTTCTTGAGCTGGTGAACTCAATATATTTACACACAGAATATAGTTGAATTGCTTATAATGTATTATTATGTTTTGGGGGTTTTTTTGCATTTCTTTGCATTTTTTTAGTTTAATTTACATGTATTTTATTTAGTAGAAATTTACAACTAATTTCCACTATCTTACTTTATGCCATCTCTTTGTTCCACCTTTTCTATGTTTTTTCCCTCTCTTGACTTTATGTTTATTTGTTTTATTATTTAATTTTTGCATTCTACCACATGGAAATTTATACGCTATTTTTTATTCTCTTTATAATAGTAGTAGTCATTTAGTAATCTTATTTAACAGCTCAATAAGATCTAAAACCCATCAAGAGGTAACTTCTTTCAAACAATACAAATCTAAGGATACTTTTCCTGCATCAGTCTCCAGCCTGCTCTTCGAAGTTAAGGAGTTGGTAAGCATACAGGAAAAATTTCCAGAGAAAAAAATTAAACAGTTAATTTTCATACCACTAGAGGGGGAGATTGGAGGGATTCCTCCACCTTTTTCTCCTCCTCTGCAGATGGGATGCAGACATAGACTTCTTATAAAATCTTGCAATTTCAGCCATGTGCATACCTCATTTATACTTCTTGGTGATTTCCTTCTTAACTTCCACCATAATCATCTCCTTCTTACCGCCTTTCCTTTCAATCTTTGACTGCATGGGGGCCACTGTATACACTCTCACAGATGTTGATTACAGTACAGTATTAATAAACTCTTGTCATATATTGTACTTGATGTAATTGGCAATAAGGCAGCAGAGGAAAAGGTCTATATCTGCAGGCAGCCTGACCTAGGATGAAGCAAAGCGTTCCTAAGCTTACTCTTGTATGGAAAAGCAAAGGACTGTCCATTGATGCTTTGAAGTGACAAAAAATACTCCAGTGCCAGTTGTGGGCACCTTCCAATCTTCTGAAAAACCACTGATCTCTGCCAAACATCATGGTCTGAGACTGAGCATCTGAGCATTGAAGATGATCACCCACAATCCTGCAGTGAGAGAGAGAGAAGAACCATTGGCTCAGTTGTGATCATGTGATATTCAGCGTCATGTACTACTCATATTATAAGACATCGCTTGTTTATCAAGTTAAAACGTATTAGAAATGTTTGCTTGTCTTGCGGAACACTCACAGAACAAGTTACTTGCAGTCCTAGGTTTTACTGTATTTATATTACTCACAAATTGAATTATTTATCAAATGACCAAGCTTTTGTTTCAAGAAGGTGACCTCATGATACATATGCCTCTAGCCTTTTTAAGATTCAATTAAATTAACAGAAGAAATATAAACATAAAAATTAAGCCATAGCAGTACGAGACACAAGTCTGAGATGCCACCAGAAGAATAGAACAGTGGAGAGTTTCTGAATCATATAAAGCAGGAGTCACACTAGAGCGTTAAATCTGAGGTCTTGGGTGGGATGGCAGGAGGGGGATCCCAGGAGACTCCATTTTGTGTGTGTACATTTGTGTTGTCTAAATTTCTGCAAAGAAAATGTATTCGTGATTATTTGTATAGGAAAATAAGGTTATTACATAGTTATTTAGAAATAAATTATATGGATAGAGATTTGATGATAAACACCTAACAGAGCTGAGGATCTCTGATGCTCATACATTGGACAAATGTCATAAGAACTCCTTCAAATGTGGGCTAAAATCCGAGTCTGTGAAGGTCTTTAATTCACACAGGATGCATTTTTGTTATGAAATAAAGATCTGACTGTATATATATTTTTCCAGTGGATAGTCAACTGTCTCAATATCATTTACTGATTGATCACCCTATTCTGACGGAGTCGAAATGCACCTTTATCAGTTGTTAGATTCCTTTAAATACATGGATCTGTTTTCTATTCTTTTTCACTCATATTCTGTCCATTCCTGCCCCCAATTCTATACTATATTAATTATTGTTGCTTTAAAAAATTGTTTTATTGTTTATTTATTTTTGAGAGAGACAGAGACGGAGTGTGAGTGGGGCAGGGGCAGAGAGAGAGGGAGACACAGAATCTAAAGGAGGCTCCAGGCTCTGAGCTGTCAACACAGAACCCAACTTGGGGCTTGAACTCATGAACCGTGAGATCATGACCTGATCTAAAGTCGGACGCTTAAGCAACTGAGCCACCCAGGCGCCCCAATTATTGTTGCTTTTTAATGTGTTTTTAGATCTGGCAGTTTAATATATATCTCTTCTTTTGCAAAACTATGTCATGCTCCTGCATTTTATTTTTCAGATGCAATTCGGAATTTGATGAATTTTATTAAAAAGTATCATTAACTTTGATTGGGATAACATTAAATTTATAGATACATTTGAGGAGGATCGACTTCTTTATGCCATTGAGCCTTTCCACCTACACAGCTCTACACTTGCTTCTCTTTTTTCTCCATCTTCTGTCTCTGCTTCTCTTCCATATCAGCTTTGTTATCTGTTAGTGAACATTATCCTCTTCCCTACAGAAAAGGATGTATCAGTTCATTGTAGCACTTCACACCGTCCCAATTTTACTACCAGAGAAGGGGATCATTCTTTTTCCCAGCTGCACCTCAATAAATCCTGGAGTAGGACACTCTTTGGCCTGGCTTCGCCACTTACCCTCTTCCTCATCAGTCACAGGAGCCAGGAAAGTGGGGTCGTGAATCCAATCAGGAGCAGCAATTTGAGCAAAGACAGTATAATATGAAGAATTTTTTAACTATCTCAGGAAATTGGAGTGTTATGGGGCTGGCTAGCAAGAAACAAAGAAAACACGAAAGAATATAGAAATCGCACATTTAAGGAGCAAGGACCATTCCAAGGGCTGGGATGTAGGATCAAGGAACAGACTAGTGCACGCTCCCCTCCCCCGCCCCCACCCCCACACCCCCGCAATACAGCTGAGCTCCGGGCCTTATTGGAAACGGGATGGCCATGGCTCACTGAAATTTGGTAGGATGCTTTCCAGAAAGAATTCACAGGAAATCCACCTGCTAGCTGCCGGGGAAAGCAGTTCCCAGGAGATGTCACACGGGAGAGGCTCTCCTACAAAGCCTCATGATGGGAGGCAGGTTCAGCCTGAGTGGCAGGTGTGGAAGGTGCCTGTGCTGTAGGAGGCAGACACTGGAGAGGCTGCTGACACTGTAGGGGCCACATGCACTACAGGAATCTGCCTGACTGCTGAGCTTCCGTATGTGTCTCTCTACAGCAGAGCAATGCTGTATTTCTAAGAAGACACTGCTATCCTTCTTACAAGTAAAATGCTCACCTTTTTTTCAAATAAGGAGATACAGTGTTCTCAGATTCACTGTATCCATGGCTAGCTATATTACTTAGTCCTCAAATTCAGTCATCATTCCACTGAATATTCTGTTACTTAAAGACTAACTGTAAGGTCAACTTCTGTAGCGACTTGCATTGTGGCCTCAGGAGATTCATCCAAGTTCTAGTGTCCAGTACCTGTGAATGTGCCCTTATTTGGAAACAGGTCTTTGCTGTTATAATTAAATTAGGGATCTTGAGATGAGGTTATCCTGGGCTTACAGTGGCCTGAAATCCAACAACTGGTGGAGATACAGACATGCACAGAAAAGACAATATGAAGATGAAGGCAGAGATTGGAGTGATACATTCATAGGCCAAGGGATGCTAATGATTGCCAGGCTGCCACCAGAAATTAAGGGAAAGACATGGAACACATTCTTTCTCAGAGCCTCTGAAAGAAACCAACCCGGTCAACACCTTGGCTTCCAGAACTGTAAAAGAAAAAATTTCTGTTGTTTTAAGCCATCAAACTTGTGGTACTTTATTATGACAGAATTTGGAAACTAACACAGCTTCCAGTAACTTGAATATAAAGTAAAAATAGGCAGGAGATCAAGGACTAAAATGATTAGTAAATACAAATAAACACATAGATATAATAAGCCAAGAGAAAACATGCAAAGGTACTGCAGTCCTCATTTCTGTAATTGTTCACAAGGTCATAATTAGTATCCATGGCTTTCACTTCACTACCCGTTCTGCACTTCCCCTACCATCAGCTGGGACCTCAGTCGGTCGGGACTCTTTGCTTGCTGGAGTGGCCCTAACCTTCATTTCCAAAGGATCTGAGTCCTCTAACACCCTACCTTTTATTTTTGGTTGCTATAAATTTTCATTAACTTTAGTATTAGACACAGTACAAAGAGGATTCCAGAAAATCTTCTGGGTTCTAGATTGTCCTTCTTGCCTCCACTGTGTGTAAGTAACCCAGTTTACCAAACAGTGTCACCATTTAAGAATATCATTTCACTAACAGTTTATAGATTTGGGTAGGGATTTTACTTGTTGCTAATTTAGTAACTATGAGAGTTCAAAATGTCTCTAATTTGTTTGTGTGTGACTTTTCTGTATAGTTTATTTATATAAATGTCTTAATGGTTTCTTTATATGTTATTCATGCAGTAAACATTTGGTAGAACTTATATATATATGTGTGTGTTCTACATATATGTTTTAAGGGGAATCATTGATATATCTCATGGAAGAAGCATTTTCCCCTTGGGGAATAAGGTCTCTACTCCAGCAGCAAAGTTTCCAGGTAAGGGAGGAAAAATTCTGAGTGGATTATTAGGTGAAGTTGTTAGAAGAGCCACTCCCATTACCATACCTTGATTCCAATTTATTCTGGCTATGGAAGAGAGGGTGCCATGTCATGATCTCTGATTCAAAATATATCCTGTAAGTCAGAATTTAATTTTTCCAGGGTGTTGCCTCTCAGGTTATAGCTGAGTCTTCAGTAGGCCATTTCACTGTTCAATTAAGCCAGCTGCTTTCAAGTGATGGTGTATGTGGTAAGATCTGTTAATTTCATATACATGGACCCATTGTTGTACTTCCTTTGCTGTGAGATAGGCTCCCTGATTGGATGCAGTGCTTTGTGGAATGCACTGCTGGTAGATAAACTATTTTGTGAGTTCATAGATAATGGTGCTGGCAGGAACATTATGAGCAGCAAGGGCTATTCATTTTCAGAGTATGTGAATATTCCAATAAGGATGAATCTTTGCCCCCTCAATGATGGAAGAGTGCCAGTATAATCAATCTGCCATCAGACAGCTGCTTTGTCGTCCTGGGAAAGGGGGTCATATCAAGGACTCAGTGTTGTTTTCCGCTCTTGACAAATCAGGCACTTGACAGTAGTGTCAGCAAGGTGAGCCTTGGTAAGGAGACATTCAGATTGTTGAGCATATACATAGCTTGCATCCCTACCACGATGGCCACTTTGTTCAAGGGCCCATTGAGCAAGCCCTGGATGGCTAGGCACAGAGGCTGGCTGACATCCAGAGATAGTGCCATTTTGTCTACCTGATTATTAACAGTCTCCTCTGCAATGGATACCTTTAGTGTGCATCCAAATGGGACACAAATGTCTTCACAGTTTGTGCCCATTAAGAGAAATTCATCTGTATACCTCTTCCCCAAACTTCCTTGTCACCAGTCTTCTAATCTTATTCCTTTCTAAGTCCCTGTACATCTAGAAAAAACCATTAGCAACTGCAACTTCCATTTGGACCCACATTAGGTTGGAGGTAGGTAAAGAGTAAACATAGTTCCTCAAATAAGAGGTATAAGTACTTTTCCCAAAAGAAGAGATGTGTTCTGAGCTGACAAAACAATAAATGTTCTCTACATGTTATCCTTTGGCTATTCAGTGCATGGATGTGCACACACATGTATGTACACACACACACACACACACACACACACACACACACACACTGTTGTTTACATATCTGTAGTTTCTCTTAACATAAAGCAACTATCCCTTATGCAATTGACAATGTACTCAATCCCTACCCAATGCTAGGGGAAAACTCAAAGTCACATCCAGCCCAAATTCAGGATCTTTGAGTGTAGTAAATCTTGATAAGGTCCAGATCTAGCTAGATGATAATGAATTTTTCCCCAATGCACAAATATATAATAGATGGGGTGGGGAACAGGATAACAAAAACTGATAGGAAAGAGCAAAAAGGAGACGCACTGTACAATAGTTGACGATACACTGTGTAATGTAGAATAAGCATAAGGACTTCTCTTCTCCAGGAGAAAATTGAGATATTTTTTCAGCCACTCAAAGTGCCAAGATTTCTTTTATCTATTTTTTTTTTTCTAGGAGAGAGAGAGAGACAGCGTGAGCAGGGGAGGGTCAGAGAGAGAGGGAGTCACAGACTGAAACAGGCTCCAGGCTCAGAGCCCGACGCGGGGCTCGAACCCACGAACCGCGAGATCATGACCCAAGCGAAAGTCGGACGCTTAGCCCACTAAGTCACCCAGGCGCCCCGATTTCTTTTATCTATTATCCTCAAAGATTCCCCGTTAGAGGAGGAGTGAGAAGGAATTTCCTGGGACCGCCCTGGCAACTGAATTCATCTTTCTACAGATACCAAGATTGGGATGTTGTCTTTGAGATGGCACAGCAGTAGAGGCCTTTTGCAAGGGTAAAGCCTTTCTGGCAATCCCTTAAAATTTACTTGGCTGTCAGTCAATGTCATTTGGGGGAAATCCATTAGCTCGTTATCAGAAATCTCATTGAGACAGTAAGCTTTAAATAGGGACTTTGCCCTTCTTGTTTCTATCTCTTGGAAACTGGCCTGGCAACTCTGTCAATCACCCTAGATCTTAGTTCACTGTCTTTGCCACAGACTTTATCTGAGGGCAGGGAGAGAAACAGGCTCGGATTGTAAAGCCAAGTTACAGCTTCAGACTCTGTCCCCTAAGTCATGCACCGCTCAACTGGCAAAACGAGAGAAATTACCTTTCAATATCTTTCAGCTGGTAAGGGGGCACCGCAGAAGATATTTGAGAAGAGCCCGGAGGAATGAGACCTCCCTGACTCCATTGCACTGCTGGGTCTCTGCATTCCTGTGTAGTGTGTTAACCTTATGGGGGGAGGGCAGAAAATCTAGTTTTTTCAATTGGCAAAATAGATATTATCTGATCATTATCAATGTAAGATAACTAAACCACTGGCAGAAAGGACTCTTCTTACCAGCTGCTTACGTACTATTCAACTACTGCCCATCTCTTTCCAGAAGGCCCTACTGAACCAGTTTGCCTCTCTCAAAGCACTAGGGGAGCAAGAAGGAGCCAATATATTCCAAGAGCTTGATTTAACAAAAAACAACCAAAACAAGTTTTCATAAGGCTAGAAGCCTTAGTGGGCATAGCTATCTGTTGTGAAGGATCACTTTTTGCTTGTTTGTTTTTAGTTACCAGCCCAACAGAGACAAATGCTTTCATAAATATAAAACTGTGTGATGTCAAATTACTAAAAGTTTCAAAATGCTCCACTCAATTTCTATACCTATTTCATTGCTGATCAATACAGTTTGCAGACTGGCTTTGGTCCATACATCACATTTTTAAAGAATATTTTTATTTATTTCTAGGAGAGAGAGAGAGACAGCATGAGCAGAGGAGGGCCAGAGAGAGAGGGAGATACAGACTCTGAAATAGGCTCCAGGCTCTGAGCTGGCAGTCAGCACAGAGCCCGACGCGGGGCTCGAACCCACAAACCGCGAGATCATGACCTAAGCGAAAGTCGGACGCTTAACCGACTAAGCCACCCAGGCACCCCCATACATCACATTTTAAGGAGCACTGATCTAACAGATAAATCTCACTAGGTTCTCAGCCTAGGTCTCAAAATCTGTATTAATATGAGAGTCTTGGGTCAGAACATAAACTGTATACTCTAACCTTACTTACGACCTAAATAATGAATAATATTATAATCTTACCTGGCTGCTAATTAATGGAGCACATTCTAAGACCAGTGAAGCCCACTGGCTTTATCTCATTGTTTTACTTTCATGGTGAAGTGAATGCCTTGGTCAGAGGAAGGGTGTATGGGCTAATGTGATACGTCTATGGAGAATGAGGCTTATGTACAGCAACACCACATCTACTTCCAGAATGAGGAACTGTTGTAGTGAGACAAATTGTTGACTCATTGATGACAAAAGGGAGTCCGGAGTAATTGACATGCTTCATACCAGGTATCTTGCTGGTCCCCCGAAAGAAAGTTGCTTCATGAAGACCTTAAAATTGGTCACCATTGCTGTGAAATTGACTTTTCAGCAGTGGCACTAATCAGTGGATTACAGCCTTTCCCTTGCCATTTCCTTGGTAAATCAGACCCTGTTGCAATACAGCTTAAAACCCATCACTTCCTCTAGCACTTGGAAGAAAATCCAAACTCCCTTCTATGTCTACAAGGCACTGAAGGTTTAAGGCCTGACTTTCTCCCCAATTTCATCTCTTATCACTCTTTTCCCCTTGATTTGATCAGGAAGTTGCATCCATGTAATGTTCCAGCATAGCTAACTCTTAGCATATCTTGTTCCCTCTGTCCAGAACACTCTCTGAACATCCCTTCCATTCCCATAGCTTTCAGTGAACAGCTGAAATATTATCTCCTAAAAGTTATTTCTCCAGTACGACACACACATGACTTTCCAGTCAAGCCTCCTTTATTACACTTGATCTTAGCCAAAAGGCCGAGAAGCGACAAGCCTCGTTTATTTTCTTCACTTATACCTAACACAAGCTACAATTACTTAATATTATTCGAAAATAAGTTAGTACAAAAATGGAAACAAAATGGAAATTCCATAAATCTACAGGGCTTTCAAATGCTCAGATATTTTTTGAATACTCAGAGTAGGAAGCAAAAGATCAAGAGTCATCCTTAGAGACCCAATAGATAATAAAATACCCAAATGGATGCATACTCTCAAATCTCCTGAAGTCAGCCCTTGTCTTCATTCTCAAACGGATAGTGGCATTATCATTTTTCAACCACGATTCACACCAATCAGAGGCCAGGTACCCATGACCCCGCCTTGTGGCCTTTTATTGAATCAGAGCTCCCCGTCGGCCTCTTCTGTGGCCAGAGGCTTCTGGCTGCCGCTGAGCTCGGGAGCAGAGCCCCGTGCCCGCCTGCAGAGTGGGACTCCGGGGGCGCCGCGGGGTTCTGCGCTGCCTGGCGCTCCCCAGGCCGTTACTCGAGTCTCGCTCCGGCCGGCAGCGCCTCTCAGGCTCCCCCCGAGAGCTCATCGGGCCCCAGCGCGGCCGTTCAAACTGGCGAGTGTGCGCCTCTCGGGGTCCCCGGATTCTACTTGGGCGCATAGCCGTGAAAGAGTCTCAGACCCCAGGCGCCCAGCTTTCGAGTGATCGCCCTCCTGCGCCCGTCGGCCTGGGCCACCGCTTCTCCTGCCGGGCGCCGCAGCCCTAGCCTGCAGCCGCCCTCTCGTCCGGTCCATCCCTCCAGGATCCGGCTGCGCCGCGTAAAAGCCTCTTGAAGTGCTCGGGCTCCCAGGCGGAGTCCTGATCGCAAACCGAAGTTGAGTAAGGAATAGGGAAGGGAGAGACGACAGACGTGTGACCTAAGCTCCTTGCCTCCATCTACCTATCTATCTATTTATCTATCATCTATCCAGCATCCACCCACCCATCTATCGATCTGTCCATCCATCCTTCCGCTATCATCTCTTGTCGCTGTATTTTAGGACTTGAATTAGAATTCCTTAATGAGAGGTTTATCATGACGTCGTAAATGAATGCCTTTAACTGAGAAAGCGAAAATAGGACTTTTCAAACAGAAAATGTCTCAAAGTAAACTGAGGACTAGTTTTGCTAATTACGTCAAGTGGTGGACCTTTAAGTTGGACGAGCTAACGAGAAAGTTCTAAGGTTTCGACAAAAAAATTAAAGTCCATTTATACTATACTGTATGCCAGAAATTACGTACTCGTGTTTAGAGATCAGCTAAAAAGGTACAAAGGTCACGCGGTTTTTTTCAAAACCTTTTTAGGCGGTCCTCCAGCAAAAGAAGTGTAGCCCAATAGCAGTCCCTGCCCCCAACACCCGGACGTCGCCCAGCCCAAGAGCGGGAGGGGCTTACCTTGAGGGACTAGGAAGGAGGAAGGGAAAGTGGGGAAAGGGGCGGGGGAAAGTGACGGGAGCAGTGAGAGCCGGAAATGAGTGGCTAGCGAGGAGCCCAGGGGCGCCCTGTCCGGCGGCGCTCTAGCCCCCGCGCACTGTCTCTATGTTCCCCCTGCGTCTGGTCTATTTATTGTCGCGGGGAAGCAGCGGCCGCCCAGTACCCGGAACAACAAAGCACGAAAGACGGAGCCCGAGCCTCGGGGGCTCCTAGCAACGGGTCGGGGCGGGAGTTCCATGGAGACTGGGGAGCGCGCCCGCCTCATCATCATCCTTGTCCTCCAGCTTATCATTCGCATCCGACGTAACCGGCAGCAGCGCTGCCGCCGCGTTCTCTGCCGCCGCCCCCTCTTCCCACGGTAACCCCGTAGGCGACCCTGGGCGGGGGGAGCGCGGGCGACCGGGCGGCCTGAGCGCTCGCTGCCGGGCATCCGGGCGCCGGGGCTGGCGTGTGCGAGCCGGGCCGTACCGCTGGTGGGGTGTGCGGGGGCGGACGACCGGAGGAGAGGAACTAAGGTGGGAGGAATTGGTCCGGGGGCCGAGGGACGGTCTACTTCTGAGGAGGACTGGGTGATATTTGGGGAGCTCATCAGGGATAACGGCGTGGGGGCGGGGCGTCCCTGCCTTGTGAGCGTTATCGAGCAGGGTGTAGCCTAAGAAAAGAGGGGTTTTATTTTTCCTGTTACCCTCCCCTGAGAAAGACAGAAAGGAGATTCCCCATCTGTTTCTGTGAAGCTCTCACCCAGGAGAAGCAGAATCGTGCAAAGATGCTAGGGGTCCATTGCTTCCCAGAAAACTTCCAGCGGCCTCTGCCGCGGCGGGAAGGCTACCAGATAGCACCTTCCCCGGTTACTGGTGCCGGCAGTGCCAACAGCCCCACTTTATTATGGTCCAAATTAGGTTGGATGAAGAAGGGTTCGGAACTGAGGAAGATAAAATGAATTGTGGGTAGAGCTAAGCGAGGATGAGAATTGGAATAAGCGCTTAATGATAGCCAGCAAGAGCCCTCAAAGTAAATTTAATTGGGAATGAAGGTTTTTAAGCCCGAGATGTGCATCTGCGGGCTATCAGCGTGCTCATTGCAAGAAGACTCAGACTGCAGCCAGTCCACATCTGTGAGCTCTCTGGCAGCGTCTGTCACCTGCAGATGCAAAGCGACACTGGCAGTTCACCAGCGTGGGCTTGTGTATTTAGGGTTAAGAACAGTGCCTTAAAATTGGCTCAAGTTAAAAAAGAGAGAAACAAGCTTGGTGTGATTTTTGAGTGACGAACCAATTACAGAACCCCCGAGAAAATTGAAAAAGAGAAATATAAGGGAAAGATTTAGCTGTTGGAGCATTAATCTGCTGTCTCTTTTAAAGTTTGAGAAAATGGCAGTCCATTCAAATGGAGAAGGGACTTTTATCACTATCCGGTTTAAAGAATTATTTGCAGTTTGATATCTCCAGTTAAATATTCCGCAGCTTGTATGATCTCTCTGTGCTTTACATCCCTATTTAGTGGTTTTATACTTTACCAGATCATTCCAGGTCAGTAAATTAGGTTTTCCTATGGTATACTGAAATAGCCATATGTATCTTCTAGATAATATTATGTTTGTGTCCAGTGAGACTAAAGCTCTTTATATGAAGTTGAGGATTAACAACGAAAATAAAACTGGTAAATCATAGAAGCCATTATGTCAACCACAGCTTCTGTTTGTCTACCCAACCCCCCCCCTTTTTTTTTGTGCTAAGCTGGCTTGTTTAAAAAATTGTTTTAAATGTTTTTTATTTTTGAGAGAGAGAGAGAGAGACTGAGCATGAGGAGAGACAGAGCATGAGTGGGGGAAGGGCAGAGAGAGAGAGAGACAGAATCTGAAGCAGGTTCCAGGCTCTGAGCTTCTGAGCTGTCAGCACAGAGCCTGATGCAGGGCTCAAACCCAGGAACCATGAGATCATGACCTGAGTTTAAGTTAGAGGCTTAACGGACTGAGCCACCCAGGTGCCCCTAAGCTGGCTTCTTTTAAACAAAATGTATCATCCTTATCAGCCCCTTCAGAAACTGTAATGGTCTGCTAGTAAGTGCTCTTGATTGGTTGACTGTTGCCAGAATAGAGTTTTTAAATTGGGCATTTTCATGGAATTGAGGTTCAGTACCTTTTGTTAAAGGAATTTCATGGATGTGCAAAGAGGTGGGCAGTTAATCTTTAATGGAAAGTACGAACATTGGGAAACTTAAAATTGCATTTTAAGATGCCAAGAAAAAAGACATGATGTTGTCATCTTTAGGTTAATGAATTGAGGATTGTTTAATCTATTCATAAAGCTGTTCTTCTCTGAAGGACACCCTGGGGGGAGTGACCACATTTGAGTCTGTTGGATGTTGAGTCCCGAGATTTCCATAGTGCACATGAGACTTAGTGAATTCCCTCGGTCACGGGGTTGCCATCACACACTTCACCTAGACCTTTTTGTGGTTACCTCTGTCCCTTCTGTGTTGGAGTGGGGGTCAAGCCCTAGCTTCCTCCTCTAGTAACAATCCAATTTCTGTGTTCCCTGCTCTCAACTACAACATTCCCAGTGTCTGGTGTTGTTTTAGTTCCTATCCTTATTTAATCATGTAACAATCCAAATGATTTTTCGGGCTGTTTGTATTGTTTGTTTCTTACAGAGTGTTCAGCGCAAGTCCTTGGCCTATATATCCTTTTCACTAATGTTACTTCGTTGTGTTTTCCTTCTGTATCCCTCCCCTTTATTTGTAGAATTGAAGTGGTCATGTCAGATGTTCTGTATTCATTCTGTTTGTGCAGTACAACAGGTTAAGAACCTCATGCTGGGAGTGTGTTGAAATAAGGCATGTAAAAAATATTGTCACTTTTCAGAATTAGAAGGTGTTTTCCAAGTTCAAGTGGTAGTACTATAATTGTAGACACAGTGACTTTTTTAAAGGTTAAAATTGTAGAGCTTACTGCATGTTTTTAATTGAGCCTCAGATTGTCATAATTTTTATTCCAAAAAGCTTCTTAATATCAGTCTTTTCTTATCATTTTGATTCTGAAAATTTAACTGAAATTACATTTTGCCAAGTTTGAGGGAGCAACTTAAGTGATTCCCACAAATCTCTCTTTATGTGGAAAATTTTGATGTCAAAACTTTTGTGGATATACGGTAGTCCCCTCTTTATCTGTGGTTTTGCTTCCCGTGGGTTGTTACCCCCATCAAAGAGGGGCTGGAAGCAGATGATCCTCCCTCTGAGGTATGATCAGAATGGCAATAGTAGCTTAATATTAGGTTATTAGGTCATAGTGCCCACATCATTCACCTCATTTCATCTCAGCATGTGTGCATTTTATCATCTCACATCATCACAAAAAGAAGGGTGAGTATAGTACGATTAGATATTTTGAGAAAGACCACATTCACATAACTTTTCTTATAGTACATTGTTATAATGGTTCTGTTTTATTACTGTTGTTAATCTCTTACTGTGCCTTATTTATAAATTAAACTTTATTATAGGTATGTATGTAAGAGCAAAACATAGTATATATAGGGTTTGGTATTACCTGCAGTTTCAGGCATCCACTAGCGGTCTGGGAACATATACTCCACAGATAAGGGGAACTGCTATATACATATATAGATTGTGCAGAATTTGCTCTACAGTAGACAAATACGTATGAAGTATGCAACTGAATATTTTTGAAGAATGTTATTTCTTATCATGGATGTGGCACATCATTTAAAATAAATATTGTATCATCTAATTGAATGGGTGTCAGCGTTGTTTTTAGGCAAAGGAAGCCTGTAATAATTTGGTGATTGATTTCCTTCCATTGCATCATCGACCACATGATGAAACTATTGTTGCTTTGAAAAATAAAGTTTAAATTGATTCTAGGAGAATTTACAGTAGAATGTGTTTCTCTGATGTCTTTAACTGAAGACCTGTAGCGCTTTGAAAATTTAGCTGTGTTGTGACCTTTGAATCAAAAAATAAGGATTTTCTGAAAGGTACACTCATATTTGTTATACCTTTTATTTTTTTTATTTTTTTAATTTTTTTTTATTTCTAGGAGAGAGAGAGAGAGAGAGCGTGAGCAGGGGAGGGTCAGAGAGAGAGGGAGTCACAGACTGAAACAGGCTCCAGGCTCTGAGCTGGCAGTCAGCACAGAGCCTGACACGGGGCTCGAACCACAACCGTGAGATCATGACCTAAGCGAAAGTCGGACGCTTAACCGACTAAGCCACCCAGGCGCCCCTTGTTATACCTTTTATATCCCTGATGCCACATCAAGTATGTAAAGCTGGATGAAAGATGTTTCTCTTCAGGTGCTTTTTGTGCACTTATAGGCAGCAGAGAAATGGACATAGGTGAATACCAAAACATGACACACACATTTGTATTTTAAATCGTTTGTTACATATTGCCTGGTGCTATTGGTGTACAGGTTTCATCATGCTTGATTAATGAGGAGTTTCTGGAGGACCAGGACCTGCATTGCTGTCCTCGTGTATGTTAATGTCATGCAGGTGTGTGTACATATTTTGAAGATTAGCATGTTAATAAAAGGGTGTATTTATTTTCTTTGACTTCAGAGAGTAATATGGTAGATGAGGGTAGCCTTTAGTTATCTAATCTAATTAGTAATCTAATTCTTGATGCCTGCAATTTCAGTTTTTTAACTGAATTATGAGCAGCAAAAATTTCTCTAACATGATTGGCGCTTTTTACTTTTTTTTTTTAAACCAATTCAAACAAGAAAAATAATGATTTACTGCCTTGAGTAGCTCTAGTATTTGCTCGCATGAATTCTGTCTTGGGAAATTTCAAAAGGGTGAAAGAGTATATGCATGTTTGAGGTCTTTGCAGGACACGTATACAAATTTGGCTTTTGTGAAACAGCCTTTTATTAAGAAGAAAGATATGGAGTATGTGTGTGTAGTTGTGGAAAAACCAAGATTCTAGAAATATGTCATTAGTGAAAAAGAATCCGTTTGTATCAGAAATTATATTTATCTGGTCTTATCTTGTGACTGGTGATAAAATTCAAAATTTGGCTTATATGGCTTGTTTTGTCTGGGAGACCTCCTGCTAGGGAATCCCATGAAATGTTAAACACACTAAAGTGAATTCTGCAACAGTTCAGATGGGCCTTCATGGAGGAATCAATAACGAAACTGTTTCAAATTTCACCAAAAACACGAAGCACAGAAGTTCAACTGGCAAGTACAAGCATGCGGTGCTCATTCATCAAGCAAGAGTACTGGAAATCAGGCTGTGCCTTGCAGACACTTTTCTCAGGACGCATGTGGGTGGGGACTCTCAGTGTTTTAATTGTATTTAGAGACCATAGAGATCTGCTTATAGACCTTGGTCCATGGTATGGTTTTTTTTTTTTTTTTTTTTTTTTTTTTTTTTAGTGTTTGTTTATTTTTGAGTGAGAGAGAGAGACAGAGTGTGAGCAGGTAGGAGGCAGAGAAGGAGAGGGAGACACGGAATTGAAAGCAGGCTCTGAGCTGTCAGCACAGAGCTCCACACGGGGCTTGAACCCACAGACTCCAAGATCATGACCTGAGCTGAAGTTGGACGCTTAACTGACTAAGCCACCCCTGTTTTTCGTTTTTAACTCGCTCAGTGAGAACTCCTAAAACTTTAAAAGCAGTAAAAATTTGTTTTTATCAATTAAATAGTTCCAAAGAATCAGGTGCTAACCTTTGTTGGTTGATAAATGACAGGTATTTTCATTGTGAGGCAGAACGATTTTAGTCCAAATCAGCTCTGCTTTCTTAGGATCAATGTTAATATAGCACTGAAGAGTACTGGAATCAGGATACAGGTTGTCTGTTCAGCATAGTGGCCTGGCAGCTTTTCCGTGACAATGGCCTTGGCAAGTTATTTCGCTGCCTTGATTCCCCAGTTTTTTCAACTGCAGTATGGAGTTAATACTAGCACTACCCTGTAGGGTTGCTGTGAGAATTAAGTGAAAAGCATTTGGAACAATGCTCAGCTTAGTTAGGTGAAAAAATATTAGCAGGTGCTAACAGCAGTGGTACTAGGCAGCACAATGCAGGTGAACTGGCTGTATATACTTTGTGTCTTTCATATGGAGGCTTTCTGTTAAAGCACTGAAATTCTTGATGTGTGAATCCTGACTGTTAGACTCATCCCTGCTGTTAGGTTCTGGGGGGAGGGAAGCACTTTTGTTTTAATTTTGAATTATCACACAGGCATCTGGTTATCACTTATGGCAGATGGACTAAGTAAAAAGAGACATCTCTGTTTCTTGGGAAAGGAAGGCCAACAAAGCCTGATCTGGCACCGCGTTGCAGCTATTGAAATGCTATTACCCTGTGGACTTGACCACTTGTTTTGCTGTATGGTTCTTCTGAATAAAAGCAATAGACCCTGCTGGTTTTATTTAGCAGAATTCCTCTTTCTGTAGAGGATACTATTTTTGCTTGTATAACCTTAAATGGTGATAAACTTGAAACTTGTTGGTGTCTTTGTCAGGCCATTGAACTTGAGTTCTCTGTTATCACTATAAATGTTCTACATTGTAGCTTTCTTGTAATTTTAGAAGTAGCTGCGACTGCTGCTCTGCTCCAGTAATTCAAGTGACTCAAGAATGACCACATAGAATTGGAAAATTATTTGTTTATGGTAAGGCTAACACCAGATACTGAGGCTTACCTAATCAGGAGCATAGCTTGATAATTGCAGCTTTGTTTAGGCTATTATTTAAAATGGTTAACTTTTTAAAGTTAAGTACAAATGTTTTAGTTTAGTTATAAGGACATTTGGAACTGCTGACTAGAAAATAAATGTTTCTGCTTAAATATAGTGAATTGCAAACTGTTCTTTCCTATTTTGGCTAATTTCCAGGTCTTGGTGGTTAGTTGAAATAATATTTTTATAAAAGGTATATTAAAGAAGTTTATATAAAACGTGCTGCTAAAAATATGTTTTGCTTTAAGCATACAGGAGTGGAGTTTTATAACCCTTCCATATTGTGCTGTTTTGTTTTAGTTGGTTTTTATACCATTTCTCCCCTAAGAAGTTTGGCATATATGCTTGTATTTAGAGATGTGGCTTTTGTTTTCCTGTTTAAAGAGAGGGAAGTTTAGTTGATGTTCTTGATGTAGTTGAGTAATCATTTTGTTGACTAGATTGATTTAGTATTGATATAATGTTAACATTATTCCTATAGCCATCGTGGATTCTGGATCTGAAAAATATTGAGATAAGCAAAGAAACGATCGTGGCTATTTTACCGATATCAATACCGTGGAGATATAGATATATACATTATATATACACACCTCCTTTAATTTTAGATACTCCAAGGACTACAGTGGAAGATTTTTACAAAAGCAGGTCTCCAAGGTGTCGATATTGTCCAGAATAAAAGCCCATTTTGAAATAAAGTTCTGACTAACTCATTGTTAATGTTCCCTAGTGTTCTTTCCACCACACTTTTTTAAGGACAGGTGTTGCTGGCCTTGAGATATAAAGATAATAAAGCTAATGTGTAATCTAAAAGTACAAATGTGAAGATGGGAATTTGTTTTTTGACTATGGTCACCATTTATAGAACCCATCATTGTTTGAACCTCAGCTAAGACTCATGGTAAACCTGAACCCTCTGTGGAATGAGAACCACCCCAGTTCTTTTAATTTTCTGCAGAGCGTCTTTCGAGCAGCAGAGCCTTTTATTTTTCTTGCCAGCTTCTGGCTACAGTGAGTTTCTTGGCTATCTCCAGCTACTCCTGTGCATGTGTAACCTGGTGAAGTTGTGATAAACCTCCTTTAATTGCATGGGTTGACCATATCCCAGAATCTTGGCTGGGGGCAGGCAGGTTAGGGTAGAGGTGGATGGCACAACCATCTTGAATGTATAGTCATTGTTTCGTGAGACCTTCCTCAGCACAAACTTGGCCTGCTAATCTCAAAGGTACACTAGATTTTTTAACCCAGTTTTCTTCTCCTTTTTTGGTGATGATGGAAGTCCTAAAGTAAGGTATGTGACACTGCCGAACAGTTTTTAACTGATAAAAAGCCATGTGAATAACACTTTTATCATCTCAACAGCATATTGCTAGTGTAAATCCTTAGGTTAGTAAGCTGAGGAAACCTTTGGCTGGCCAGTGATCTTGAAAATTCTGATTCAGTGCACAGTACGGTACCGCGTGGATAATTGTTTAATTTGTGTGTCTATTAAGAACGTGTGCCTTCTAATTTACACTTTCTAGGCTCTTTGTTTGGGGCTGATTAAATTGGAAGAGTTTCAAATGTCTGAAGCTACATTCTTAATTTGTCTTGTGTTACATCCTCAGTCTCACTTTGTAAAGAGAGGAATGATGGCTTTATTATCATACTCATTTAATTGGTGATTGGTATGTGCTGTAAGTAGCTGACCTGTTAGCTAGTCTATGACCAGCTACCATAGAATGACCTTTGGATAGGAATGATTTAGGACTCATAGGACTCTTGGGGTTAAAATGGAGAAGGTAACCTTTGGGATAGAGGAAGGGGAGTATATACATCAAAAATGTTGAGGAACTGTGTGTTTTAATTAAAATAATTGTTTATTTCCATCAGAAACATATTTCTGTATTTGTAAAAGCTCCTGAAACACAACTGCCCCTCAGGATTTGGGGGTCTAAACTGAAACCAATAATAACTTGTTAGGTGTGTGAAGGAACCCCGGGGAGAACATACCAGCAAGTTAAATAAGGGATATGATAGGATGCTGTTAGAGAACTTGAGTGGTTTGGAGTTACTAAGATTCTTATTTGTTACAGTGAAAAATGTCTACCCTTCTTACTTATTCCCCAACCCCATAATTCTTTTTTCAATCGTTCTTAAAGTATTCATTTAATTGAGCAACTATTTGTTGAGTTGATGACCAAGTGCCACCTAAGCCAAATTCTAAAGACACACATTTATATTCAACAGTTCTCTCCAAGGCGTGTGGTGCCTACAGTGTAGCACACAGTTGTCATATAGACAGTAGCTTTGCAGTATCCTCTGCCCAGAGAACTCCTCTCTCAGTGTTCTTGACTGGCTCCTTCTTATCCTGCAAGGTCTCATTTTAAGAAGAATTTTTCATCTCTGAGGAACTTAAGAGGCCTGCCTGCATCATTCCTCCTAGAGTTTCTCTTGTGTCATCTTATTCCCTTTACAATGTAGATCACATTCTCTTCGTTATTGTAATTGCTTATCTGTTCGTTGTCAGATTCTTCCACTGGAATACAGCTGCTGTGAAGGTTCCTTATCTGACCATTTTGTTCTGAGCCGTATTCCCAGTGTCTACAGTGGTTGGTTCATATCAGTTGTGTATTCAGTGAATCCAGTTACAAGTAGAGACTCTGTTATTTGAAGCAATGAGGAAAGGGCATCCTAGGCAAATCTAAAATTAAGAAAAGGTCTGCTGTTGCAGGAGAAATAGTAAATAGTTGAGACTGTTAAGGTGCGTTGGAAGTGGAATATTAGGTTACCAAAGGTAAATTGGAGACTTGAAGCTCACTGCATTCCAAGCCAAGCAAGTTAGAGTCCATTTGTCTGTGCAAGACAGAGCCAAAAGACTTTTCTTCAAGCAGGGGTGTGGCACAATTAGATAGCTTCTTTGGTAGATGGACTAGATTGTGGGGACTGCAAGCAAAGTTCCATTAGAAGGCGGTGGCCATGAGGACACGTGAAAGCTAAAATAAAATGTTGATGCTTTGGATGCAGAAAAGAAGTGAGGTGAAGAGTTAACTGGGTATAAGCGAAAGAGCAGAGCTGAAGGGTGATTCTGAAAGTTCTGATTCAGGTGTGTGAGTGTTGGAGGGTGGCTCCGTCAACTGAAACTAAGAATTAAGAGACCACAAGTATTTCTGAGGGGATTGATTAATTTGGGGTATGTTGGTTTAATTTAATGGACATGCTGAACAGCCTGTGAGGAATATGGATTCAGATATCTGATAGGTTAGGGTTGTTGTAGGAGTCAGAAACTCATAGATAGCAGTTGAAGCTTGGAAAGCTTGCAGAAGAAAAGGATTTGTGATAGTGGTTTATAACCTTCAGGGATCTTAAATTTGTTGAGAATATGAAAAACAAATGGCCTGAGGTACACATCCACATGTATGCGCACACAACTTCCAGGGGTTCCGCACCCCTGGATCCTGTTGTTGAGCTTTTCAGGGACTGTCCTGGATTTCGGTTAAGAACTTCCAATTTGTGGAGCAGGAAGGTATTTGAGACGGGAGGGGAACCTAGGAAAGTCACCTCAGAAGCCACAAATAGGAGGTGGTGAGGGAGAATTTTGAGAGTCAGGAGTGCCCAGTGCTTTATGCTCTGGAGAGGTCCATTAGGAGGGAGATTCAACCGTGACATCAGATTCAGCAGTGAGCCGTTCAGTCGTAAACGTTTCATACCATGCGGAGGCACAGGGCAGAGTGTGAAGGTTTCATGCATGAATCCAGTTAAGGAAACAATGCATGGTAAACAGAGTGCAGAAGTCTCGATGTTCTCTAATGATAAACAGGTGTGATGGGAGACTAGGGCCCAGTTTAAGGACCTGCTGAAAGGGAAATTCCATTACTGTGATGACCTGTTGTGGCGTTGCAGCCCAGTAGTTCTCAGCTGGCTGCCCATTGGAAACAACTTGGAAATATTTTTAAAAATTAGGCCCCTATGAAGGTTATATCTCTGGGGGTTGAGGCTTTTTGTAGTTGTTGTTTTATCTTTTACTTAGTGGTTAAGAACTAGTGTTGCAGTCAGAAAACTTCATTATCATTCTTGACTTATGTTCTATGTAAGAATACTTTCTTTTACTTGTATGTTGTCTAATTATTCAGTTTACTGTTGTGCTATTTTAGAATATTTTTAGTCTTTCTCACAGACCTTAATTTCTAGTTTAAAAAATGTTAAGGCTTTCTTCTGCTCTTCAGCCACATCCTCCATACTTACTGTTTTTGAGTGACTCAGCACTCAGACAATTAAAGATTTGACAGTTCTGAGTAAAATAGGACATTCTTAATGGTGCTTACATGTGGAAGATATTCATTCTGTAATCCTGTTTGCTTACTTTTTCACTAAATAGCAAAAACCGTATTTTACCTAGAAAAGTTTGAACTCTGTATTACTATTTTCCAGCTAGCTAATTTAATTCATAATTCCACCTTCCTTTTCTTAAAATGGCAGCCAGGCTTGACGCAGACCTTAAACAGGTTGTCTGCACCAGAGCACAGTTTTATACAAAGGCTAAGCCTGTAAGAGCAGTTGAGAGGAAACCATCAGAATAGAAAATCTCCCCTGTTGTATTTCTACCTTGGGGGTGCTTTCTCCTGACTAAGTTCTTGATGAGCTATCTGCATTCAAGTTTGAACCCTGCATCCACACCCCTGACATAAAAATCAGAATAGGGAGAACTTTGATCTTCATGGGTGTCAAACCTGACACCAACCAGAAGGTGAAAAATGGGTCGTTCACCTTATTAGCCTCCTAGTGAGTTAATATTTATACTACCAAGAAAATTATAATCTTCCTAAAATTATATGCTTTTTATTAGCTTATTAATAGCTAATGGCTTAATTAGTTTCACAAATTGTGGTTACTTATGAGTAAATTAGGACAAATACCAAGATTCTCTATAAAGTAACAGACTTAACTAGGTTTTGAAATGCTGGCTCACAGTATGGGAAAATACAGACATATAGGACTAGGGAGAAAACCCATGCCTTACACTTGAAATGAGCACAGTAGATTTACACTTTAAGTGAAATGAGCATGTTGCAATTTAGTTTCCAAATCTGTTGTACCTCTGATTTTCCTGTGTTTGCAGGTACCTAGCTAAGTAAAAGTTAGCCAGATATACATTTTGTAATATGTAATAGACTTGGTCAGATTCTTTTTCCCCTTTCTCTTCCTGTTCCCTTTCTCCCCTAACCCCAGCACCACCATGCCCCCAAACACTGTACACATCAACACTTGGTTTGAAATGGTTTTGTTATTATTGGGGATTTTTTTCTTTAAATCACTGTTATATTTCTTTAAATACTAAATAGACACATCAAAACTCTTTATTTTTGCCCCTTGCCTTTTCTATTTCCTTGTTTCTTTTTTTCTTTTTCAAAGTTTATTTATTTTCAGAGAGAGCAAGAGTGGGAGAGGGGCAGAGAAAGAGGGAAAGAGCGAGAATCCCAAGCAGGCTCGGACTTGAGCCACCAGCTCACAAACCATAAGGTCCTGACCTGAGCCGAAATTAAGAATTGGATGCCTAACCGACTGAGCCTCCCAGGCACCCCCCAACCCCTTGCTTTTAGACTTGAAAGAACATGATCTGTTTTTGTTTTCCAAACCTTGAGGACCAACCACAACAGATAACTTTCCAGTTTTGAATATATCTCTATTTGTGGAAGATAAAGGAGATAATAATAGTAACGATGAGAATTGCTAAGTTTGAATGCTTACCAAGTGTAAGTAATGCACTAAATGTTTTGCATGAAATTTCAATTTTTACAACACTCTGTGATAGGTACTATTATTTGCCTTATTTTATAGATGAGGACATTTAGGCACAAAGGCATCAAATAACTTACCTAGGGTCACACAGCTGGTAAATGGTAGAGTCTTGATTTAACCCAAGTGATCTCTTCCAGAGTTTGAGCTCTTAAACTTGTGTGTGTGTGTGTGTGTGTGTGTGTGTGTGCGCGCGCGCACATGTTAGAGTTTGTACTGCGTTTTAATCTCAAACTAACAGTTAAGCTCTCCAGACATTTTGTTGAATGTGTTTAGTGTCTTGGGAACTATGCTAAGGCTTGGGTATAAAAATAAGTAAGATTTGATCATGTGCTTGAGGAGTTTATTGTCTACCAGGGAGACGTAAATAAGTACAAAATTTCACTATAGTGTGGGAAAATCCTATGAAAGTGGTTTGCATACCAACATGGTAATGGGACTCAGAGTAGGGATACCTGGGCTTAGTCTTAGGGATCAGATGTCTCAGTTTCTTTGATTTCTTATTTTACCCATCATGGTTTTAATTACTTTCTCTCCGAGGGTTTTCAGATTTTTACCTCTAATCTAGACCTGAGTGATGGACTCTTATCTAATTGTCTGTGCTGTACCTCCCTATGGATGTGTCTCATAAGTTCCTTCAACTCAGCTGTTCCCAAACAGAATCCTTTCCCTCTCCTCATCCCATCTCCTCTGCAACCTCCTTCCAGTGTTTCTCTAAATAGTATGTGAGGCCACAAACCTGGGGTCATCTTCCATCTCCCTTTTCTTCTTTCCCGTATCAGCCACTGAGCTCTGCTCACTCATCTCCTAGAAGTGTCACTCTTCTCTCTGTGTCTTAACATCTTCATCCACCCTGGTCTCCACTGCTGCCCTGTCTCACCAGGACTGCTGCACTAGACCCCGACTGAGTTTCCTGCCCATTCTTATCATCCAGCCCATTCTCCCATTACAGAAGTGCCAGTGATATATTTTTAAAAAGCAAATACTTCGTGTCATTTCTTGCTTCTCTTGTAGTTCATTGCTCTTGGGATTAATGTGAGAATGTGAAAATCCGTAGCCTAGCATAGAAGGCGTGACCGCTTTGTGCATCTCCAGCCTGGTCTTGTGCCACTCTTTCCTCTCGCTGTGCTGGCCCTTCTTCAGTTCTGCATGGTTTGTACTCTTAACTCACCTCAGAGCTGAGACCCTCTGCCGGTCCCTCTACCAGGTCTTGCTCAGGGCTGGATCCCCACTCCCTAGCATGAGGCCAAATGTTTAGATTTCCAACTCATTGATACGGAATTGATTGAATGAAGGGGATGCTGGGCTGGAGAACAAATAGGAGTGAGACAGGTGAAGAATTTTAGCAGAAGGAATAGCATAAGCAGGCAAAAGATTAATATTCTTTAACATATAAGAGCTGGTATAAAGCAGTAAGAAATCTCAGAAGGAAAATGAACAAAGGATCACAGACAGTTAACAGAATAAATACAAGTGGCAGTACTTTAAAAGTTCACCCACATTAGTATTCAAGGAATTTCACCCTCATCAGTTAATTCAGGATTGGTTTTTCTTGTATCTCAGATTGTCCAAGACCTTTACAGAATATTTTGCTGATGAGATATGACAATATACATGTGATCTCAATCTTGTTTAATATGCAGATAAATGTAAGGATTCAGCAGCCTAAAAACACGTGCCTTTATAAGCATGGGGGAAAAACCCTTAGTAATTATAACTATGTAGGACTATGGGTGACTTGTTAATTCTTTTAGTATTTTGTATGTAATTGGAAAATGACATGCTATCTTACTTAAAAACCCTGCATCTAGACCATTTATTTGAAATACTAAGAAATCTATCCACAGTAAATCTTGCTCTTCATAAGGAACTGATACACTCAATTTCTCATCCTTTGAGTTTGAATCCCCAAATTTCAAGTTATATTCAGTAAAATATACTTTTTTTTCTTGTTATCCACCATAATACATTAGTTAATGTTAGCATCGACTAATATGGCATTAATTGGGCACATTATGATTTGGGAGGTGCTCATTAATTTCTCAAACCAATCATGCGATGAGTAAATTGTGTTGTGTGCATTTTACAAATAAGTGTAGGAACAGTTCAGAGCCAGAGCCAGACCACTCTCACATAGCTTCCACTAGGGTCCAGGTTCTCTTATTTTATTAATGAGAGAGAGAGAAAGAAAGAGAGAAAGCCTCTGCTCAAGCACTGGGGAGGAGTAGAGGGAGAGAGAGAATCTTAAGCAAGCTTCATGCTCAGTGCAGAGCCCAACACGGGGCTTGATCTCAAAACCTTAAGATCCTGACCTGAGCTGAAATCAAGAGTCAGAGGCTTAACCAACGGAGCCATCCAGGTGCCCCCAAGCTCTCTTACTTTATAGATGGATCTTAGTATTAGTACATGATAAAATAGTGAAATTCTTTTTAAAAAAATTTTTAAATGTTTTATTTATTTCTAAGAGAGAGACAGTGTGATCAGGGGAGGGTCAGAGAGAGAGGGCTGAAGCAGGCTCCAGGCTCTGAGCTAGCTGTCAGCACAGAGCCCAATGCGGGGCTCAAACCCACGAACCGTGAGATCATGACCTGAGCCAGTCGGACACTTAACCAACTGAGCCACCCAGGAGCCCTTATAACACCCAGTGTTTATCTAAACAAGTGCCCTCCTCCGTGCCCATCACCCCCCTTTCCCTCTCCCCCACCCCCATCAGCCCTCCATTCTCAGCATTCAAGAGTCTGTCATGGTTTGTGTCCCTCCCTCTCCCCAACTATTTTTCCCCTTCTTCTCCCCACATGGTCCTCCATTAAGTTCCTCCTAATCCACCTATATGTGCAAACTAGATTATGTATTCTTAAATTGCAAAATACTTTTTTTTAACTGAAACTTTTTCACTGAGTATAAACCACTGACTTGCCTTTCATTAAGCACACATTCAGAAAATCATCATTTAAGTTAAATTTTCCTCCGTTATCTTTTAGGCATTACAAATATTTTTACTGATGAAACAGAAATTTTCCTTACTATGTTTCTTAAGTAGACAAGTGTTGGCAACTCCCCAGTTGTTGTTAATTAATTTCCATTAAAAACACGTGTTTTTGTAGTTTTCTTAATACAGAGTTTAAAAATTGTAACAGTTTGGGGCACCTGGGTGGCTCAGTCAGTTAAGTGTCTGACATTGGCTCAGATCATGATCTCACAGTTCATGGGTTTGAGCCCCGCATCGGACTCTGCTGACAGCTATGAGCCTGGAGCCTGTTTCAGATTCTGTATTTCCCCGCTCGCTCTCTGTCTCTCAAAAATAAAATATTAAAAAAAAATTTTTAAAAATTGTAATAGTACATTTTCATGCGAGTTATTTGCATGAAGGCTACCTGCTTACTAGTCTTCAGAATTAGTATTTAAACTGAGTCATAAATAGTAAGTGGAGGCAAAAGTAATGAAGATACTTTAACTTTCTGTTTAACTTAATTAATAATGGTTTGTATATCAAGTACTTTTTGCTTTATACTTAAATACTTGTTGAATGTTTTATGTAATATGGGTGGCATAATATATAATCCTTTCCTTTGGAAAGTACAGGGTTTTTTAGGCCAGGCATACTGTTAGTAAAATTTTCTTTCTGTGGCTAGAATGTGAAAATGCCACCCCTAAAGATGGGTCCTAGAAGTGTAAGTTCTTGCGCTGTGCACAGGGTGATAGTATGGTAGAATGTCACCCTGCCACACGGGTTAAAGGTTTGCAGCTTCGTCCACGTGCCTATGCTGTGGCCCTATAGTGCTGCCAGCCTCCTCCCGTTACTGCCCCTTGGAACATACAAATGCATGTTGAAGGCAAACTGGGAAGTTGAGAATTGAGACATTAATTTAACTAAACTAACACGGTAGCTCTAGAATTGAAATAAAAATTTAGTATGTAATGCCTGAATTTGTCTATAGCATATCTTCATCTAAGATGTTAGAATCTGGGGTTTTAGAATTAGATGGGATCTTAGAAACCATCTAGTCTCATTTTATACTCAATTGAAGACTATCATTCTATAACATTCTTAACTGTTGGTTAATTCTCTAGCCACACCTCCCTCCACCCTCTTTTTTCTTGAGACTTCTCTTTTGTGGAGTCCACTGCTTTCCATGTGACTCTAATTGGGTCTGTCAGTTTCCTTGTTATTCAGATATTTGAGAATAACTGCTATCTTTTCTTTCCTGTGCTAAATGTCTTGAGACTTCCCTCACACACTATTTTTACATCTTCTACCATCTACTTCCCTCTGGATATCTGGTTATCATGGCCCTCTTTAAATGATAATGTTTGGAAATTCTAGATATTTTGGTAGCGAAAAAGGCTGTTACTTCCTTTGCTGTAGGCACTCCTATCTAACCTAGGTTTTGTTTGTTAAGTAATATAATTACAAGTTAATGTTGTCTTAGTATAACTTAGTGTGAAGTAAAGGCTTTTCTTAAACACTTGAAAATTATTGTGGAGAGGGGCCTGGGTGGCTCAGTTGGTTAAGCATCAAGCTTTGGCTCAGGTCATGATTCTGACTGGAGTTCAAGCCCCGTGTCAGGCTCTGTGCTGATAGTTTAGAGCCTGGAGCCTGCTTTGGATTCTGTATTTCCCTCTCTCTCCATTCCTCCTCTGCTTGTACTTTGTCTGTCTCTCTCAAAGATAACTAAACATTAAAAAAAAATTATTGTGGAAATTTTCAGAGAGAATTACAGGGAGAATAGTATAATGAATACCCATCCATATATCTATCGCCTACATTTAACAATTGTTAAAGCATGAAACAGTAACGTGACATTTTTTTTGTCCTAAAATACAATTATATCTACTGTCAATACGTATTCTTTTTTTAAATCTTAATTTTTAATGTTTTATTTATTTCTGAGAGAGAGCATGAGAAGGGGAGGGTCAGAAAGAGAGAGGGAGACACAGAATCTGAAACAGGCTCTGAGCTAGCTGTCAGCACAGAGCCCGACGTGGGGCTCGAACCCACAAACCGTGAGATCATGACCTGAGCTGAAGTCAGATGCTTAACTGACTGAGCTACTCAGGTGCCCCTGTCCATACCAGTTCTGTACCCCAGAATAGATTGTCCAAATTTGTTTGGTTCTTGTAGCAAGATTCCAACATCTAGGGAGTCATCTGAAACTTTATCCAAATCTATTTGTTACTGAGTTCAGATTATGAAAAATAGTTGCATTTTAAAGTAAATTATGAACATGACACACCTCCCTGAATATTTTGGTATGCATCTCAAAAATAAAGCATAATTGCCTACATAACTACTCTATCATTGCATATAACAAAATGAACAGTAATTCCCCAGTATATGTATTACTCCATATCCATACTGATGAGGACAAATCCATACTGATGTCCTTCAAATATTTCCTACAACTGGTTTGTTCAAACCAGTGTTCAGTCAAAGTCCATGACAAACATATGTTTTATTTATTTTAATAAAAATGTGGACTTTTAAATTAATCAGTGTTACATTTTATTTTATTGATACTACCTCACTGGGCTAGCCCAGGAATTAACAGACTTTTTTTTTCCCCTTAAGGACCAGATAGTGCTATTTCAGACTTGTGGGTCATTTGATTTTTGTTATAACTGCTCGACTGTGCCATATAGTCATTAGGTAACACTGGAGCATGGCATGTTCCAATAAAACTTTTTTTTACACAATAGTCACTGGCCCATTGTATAATTTGCTAACCCCTGCCTAACCTGTTGTGATCTCCATTTTTTTCCATCTATTAATGTGGCTTCTCAAGGTTTGCATCAGTTCATTAAATAATATTATTTAGTTATAAAATTCAACTACCTGTGAATCCACCAGACAGTAATAGCTACCATTTAATTAATGCATGCTGTATGCTGTACGGACATAGATAATAGTATTTAATCCTTAAAAGCACCTTGTGGGGGGAGGGTTGCAGTTATATCACCAGTTTCCAAAGGAGAAAATCAAGAAGTAAGGTTTTTCCTGTCTGTTAAACAGATACGAAAGAATACCGTCCTTTTAAAAGGCAAATGTTATGGGGCGCCTGGGTGGCTTAGTCGGTTAAGCGTCCGACTTTCGCTTAGGTCATGATCTCGCGATTCGTGGGTTCGAGCCCCGCGTCGGTCTCTGTGCTGACTGCCAGCTCAAAGCCTGGAGCCTGTTTCAGAGTCTGTGTCTCCCCTCTCTCTGACCCTCCCCTGCTCACGCTGTCTCTCTCTCTCCTAGAAATAAATAAAAATATTAAAAAAAAAATAAAAATAAAAGGCAAATGTTAGCTTGGTTACAGGCATGTGTTGAGAGACTGTCAAGTCGTCTGTTGGAATTGGGACACAAAATGTCTGTTTTCCTAATGTGCTCTTTTGAGAGCTTTATAAAGAATGTGAGGTTACTTTGGATGGTATGTCTCACTTGTAGAAACAAACAATCTCCAGGAGGCCATGAGGGTTAATTTTGTTTGCAAATTGGTCTGTATTTGCCATTTCTCAAATCATGGATGGTAATTTTGTGGTTAAAGTGTTGGAGGCTGCTGTCCCCGTATCCTCAGATGCAATTGGAATATACTTAGGTTCTAGTATTTTATAGTTCTAGTTCTAATATCTTTTTCTGTATTCTGTTTGTTTAGTTTTGTTCTTCTGGCCTTTTATTAGGTCTTAGGGGTATTTTTGCCTTGTTTTTATGAGTAGTGTTTATTGTAGCCTTTCGGTTTCACTATCTTGTCCTGGTGTGGAAAGTATAAAATGTAATACAGGCATTACTGGTTTTACTGCGCTTCACAGATACTGCATTTTTAGCCAACGGAAGGTTTGTGACAACCTTGCACCAAGCAAATCTATTGGCACCATCTTCCAGCATTTAGAAAATTCTCTCAGTGTTTCAGACTTACTCATGATTACTGTATTTGCTATGGTGATCAGTGAGCTTTGATGTATCTCTGTAGTTGTTTTGGGGCACCACGAAATGCACCCATGTAAGATGGCAGACTTAAGAAGTATTGGGTGTTTCTGACTGCTCCACCAATTGGTTGTTCCCCTGTCTCTATCCCCAGGCCCCCCTAAAGCCCTGAAACATAACAATATTGAAATTAGGTCAGTTTGTAGCCCTATGGTGACCTTTAAGTGTTCAAGTGAAAGGAAGAATTACACTGCCTTTAAATCAAAGCCAGATATGATGACGCTTACTGTCAAAAGCTGCAATAGGCCAAAAGCTAGGTCTCTTGTGCCAGTTAGTCAAGTTGTGACTGCAAAGGAAAAGTTCTTGAAGGAAAGTAAGAGTGCTACTCCAGTAAACGCACTAATGGTGAGAAAATGAAACCACTTTATTGCTGATATGGAGAAAATTGTAGTGCTCTGGATAGAAGGTCAAACCAGCCCCAACATTCCCTTAAGCCAAAGCCTATCCAGCACAAGACCCTAATTCTCTTCAATTCTGTGAAGGCTGAGAAAGGTAAGGAAGCAGGAGAAGAAAGTTTGAAGCTCACAGAGGTTGGTTCATGGGGTTTAAGGAAAGAAGCCATTTTCATAACCTAAAAGTACAGGATGAAGCAGCAAGGGGTGATGTGGAAGCTGAGGCGAGTTCTCCAGTAGATCTAGCTAAGATAATGAAGGTAGTTACAACTAAACAACAGATTTTAAATATATACAAAATAGCTTTAGATTGCAGTGAAATGCTGTTTAAGGCTTTCATACCTAGAGAGGAGAAGTCAATGCTGGCTTCAAAGGATAGGCTGACTCTCCTGTTGCAGCCTGATGTAGCTGGTGACTTTCAGTTGAAGCCAGTGCTCATTTACTCTCCTCCAAATCCCAGGACCTTTAAGAATTATGCTGAATCTATTCTGCCTCTGCTCTATAAATGGAACAGTAAAGTTTGGATGAAAGCACATCTGTTTGCAGCATGGTTAACTGGATATTTTAAGCCCACTCTTGAGACCTACTGCTCAGAAAAAGATTCTTTTCAAAATATTACTGCTCATTGACAGTGCGCCTGGTCACCCAAGAGCTCTGATGGAGATGTACAATGAAATTAACATTTTTATGCCTGCTACTACAACATCCATTCTGTAGCCTGTGGATCAAGGAGTCATTTCAACTTTCTAGTCTTATTATTTAAGAAATACATTTCCATAAGGCTATATAGCTGCCACAGATAGTGATTCCTCTGATAGATATGGGAAAAGCACGTTGAAAACCTTCTGTAAAGGATTCACCATTCTAGATGCCATTAAGAACATTCATGATTCATGGGAAGAGGTCAGAATATCAACATTAAGAGGAGTTTGGAGGAAGCTGGCTTCAGCCCTCACGGATGACTTTAAAGGGCCCCATACTAAAGTGGAGGAAGTAACTACAGGTGTGGTGGGAACGGCAGGAGAACTAGTTAGAAGCAGAGCCTGAAGGTGGGCCTGGGCTGCTGCCATCTCATGGTCAATCTTGAATGGCTGAGGAGTTGCTTCTCATGGATGAACAAAGAAGGTGGTTTCTTGAGATGAAATCTACTGGTGAAGATGCCGTGAAGATTGTTGAAGTGACCAACAGAAGATTTAGAATATTACATACATTTAGCTGATAGCGCAGTAGGTTTAGTGGATTGAGAGGACTGACTCCAATTTTGAAAGAAGTTCTACAGTGGCTAAAATGCTATCAAACAGCATCACCTACTATAGAGAAATCGTACATGAAAGGAAGACCTAATCCATGTGAAAACTTTTATTGTCTTAAAGAAATTGCCACAGTCACCCAACCTTCACCCCAACTGCTTCACTCTGATCAGTCGGCAGCCATCAGTGTGGAGGCAGGACCCTCCACCAGCAAAAAGATTGACTTGCTGAAAGTTCAAATGATGGTTAGCATTTCTTTTTAGCAATAAGGTACTTTTTAAATAAGGTATATACATTGATTTTTTTTAGACATAATGCTGTTGTATACTTAATAGACTATAGTATGGTGTACACATAACTTTTATATCCACTGAGAAACCAGAACATTTATTTGAGTTGCTTTATTGAGTTGCCCGCTTTATTATGGTGGTCTGGAACCAAACCCACACTATCTCCAAGGTGTACCTATAGTCTTTGATGCAATTTGTCTTAAAAGCCAGGAGGTGGCGGTGTTTTCCAAGCAATGCTTTAAGATTGCAGTTTGTGAGGGTTACTGAAGTCATGTGTTTGAATACCATGGAAAAGTCAGAGAACCTAAAACACACAATGTGTTCCTGTCCATAAAATCATTGAGTGAGGAAGAAGCCGCTTCAGCTTCTGGGATGCATTTATTTCTAAGACTATTTAAAATTTTTTATTGAGATACAATTGACGTGTAATGTATTTCAGGTATACAACTTAATGCTTAATACATGTATGAATTGCAAAGTAATCACCATACTATGTCATTAGCATCGGTCACCACACATAGTTACAAATTTATTTTCTTATGATGAAATCAACTCTCTTAGCAGCTTTCATATACACCAGATAGTAGTACTAATTCTAGTCGCCAAGCTGTACATTATATCCACAGGACTTATTTTATAACTGGAAGTTTGTACTTCTGGCCACAATTGTAATGCAGTTAATAAAAAGCTAGAAATATATTTCCTGAAGTTAGGGCAGGTGCAGTTTTGAATTATGCTTTTCATGGAGGAAATATTTGACAAATCATAGTAGGCGTTTACTTGAAACACAGGACAAAACACCTGATGAAACCATACTTTAATGTTAGGCCTTGTGCAGTGAGAAAGTCATTGATAATTACATTTAAATCAAAATAGAATTAGCTTTACTTTTCATACATATGTTGTTTTTCTCTAATATAGATAGATGTTATTTTTCTATACTGTACCAAAAATTCTAATATTTATGTTATTGTATTCTGTACAAAAAAATTGAAGAAAACAGTTTTTTAATCCTATATGAAAAAACTATTGGAGTCTTGTACATTTCAAAACTTTGAGTTGAAATTTTCTTTTATTTCTACCATGTTTGCTTTTTTAGTTATATTATTTCTACTTTTATTTTACCATTTTCTTCCATGTATATTTACTTGATTTCTTGGATTGCATGCTTAAGTCATTTATATTTGTCATATAATTGGTTTCTTGAGTTGAATGCTTAAGTCATTCATATTTTTCTTTTTTATGGCCAAGAAGTATCCCATTGTGTATATATACTGAATCATTTTTATCCATTTACCCATCAGTGGACATTTAGGTTACTTCCATATCTTGGCTGTTGTAAATAATACTGTGATGACCATAGGGGTGCATATATCTTTTCAAATTAGTGTTTTCCCTTTCTTTTTTTTTTTTTTTTTTTAATTTTTTTTTAATGTTTTATTTATTTCTAGGAGAGAGAGACAGCGTGAGCAGGGGAGGGTCAGAGAGAGAGGGAGTCACAGACTGAAACAGGCTCCAGGCTCTGAGCTGGCAGTCAGCACAGAGCCCGACGCGGGGCTCGAACCCACAAACCGCGAGATCATGACCTGAGCGAAAGTCGGACGCTTATCCGACTAAGCCACCCAGGCGCCCCATGTTTTCCCTTTCTTCAGATGAGTATCCAAAAGTGGACTTGTTGGATCATTTTTAATTTTTTGAGGAACCTCCATACTGTCTTTCACAGTAGCTACACCAACTTACATTCCCACTAGCAGTGCACAAGCGTTCCCTTTCCTCCACATCCTTGCCAACATTTGTTATTTTTTGTCTTTGTGCTAACATGACATAACATCATGCCATCCACAAAAAGTGACAATTTTTTACTTTTTTCCATTCCAATTTGGATGCATTTTCTTTTTCTTACCTAATTGCTCTGGCTAGGATTTCCAATACTGTATTGAATACAAGTGGTGAAAGTGGGACTTGTTCCTGATCTCCAAAGAAAAGCTTTCAGCTTTGCACATTGAGTATGATGTTAGCTGTGGAGTGAATCTTTGTTAATATCAAGCACTGCTTTCTTGTTTTACAAGAGAGCTAAATTGATTGCAAGTGGGTGTTTTTTTTGTTTGTAATGCTTCAGAGATATAGAGTCTTTCATGTAGGGTGCCTCTTTCTTTTTTTAAGTACTGACTTCATATTCTATCCTTGATTTAAAACCTATTAAAGCAGTAGTAGTTTCTGAGGCTGCTTCCCAGGTTATGTTCATCTAAAATACGAACATTGAGTAACGGGATGAATTATGCTTGTGACCTATGCTTGTGACTTCATTTTTAGAGTTTAAGTTGCTAAAGTATAGACACAATTGTATTAATTTCAAGGCTTCTTCTCATTCACCAAGATTTGTTATTTTCTTGACTTATTTTTACCCTATGTATCGTCCTTGTATTCTCCCCTTAATTTATTTTAACCTGTTTGATGTAAAAAAAAAAAAAACTATGTGAAGCAGTAAATTTGACATTGTTTCTTCATTTGAGTTTCCCTTTAGTGCTTTCTGTAGCCTATTTCATGGGATGTGCATCCATTAGGATTAAGCTTGGCTGTATATGACAAAAATTCAGCATCTGAGGGCCTCGAGATGGAAATGATTTTTCTCTCACATTCATTGAGTCTAGAATTAGGAAGCACAGGGAGAATAAGGAATACTGTACTGGGGACTTGGGCTTCCTCTGTCTTACTGTTCCACTGTCCTTATCACCTAGTCTTATGATCACATGGCTACTTGAGCTCCAACTCTTACATCCAAACTCCAGGCAATTAAAGTGAAGAAGGGTGAAAAGACAAAAGGGGTCTTTGCTGGCTTAGTTTGGTCATTCTAAGCAATCTTTTCTTCCCAAAAGATACAAAACCGTTTTTATTTTACATTTCATTAACCATGATAGGATGGTGTGGCCCCTTGGCTATACCTGTTGCCAGGGATCCTTGAAAGTATTTACAGTATTTTATTTCTCCTAGGCACCTGGGTTCTGTTCACTGTAAAGGAAGGGTGGAATGAGTATTGGGGTGCATAGCTAAGAGCCTCTTTACATCACAGTTATTTCCTAGATTTTATAGGAAAATAGAACACCTGGTGAGGTCTAGATGGCTAAATGTCTGGGTTATAATATAACCATGAGAAATGAGAGTAAGAGATCTCCGCTCTGCTTATTGATTATTTTATCTGTATTAACTGTCATTTTTGTGTCATTATTACCAAATATATGTGCTAAGTACCTTTCATACACTCTATATAATCCCCACCACACTTTCTGGTAGGGCACTGTATTCCATGCCACGAATGAAGAGAACCGAGACACAGATGGACTGTATAACTTTTTCACGTTCTCGTAACTGGCAAGTAGTGAGCTGACCCTGCTGCTTCAGATCAGCGTTGATAACTGCCTCCGTCCTCTTTAGTAACGCATCTGCCTGCATCTCTGTGCGCTCCTACCCCCACCCCATCCCTTGTACATAAAACTTATTTGAGCTGGCTGAGATACACGAAACACAACAAAATAAGAAGATAAGCACATTGGAGGAAATATCAAAGTAAGAAAATCCGCTGAGGCAGAGATACAAATGGTGCACAGAGTGGAATGCTCTGTCACCCTAGACAGGTGCGTCAGGCCTTGGTCTGACTTGTGTTCTGTCAGACACTAAAAGACAGGAAAACAACCTTGAATTTCCTTTCTTGGGGCTCTTGGCATCTTCACCGCTTTAGTCATACAGTAATTTGAATCCTTAGAATACTAGTTTATCATATTGTAGCTGTAAGGAATCTTAAAGGTAATTATAATGGAATTGTTACTGTTTCTGGTATTCTATTTTGTGAGTTAGGTGAACTGAATTACCATTACTTGTGGTTTAGGATGTGGAAACCTAGTCAGAGAATTTTTTAACTGGAAATGGGTCTTATGCTTAGTAAAAACTGGGGCTCTTTTTTGTTGGTTCGTTTATAGAAATTCTCTTATCATAGTTTTGAAAGATATATACCTCGGAAGACTGTGATCTTGACAGAAATGGTGTTGTGCTATTTGTGAGAGCTTCTTCCTATACTCAGATTTGTGAGCTCCTTACATGTACCCCAATGTTCATAGCAGCACTCTCAACAATAGCTAAAACATGGAAAGAGCCTAAGTGTCCATCCACGGACGAATGGATCAAGAAGATGTGGTTTATCTGTACCATGGAATACTACATGGCAATGAGAAACAATGACATCTGGCCATGTGTAGCAACATGGATGGACCTTGAGGGTGTTATGCTGAGCGAAATAAGTCAGGCAGAGAAGGACAAATATCATATGTGTGCACGTATAGGAGGATTAGGAGGAACTTAACTGAGGAACATGGGGGAGAAGAAGGGCGGAAATGGTGGGGGAAAGGGAGAGAGGCAAACCATGAGAGACTCTTGAATGCTGACAAAAACTGAGGACTGATGGATGTGGGGGGGAGGAGGGGTGGGCATGGACGAGGGCACTTGTGGGGATGAGCACTGGGTGTTACGTGGAAACTAATTTGACAATAAACTATTTGTTAAAAAAAAAAAAAAGATTTGTGAGCTCCTTGATGATAAAAGATTTTACCTTAATTCGTTTTTTTCCCCTCTGGGGTCTTCAGTGCTTCGAAAGTATTCAATAAGTGAATAATGAATGGCTGACTAGTAAATGAGAAAAATCTATTAATAAATATTATAATTAATATTTCTACCTCCTTAAAGAAGTAAGTCAGTTACCTAAAATAGAGGAAAGATAAGTCATCCTTTTTTTTTTTTGGTAGCCCTGGCAGGTTGTATGAGGTGAGTTATAGTACCATTAATGATTGGACATTGGGACCACAAAGTCCCACCCTTAAATTTGGTGTGTTTGGAGAATTGCTACAATTGTGATACACCTGAAACAGTGGTTGTGAAGGCAGGTAGCAGGAGAGAAGTCTGGTAGGCTCCTGGTATGTAAACATTACTTATTAATTATAAGGAATAAAAGGTCCAGCATCCAAATGGCCAACAGACACATGAAACGATGCTCAGCATCGCTCCTCATCAGGGAAATACAAATCAAAACCACACTGAGATACCACCTCACGCCAGTCAGAGTGGCTAAAATGAGCAAATCAGAGAACTCTAGATGCTGACGAGGCTGTGGAGAAATGGGCACCCTCCTCCACTGTTGGTGGGAATGTAAACTGGTACAGCCCCTCTGGAAAACAGTGTGGAGGTTCCTCAGGAAACTAACAATAGAACTCCCCTATGACCCAGCAATAGCACTGCTAGGAATTTACCCAAGGGATACAGAAATGCTGATGCATAGGAGCACATGTACCCCAATATTCATAGCAGCACTCTCCACAATAGCTAAAACCTGGAAAGAGCCTAAGTGTCCATCAACAGATGAATGGATCAAGAAGATGTGGTTTATCTATACCATGGAATACTACATGGCAATGAGAAACAATGAAATCTGGCCGTGTGTAGCAACATGGATGGACCTTGAGGGTGTTATGCTGAGCGAAATAAGTCAGGCAGAGAAGGACAAATATCATATGTGTGCACGTATAGGAGGATTAGGAGGAACTTAACTGAGGACCAAGGGGGAGAAGAAGGGGGAAATGGTGGGGGAAAGGGAGAGAGGCAAACCATGAGAGACTCTTGAATGCTGACAAAAACTGAGGACTGGTGGATGTGGGGGGGAGGAGGGATGGGCATGGAGGAGGACACTTGTGGGGATGAGCACTGGGTGTTATGTGGAAACTAATTTGACAATAAACTGTAAAAAAAAAAAAAAAGGAATAAAAGGTCCAGATTTTGAAAGGTTCTGTATGACATGTTTGTTATCTTCTTAAAAATGACATTTTTAGTGGGGAACAGAAGGGACATGATTTGGTTTGAGCAATATTTGAAAAATAAATAGTGTAATTAATTTCTTACATCTTAATTTTCAAGACTATATAAAATAAACAGGATATTTAAGTGTAATTACTTTTTTTTGTTTTATTCCTCAGGATGTGATCTTCGTGGTGGGAAGCTCAGTTTCTAAACTACCCCAATGGATGCAGACAGTGATGTTGCATTGGACATTCTAATTACAAATGTAGTCTGTGTTTTTAGAACAAGATGCCATTTGAACTTAAGGAAGATTGCTTTGGAGGGAGCAAATGTAATTTATAAGCGTGATGTTGGAGTAAGTATCTAAATTTTGATGTGTGTGCTACATAGATTGGTTTTATAGTGCTATAAATGATACACTAAAATATATTCACTCTGCAGATGGTTTATGAGTACCTTAACCATATGCTGGTTGTACTGAATACAGTATGGAGCCCCATAGAAGGCCTCTCCCACAAAGTGCCAGCTTGTGCATATACATATCTCCAGGTCTTAGCAAAGAACTCACAAGCTACTAAACAAAATTATTCTCTTAATTTCTTTGAACTGAAGAAGGGAATATTTGTACAGTGGTCTGTATTTATTCAAGTATAATTTTTTGCTTACGTGAACGATGCATTATATGAACGAAGTCCTTACATATATATATACGTTGTGACTTTTGTAATCTGTTGTCATACCCCTCTTTATTTAGGTAAAATAAAAATAGTTGGTATTCTTAGTAACAAATTGCTGAAAATAATATGGTTCATATCCTGACCTGGACACTTTAAATTTTAGTTTTTGTTAGACCTATATTATTTAAAATAAAAGCATTGATAAATTGCCCTTAACTTTATTGAGATTAACAGAAGTGACAATACATGTTCATTGGTTTTTATAAACCAAATGATGTTGAGATATGTATCTTATATTATTATGAAAATTATGAATGTAAATGAAGGCTCTAAGCTCTAAAAATTAGGTGCAGTATGCCTCAGTAAATTATCATTAGTTCTTAGTACTACAAACTAAGTTAAGGGGAATTAAATTAAAAATTAATAGTGAGCGATAATTAAGATTTTCAAGTTCATCAGCAATGCCATTGTCACTTAAATAAAGGAATGAATATATCTGCTAAAAAAGTGTAGAGAGTAAAAGGCCTAACGCTGTTTTGGAACTTGTGCACACCATGGGCCAAGGAGGTCATTCTCCCTGGGAAGACGGCTGAGAAGGTTAAGCAGATGGATAAGCTGGTGGTGAAGGACGTTTAAATGCAGAATAAACTCAGTTTCATGTTTCTCCGCCACTTGTGTGTGAAATTTTATACTGTCTTTTAGTTTAAATTTTATTTCGACTCTTTCGTAAATTTTATCCTTCTCGATTTAATAGCTTTGATAACAGTTGGAGAATATGACATATGACAGAGGAAGGGCAAAACTCAAAATGTAACAAAAGTTTGAAGGAGAAATGTCTGATTCTTATGCTATTGTATGCAGTAAACATTTCTCTTACGGACAATGAACATATAATTAATATTTCCATAAGTGAAAAATTACAATGAAAATTTAAATTCATTGTTCTCTTGGACCTTAGTGCCTGACCAATTTATGCTCATTCTGTAGATAATTTCTTTCAAACCCACAGCTTTTTTAAATGCCTTTCATATCTGAGGAATCTAAAATTACATGTCTAGCTCCACCATTTTTCCTGCATTCAAGATTTGTATATTGAACTTGAACTTGTAGTAGGCATCTCAGCTGTGAGATACAATCTAAAGTAGCGATGAATACCGAGAAGCAGCATAAGCAAGGTAGGAGGCAGGGAACAGCAGAGGGACGCGTGCTTTGATGGAGTGGTCGGGGAAGGCCTTTCTGTCTGACAGCTGGTGAGAGACTTGACTGAAGTGAGAATATCGAGGGAAGAATATTCTGGATGAAAGTAACAATTACTGCAAAACCCCTGAGGTGTGAACAGGTTTGGCATGTTGTAGTGGAGTGCGAATTGCAAATTCCAGTTATGTGACCAGGGTCGAATGAGAGTTGGAAAGTGTACAGACTTGTAGTACATTGATTTCAAGTATACAGTAAGAGATTCATGCAGAGCTTGTATTTTTAATTAGTTACATGTCCTTTTGGATTAGTATGTTCTTTGTATTCAGTATGGAACTTGATTTCAGAATGAATGATTTGGAGAACATTTATTTATTTCAGTCTCGGGTAAGCATCAAGCAGTAGTTAAACTTTTATTAAAATGTCCACAGAGAGCAGAACCATAAGTGAAAATTAATATTTAATGTGTAATTAGCTTTTTTTGTTTTTTTTTTTTTTGTTTTGCAGAAAGTATTAATGAAGCTTAGAAAACCTAGAATCACAGCTACGATTTGGTCCTCAGGAAAAATTATTTGCACTGGAGCAACAAGGTAAATTTACTTGGATTTTTAATGTTTCCTTTGTGGGAAGGACATTTTCCCAGTTAAAATCATGTGTGTAGTTTGTCATGTCTGTCTGTATAAAATTTATTTCCTGTGTAACTGACAATCTTTTCGTCTCCTTAAAACCATAGTGAAGAAGAAGCAAAATTTGGAGCCAGACGTTTAGCCCGCAGCCTGCAGAAACTAGGTTTTCAGGTAACGTTTTCAAAAAACATCCAAACTGCAAATATTAAAGGAATTAGTTTATAAAGTTAATTTTTTTAATTTAACAGACTGAAGAAATCATGCAAAACTGTTTTTTACTGTCCTTCAGCGCGAAAACTTTGTAGTGAATTCACGCGTGTGCATACACATGTCCCTGCCCCTTTCTCACAGTCTTGTTACCTCACGAGTGACCTGCCTGTTCAGCTCTTCAGGTGGTTCGCTTCTCACACACACACAAAACCATGTTTTTGATGATCTCAGAAGTGCTTTGTCAGGATGAAGAATAGGGAGTAGGGCCCTGTGTTTAAAAAGTGGAAGCACATTTGTTTTTATTTATAGATAGCTATCACATAAATTATAAAGAAGAAAAAATATATTAGAATGAAACTTGCATAGATGTATGCATTTCATGGCTAAGGGTAAGCAGGTTATGGTTAGTGAGAACATTACCATTATAACAGGGAATTATTATTTAAAAATATGCAGAACTTACTGAATCTGTGCTTTAGACATAAATGTATTTGCTGTTGTAAGTTGAAAACATTTCACATGAATAACTAATACTGAGTATATACCTGTGTATAAGAACTCAGAAAAGCTTGCATTCTGTAAAATCAATCAGCTGTATTAAAAATGACGTGAATCCTGGGGCACCTGCGTGGCTTAGTTGGTTAAGCATGTGGCTCTTGACTTCGGCTCAGCTCATGACCTTGTGGTTCGTGAGTTTGAGCCCTGCATCGTGCTCTCTGCTGTCAGTGCAGAGCCCGCTTCAGATCCTCTGCCTCCCTCTCTCTCTCTCTCTGCCCCTCCCCCACTTGCATGCTCTCAAAAATAATTTTTTTTTAAAAACTAACATAAATCCAAAACAAAATGCACGTTGTATAGAAAGGGACATTGTATGATTGGCTTGCTGTGTTAAATCCATGGTTTAGTCCACAAAAAGTAAACGCTGGTTGGCGGGCTCTTACTTGTAAAGTGACCATCGCTGGTATGTTAACTTTATCAAATATCATTTTATGGAGGCATAAATTTGGTAAAATTAGTATGTAGTATGGACTTGTTATGTCACTTGCAAATGATGAGTAAATGAAAGAAAAATAAGATGGGTTGAAGGGATGGGCCCGAGCTGTATGGAATTCGAATGAGCAGTGAGTAGTGGGAAGTTGAGTTTCTCTCTGTCCTCCTCAGTCTTCTCTGAGGTGGAAGGTTCTAGAAAAGCACCGAAGCACTGGTGATGAGAGAAGGGGAGGATTGGTGCTTAAGGAAAGTGGTGATATTGAGAGACTTCACTGATGGTAGTGCCACTTTGGACAGTGCAGTGACTTTCATCAGCTGCCTCGTGCAAGTATTCAGATGGAAAATAGTTAACCCAGAATTGTAGTTTTACTGGGAACGTTTCAAAAGATAATAAGATACAACCATTCAAGTTATTGGCAGTAGTGACTGAAGTTACTTTTTAGCCTTGGAGTTTGTCTTAGCTTAACATTAGAAGTGTTGAGACAAATCCCAGTTTAAAGCATCATTTTCTCACTCTACCACCACCACCCCCCCGAAAGAAAATATCTAACTAAACTCACAGAAATATCTTTTTACCTTATTGCCTATAAGAAAAAGTCTGACCCTTTGGAGGTCAGTGTATGCTCAGTATTTATTTATTTAAGTGGCAACTTCCATTTTGACTCTTGAGAAGGAGAACTCTGCTCTAATTTTTTAAATCACTATTCTTTCTCCTATCCCACTAGTTTAAATATCCCACTTAAAGTTTAAAGAAATAAAACATAAGATTCAAAAGACCCAGATGTTTTAATCATGCAAATATCTCGGGTTTTATTTACCTTTTTGATGAAGTTTTTGACCTTTTTCTTTAATTACAGTTGACCCTTGAACAACACAGGTTTGAACTGTGCAGATCCACTTACATACAGATATTTTTTGATAAATATAGTACAGTGCTATAAATGGACTTTCTCTTTCTTATGATTTTCTTAATAACATTTTCTTTTCTATAGTTTTATTGTAAGAATACAGTATATAATATGTATACAAAATATGTGTTAATCGACTGTTTATGTTATGGGTAAGGCTTCCAGTCAATAGTAGGCTATTTATGAGTAGTCGAGTTTTTGGGGGATCAGAAGTTATTCGTGGACTTTTGACTAGCAGAGGGCACTAATCCCTGTGTGGTTCAAGGGTCACCTGTAATGGTAGTAAGAAGTCACTGATAATTAAAATACTACATATCAGTTCTTCATGTTGTTCTTTCTTGTTTGCATTTATTTTTAAGGAAACAGTTATTTATAGTTGCCCTAATGTACAATTTTTTTTCTGATGAGCAATTTTTTTGTTTCAAAATAATTCATTGAGTTGTGCTTCTCTCCTGAAGGTAATATTTACAGATTTTAAGGTCGTTAACGTTTTGGCAGTGTGTAATATGCCCTTTGAAATCCGTTTGCCAGAATTCACAAAGAACAATAGACCTCATGCCAGGTAGGTCTTCGAAGAATCAAGACAGCTTACTAAATTTGTAATTGCTTGTCAGCCTATAAATATTTATACTAATTGTGATTTGTCTTTTTGGATAGTTACGAACCTGAACTTCATCCTGCTGTGTGCTATCGGATAAAATCTCTAAGAGCTACGTTACAGATTTTTTCAACAGGAAGTATCACAGTAACAGGTATTTTATAATTTGAAACCAAGTGAGTCAGACACTTAACCCACTGAGCCACACAGGCGCTCCAAGAGAATTCCATTTCGTAAACTTCCATCAAGGTTTTACATAAGCAAAATATTCATATAGATGGGTACCTGTCACGTATCATGATTTATCATGTCTTACGTGTATTTTGTTATATATCTTTTGAATCCTGAGTATTTGGAAGAGGTGGTTTCAAAGACCAGGCATGGATGTCAAAGGACAGCAGTAGCACACAGGACAGTTTTTAACAGCACTGTGCTTATAAATTGTACGGAGACATCACTTACGAGTTAGGCCCAACCTTTGACTAAATTGAGTTCAGGAAAATTTCTTTGGTGTCCTCGAATTTTTCTTTTTATTCCTTTAGTCCTTAACAGAAAATACACATTCTTGACACCTTTAGACCCTGAACAAATAAGTTTTAGTTTTGACTCATTCTATGGGTTTTCACATCTTCCTTGGAGACTTTTAAAGCCTACTGCCAGGGTCATGCCTGAATCTTAAAATGGAATGGGAACAAATCCATCTCTTCCCTTCTTCAACTGTCTTTTTACATTTTGGAGCGTAGGCTTCTGCGGAGCCCCAAAGTCTGTGGATAAGTCCCTATTAATTTAGAGTTTATGATGCATAGGTAAAATCTATATTTGAGTTAATAGGTAACTTAACAACATAACAAACTGAAGACAGTTGGGTTAGTTAGTATACATTATATATGTACATCTGGAACATCCTATGAAATGTTAGTGAACAGGTAGTGAGTGGTTCCCATACACAAAGCACTATCCTCTGTTGGGGAAGGAATCAGGAAGGAGCAGACCCTGATAACACATGGTCAGTACCTTCAGAGAGTTCACAGTGGGTACAATATATATGTTTTTAAGATCTTTCTGGGCGCCTGGGTGGCTTAGTCGGTTAAGCGTCCGACTTTCGCTTAGGTCATGATCTCGCGGTTCATGGGTTCAGGCCCCGCGTCGGGATCTGTGCTGACTGCCATCTCAGAGCCTGGAGCCTGTTTCAGTCTGTGACTCACTCTCTCTCTGACCCTCCCCTGCTCACGCTGTCTCTCTCTCTCTCTCTCCTAGAAATAAATAAAACATTTAAAAAAAAAAAAAAGATCTTTCAGAAGAGTTAAGTGTACATTAGTGAAACCATTTTTATTAAAATGTTTTATGAAAATATCTTCTTTTAATGTTTCTTTTTAGCTATTTAAATGAAAGATTAAGTTTTTTAAAAGCTAGTTATTCCTAACATTATATGTATTAATTCATATGTAGCGTCACCTCATTCCCGTGTGTGTGTGTGTGCGTGCACGCGCATGTATGCGCTTCCCTATTCACTGAGCAAGCTGTGCGGATGAATGGACAGATTAGTAATAAACATGGTGGGGAGAGGGTAGTGAGTACTAATCTGTGGGGCCTTATAGACCATTTAGTTTGTAACAGCTCTCTGATCTCCCAGTACTTGGAAGCAGCTTTGTTGTACTTTTACTAGGTTCCTCAGTACTCCTGTGAGCACCAGAGGTGGCCTAACCAAAAGCCAGACTCCAGTGACCAAAACGATAGTGACCAAAATGTCCACTCCATTTATCATTCCTGCCTTTACTCAGTATCTAACCATGCTTAACTTCCCCTTGCTGTGTCACGATAGTCTGTGTGTGATTTTTATATACACCATCTTCACCCTGGGGCCCTGAAACAAGATGAATCACATCATTTTGTGTTTCAGATTTCCTCTAATTGTTCAGAAAAAAATTGCATTCTGTTGGATTTTGCTGTGACTGTCTAATTATGTAAAGTGTAGATCTTTTTAAAAACAACCCCATATTCTAAACCATGTGAATATTTTCAGTTCTGGGAAATCCGCGTTCCTGGCGCTCTTCTCACCCCTTCCTCTGTTGTGTTTGGTACAGGGCCCAATGTAAAGGCTGTTGCTACTGGCTGTTGCTACTGCTGTGGAACAGATTTACCCATTTGTGTTTGAAAGCAGGAAAGAAATTTTATAATTCATCGCTTAATTGGTTAGAATCCCTAACTGAGCACCTTTTAAAACCTGCTGCACATTGGACTCAAAACAGAAGCAAAACTGGACCAACAGTAATTGAGGAAATAGACTCTTTTATTCATTCACGGCTACGTGTGTAAGCTCCAGGCCCTTTGGATTTTATTTCAGACCTTGCTGTAATATAAAAAGGAAGTTTACAAGACATGACATTGCTGCTTTTACAAAAGGACATTCTATTTATTTTTGCAGTAATTCTCATGTCCCCGTAAGCAGAGCTGTCACAGTGTGCACTACCTTAAATTGTTCTGTTGTTGTCATTATTTTTTTTTCCCAGTTTGAGCTAATGTGCTTTATTTGTGAATAGTCTTTCACATTTTTGTATGCTGAATATGGGCACCAAAGAACCTGTAAAAGTTATCTTTTTCAATTGAATGTGCACAAATAAAAGTTTGGAAAAGATCTCTCTTCATATCCATTCTGTAACTTTTATTCCCCATTTTCTATTTTAACAAAAATTGTATTCACAATTCCTTTTTTCTTTTTAATCTATGCAAGCTTAGACTTTTGCTAAAAGTGTGTTGGCTTCTTTTTGAAGTGTATTTTGTAAATATATATATGCCGCGTGTGTATAGTATCTTTTAATGCTCTGTTACCAAATATCAAATAGGCATTTTTTCCTCGCAGATTAGAAATAAAAATATGTATATAAATTCTAGGGAATGAACCGGAGTAGAACTTTATAGATTAAGCATAATGTTTTATGTTGCTAATTTAATATGATAGAACGTGTTACATATCTTTTAAAAGTTACAAAATTGTAGTTTTAAAAAAGCAAAACCTCTTACCTATGAGATGGATGTGAGAAAGAAGCTCTGATGGGTTGAACCTCATATGTACTTTTGTGATTCTGGTAAGACTCAACTCTAGTTGTAGGAAAGTAGTAATCTTAGGTTGGTGTTCAAGGCTATACTAAGAGTCTTGTCAGAAGTTGATACATTGTGCTGTTTTAACAAGAAGTGCCCACAAGCTGCCTCTGTGCCACAGTATAATTACAATATAGTTCAACTTGAACTTGAAAGCCATTTTGCAAGATATGTTTTTCCCCTTGCTGTGTCTTATTTAATGGAGCTGAAGAGTGACTGACTACTCAGTATTTGGGATTGCTCCTCTTAAACTGACAATAAATATGCGTTTGTGAAACATTGGTCTCTGGCTCACCCATGTGAGCCCTGGAATGGTCATGCACGATCGAGCTGCACTTGGGCTCCACTTGGGGTTTGGAGTTTAGTAGACCCAATAATGATGTCAATTAGAAATAAAGCTGAGTGGAGGAGGGTCCAGTTAGCTTCTCAGTAGAATCTTAACCAGAGGCAGTATTCCAACGTAGTCTTCCACTAAAACCTGAATTTCCAGAATGTTTTGAAAGCTTCATGAAAAATTGCAACATCTCAACCTCCATATTCGAGTACATTTTCCTTACCATCTTATAACGTCTTCCAAACCTCACTGAATTTACTGCACTGAACAATATACATTATTTTAGATTTATTTTTATCTCCTTTTTTCTCGATGTCTTTCCCTACTGAGCCTCTCACTCTTAAATGGGGGGCAAAGGCTAACTTATATTTTCTTTCTTGTGAAAGATTTAATTGTGGTTTTTCAAACTTCACCCCCTCTCTTTCCCTCTCTCTCTCTTCTTTACATTGTGTTTATCTGCTTCATGTACACTCCAGTAGGATAGGTAGATCTCATAAAATATATAGAGGATACAGTTCAGTGAAGAAGTCACAGGCTCTGGACAGACTTTTAAAAACTGAGATTTTCCACTTAGCTTTAATTTACAGTGATAAGTGACCTGTTTTGTAATGTTCACACACACACACACACACACACACACACACACACACATGAAATGTAGAAAAGGGGGAAAAAAACATGACTATATGGCCAATGTGCAGATCCAGATGTTGTAATACTTTCAGTATTCGAGTGACTTGAAAAGTAAGTGGATCAGTAGCTCATCAAAACGCTTTGTCAGAAAAGAGGAAGAAAGACAATCTATCCAGTTCAGGTTTCAAGGCTGCTGTGCGCATCTCCCAGCAAAGTGTCCTGGCTGACCCGCTGCACTTAACAAAGCTGGTAGGAATGGGCTCATCTGATGTCTTCTGCTGGCTCCTCCCAAGTGCTGTACATTTTTTTTTTTATAAATAAAAACTGTGAATATATACATACAAATTATAAGTATTCCCCCTTTTTTATTTTTGAAAACCAAAAAGCTCTGATTGGGGGCATATTGGGTAAAAATTTGTTTGAAGACTGAATTATTCAGTCACAGACTCGGGATAATAAAAGAAACATGTAAGAGCGTTTAAGATACTGATGTTGAAATGACCAGTGATAAACCGCCTAAATTTATGAACAATTTCCTACCCATTTATGATGAATGGCTAAAAACAAATAGCTAATGTATATACTTTGAAGGAAACGTGTAACAGTTTTGTTAAATATCTTACAATCTGATGCTTGGCAAAGAAAAAAATTCATATCAATTACCTGTCTTGACTTTAAAAAAAAATCTCAACATATAATTCCACTGAAGATTCATAATAAATTTCTTAAATTGATCCTCTACAGAACACATTTTTCCTTCTCCTTCCAAAATACGAAATGAAAAACATGCTCTAACTCGCATGGGCAATGTACTGTGGTAGAAGTAAGATCTCAAATCTCCTTCTTCATAACTTTCCCTGCCAATTTTCATTATGTGATGCATTTCAGAATCAGGACTTGTAGTTATTCTCCTGAGTCTCTCCTAGTACAGTTTCACTGTTAATTACATAGATTGGTAGTCTCTCCGTTTTGTTATAGGGGAGTTACTAGGCTATATACCCTTCTGTCAAACTGGGGCAGTTTGTTAGGGGCCAGTAGGAAAATCCCAACCTAAATAACAAAGGGTTTTGGCTCTTAGGATTCTCTTTTCTTCAGGCCAGTCATAATCTGTTACTCTTTCTCAAGTTCGGTTATTCATGCTTTACGTTTCTGTGTGCCTCCTGTAGCTTATAATAATAATTTAATGGGTTACTCCTTAAGTGGGTCAAGATTCTTTATTGTAGATTTTCTGTCGTCATATCCAAATTGGTAAAATGCCCCACCAAGTCCTAATATTCAAACTGGAGAAATGCAGAAGAGACCAATTCATTGCTGTGTGGGTAAGAACCCAGGTCTCTGGTACAGCTGATGGCCTCTGTTTCATCATAGAGAACACAGTGAAGGAATCGTCCTGATGTCTACATCTGCCGTCATCTGAAAGTCAGCATCAATGATAGCCATAACCTGAGGTAGTGATATTCCTGAGGAGTGCAAAGAGTGGCAGGAAACTATGGATTAAGTCATCATGAAAGCCTTACAAGGAGAGAGTTATAAGCTTGACTGAATAACTCAAACCTAATCAGTTAGAGGTTCGGATAAATAACCTAATGGCCTGATTCCTTTCCTAATGTTTTACTAACAGTTACTACTAAGTGTATATGGTCCCAGGATTTTAAAATTGTCTTTTCTATTCATATTTTTTTAAATGGATGGAAAAGTGTCCTTTTAATCAACTATTGCAGAATTGTTTCTTTGAATATTTTATAATACATAAAATTTATAAAAGAGTATTTTGCATTACACTGTTCATAATTCACAAAATAAGCTGCATAATCTTTGTACTTGTTGAACTATAATTAGAAATTATCACTGAAATCCTAGCCAGGATCCTAACCTAATCTAGAACATAGGTGCAATTGTCCACATGATGTCCTGGTTCTTTTGTACAGAAGACCCAGAGCAAGTACTATCATCGTGGGCAAAAAAACCTGTAAGCTCGTGTTCAGGCCACTCGTGTCTGGATAATAAAGCTACAACTGGCCTCTGTATGTACATACCTTAAGGCAGAAGTTGATCGCATTACTAGTTCATAGTTTTTCAAAGGTTGCTCTGTGAAAAAGGTGGAAAGCATTGAACCAGCCAGTATTTTTTTCACCTAGTATCCTACTCAGAGTAAGAGATCACTTGGCATCTTGTACCTCATTTACCTTTTGAGAGGTGGACATTAAAGGTTGTCTTTATAATTTTAGGGTGTCCCTCTAAAACTAGCTCCATGACACTAAGGAAACAGGGGAGTGGCCAATATGTATTGGTACAAAGACACTCTTCTAATTGTTCTTATACTTTATCACCACTTGTAAGATTTGAGGCCATCAGATCTCTGGAGAAGGCTGCCTTGCTTGTCCGATACCACACAGCTTTTTACACCCCCAGAGCTGCTCCTGGGGTTTTTCTTTTTTGAAGCTGTTTTGGCACTAATTCCTCTTGATGATGGCTCATAAAACAAATGTTGTTTTTCACAAAGTTCCTGAAAGAGAAAGAGGCACTAATGAAAATGTCATTCTTAGTTTATAGTACTGGGGGGAGTGTGGGAAGGGTGTAGGCTATAATTCTTTTTAAATCATTCTGGGCCTCTACTGTTTTAGCTAAGCAAAAAAAAAAAAATTTTTTTTTTCATTGTAAAACTTTGATGGATCCTGAAATTCAGTATACTGCAGAACTTTGGTCAATCTCATGCAAAGGGTAAAGTGGGGAGGGCAACTTCTCAGAACACAATCAAGGCATTCCTACCTGCAGAGTCCAAGGATTGTATTACATAGAACTACTGGAGATAACATCCCGGATCCTAGTTTATTTTCCTCCGCTTCTCAAACTCAATTATTAATACGCCTATATGTATATCTACATTGTCTGCCTTCTGCACTATCCCCTTGATTCTACATTAATAATTTTTTTCTACAGGATTATTCTTACCAGGATAAAAATATTTTCTAGTATTTTATGCTTATTTAAAAATGAAATAAAGGGTTCCCTGGGTGGTTCAGTCGATTCAGCATCCGACAATGGCTCAGATCACGATCTCACGGTTCATAAATTCAAGTCCTGCATCAGGCTCTCTGCTGTCAGCGCAGAGCCTGCTTTAGATCTTCTGTCTCACTTTCTGCCTCCCCACTTCTCTCTCTCAAAAGTAAATAAACTTAAAATGATTAAAAAAGAAACAAAGCCACCTTTGAACCTCCTCTTTCAAAGATCTTTTCCTGTAATTTAACCAGTTACTTAAGTAGCCACTATGCACCTGGTACTATGGTGGGTACTGAAGATACAGTGGGTATAGACTCCTGCTTTCAAGGAGCTTACATTTTAATAAAGGAGATAGGCACATAAGCATATAATTTCAAGTAGTAAAAGTGCTAATGAGAAAAGCAAATGGAAAGGAAAAGAAGAATGAAAGCAGTTGGGTGAGAGGTGATTATCCTACTGCTGGCATAGCTCTAAAGAAGTGACATATGATCAGAAACTAACAAGAAAGGAACCATGTAAGCATTGGAAGCACGATGCTTATGGATCAGAGCGTGGCGAGTATACGAATGACAAGATGAGGCCGGACAGATAGGTGGCGGCCATAGTCAGAAGTTTGGATTTTATTTGAAATGTAATTTGAACCATAGGATTTTGAGCTGAGGAATGACATTTGTAAAAGGTCAATCTAACTGCCCTGTGGAGGACAGACTGTAGAGGGCCAGGGCTGGAAGACCAGTGCGGAGGTTAGTCTAGTCCAGGTCAAAGATGGTGGCTGGAACTCAGAATGGTACTGGCAGAAGGTGTCAGATTCGTGGTATGTCTTGTTAACAGAATTAAGGAGACTTCGTGATTAGTATGGATGTGGGGCATAGTGATTATTGTGGATGAATCCTAAGCATCTGGCTTGAGGAGCCCCTCCCCACAACCCCCAGGCAGAAGGCTTATGGAAGAATGTGTGTGCATTTGGGTGAGTGGGACTGAGAATCAAGAGTTCTGTGTAGGTGATGTTAAGCCAGAGATGCCTATTAGATATTCCATCCAAAGATGTTAAGTAAGCAGTTAGTTTTGGAAATTTGAAAGTCAGGTAATAGGTCAAAACCTGGAGATAGACATGTGGGAGTCATCACTTTATGGATGGAATATAATACCTTAGGGATATAAGAAGTAAATGTAGATATAGATCTAAGGACTGAGTCCTGGGCACTACCGTTTTTAAAGGCAAAGAAGAGGAGGAGAGGAAGGAAGCAAAGGAGACCAAGAAGCGACTAATTGAGGTAGGAGGAAAATCAGGGAAGGGTGATATTCCAGAAGACGAGTGAAAACAAGCATTTGCAGATAGGGAGCATGAGGAACTGCACAAGTGCTTCCGGAAAGTCAAGTAACAGGGACTGAGAACTGTCCCTAAGGTTTGATAACTTGCAAGTCCTAAGTAGCCTTCGGAGTTAAGAACACGAGCAAGTCTGCGTGGTGTAAGTTCAAGAAAGAATGGAAGGTGAGGACATAGAGACAATACAGAGCACAGTAGAACCTTGGTTTGAGAGCATAATTTGTTCCACAAACATGCTTGTAAAACAAAGCACTTGATTATGAATGCAAATTTCAAGAACCATTGGCTCAGTTGTGATCATGTGACATTTGGCATCACGTGATGCTCGTATTGCAAGACGTTGCTCATATATCAAGTTAAAATGTATTAGGAATATTTGCTTGTCTTACAGAACACTCGCAGAACAAGCTACTTGCCATACAAGGTTTTACTGTACTTGAGAACTGAAAAGTAGGCAGGAAAGGGGTTGGTTCCTGGAGGGAGCTTGAAGTCATGAGAGGTATATTGTTTATTTTGGTAAATATGCAGCTCTGTGTGTGTGTGATGATAACCTCACAGAAGGGGGAGGTTGATGGCATTCAGTTCATAAAGGGTAGAGCTGGCATAGACAGAAGATGTGGGCATACATGTAGGTAATTTAGTAGATGGCATGGAGGATGAGTTGGTCTCTTTATTTCTGTTTTGTCAGTGATCTAAAAAGGCAAGATCAGCGGCAGAGAGGAAGTGGGAAGAATGTTCGAGGCTTGAGGAAAGAGTATAGAGTGCAAAGTAATCCACTTGGAGAGAAGGGAAATCAACTCTCCACTTGCCTGAAGACCTACTTGAGATTTGTGTTCATAAATTTGTAATCAGTCTTGTCAGCGCAGTTGTGTGTTTTCTTCGGCCACATGTAGCCCCTTGGATGCGGGGATAAAATAAGTTAAGGAATGGTTTCATCAGAGTTGGTTTTCCCCTAAATGTTGGAGGAAGAGCAGGCAGGGAATAGGGGGTGGTGGTGGTCCGTGGAGTTTGAGCGGGGGAAGCAAGGACATGGTGATGGCTACTAAGTGGATTGCAGGCCCTGGTGTGGCAAAGATTTGTTGAGGTGCTGGTCCTTGAGAAAGCGAGCTGGAACGCAGAGCATCCACAAGGCGAGTGGTCATGACAGTCTATGTTAAGACCATCCTGCTTGCTTCCCTTCGTAGCAAAACTGGACAGAAGGATGTAGCTGATTTTCTCACTTCATGAACTTCTGGTCCCTTCTCAAGCCTCAAAGGGTTTTTCTGTACTGTCACTCCACTGAGACTGCCTGACAAGCCTGCGGTCACCTCACTCTTTGTGCTTGACCTCTCAGCAGCTTTCAGCACCATCTGGTCCCATCTTCCCAGAACACTTTTTTTTGGCATCGGTGATCCCATGGTCTCCTGGCTTTCCTCCAGACTCACTTTCGGTTCCTTTTCAGTCTTTTTTGGCACAGAGCCCGACGCAAGGCTTGAACCCTCCAATTGTGAGATCATGACCTGAGCTGAAGCCAGGTGCTCAACTGACTGAGCCACCCAGGCGCCCCAAGGCCGTTTTTTTTTTTTTTTTAAGATTGGGAAAAATTACACAGGGTTTCCATGCTGGTGAGAAGTCAAGATAAAGGGAGAGGTACAATGGGCAGGATGCATGGGTGAGCAGAGATAACTGTCAGAGAATGTTCTGGAAAAGGCATGGGGGAGAGCATGAAGTGGTTGGCCTCATACAGGAATGCTGAGGCTACCAGAGAAAACCCAGTGAGATGGTAGTGTATTTGGATACAAACACTTATGTGCAAGATTATGGAAGTTCCCTTCTGATTGTGTCCATTTTTCTCAGTAAAGTCAGAGACAAGGCCATCAGTGGGAGTGAACAGGGCTACGGAAGAAGGGAGATTTCCAGAGAGAGAAGGCGGTATGGAGCAGTTGTCTAGCAGGCAAGCAGTTAATGGGCCAGGGACATGTGCGATGGCCAGGCAGCACTGAAGGCCACTTGAGGTCGATGATCATGATTTAAAATGAGAAAAACCCAACCCTGCGCTTGTGTGCTTTCTCAGCCACTTTCAGCTGTGTGACTGCAGAGGCTGACTTGGCATGCCTCAAAATGTAAATCAGATCATGTCACTCCCTGCTTAAAATATTTTAGTTGCTTCCTATTGCACTTAGAATGAAATCCAAACTCGCTGGGCCTGCAGAGCTCTGTACGCTAGTCTCTACCGACTTTCTGACTAATCTCACACAGACTCCAGCTTCCTGGACTTCTTGCTGTTTCTGGAGCAGGTCAAGTGCATTTCAGATTAGCCTTTGCACTAACTGTTCTCTCTGCCCAAATTCTTCTTCACCCTATCTTTGTTGGCTCCTTTATTATCATATAGATTTTATCTTAAATGTTGCCTCTCAGAATAACCTTCTCAGATCACGCGATCAAAAAGAGCCCCCTGAGGCGCCTGGGTGGCTCAGTAGGTTGAGCATCTGACTCTTGACTCTTGATTTTGGCTCAGGTCATGATCTTGAGGTTCGTGATATTGAGCCTCAAATTGGGCTCCACACTGACAACAGGGAGCCTACTTGGGATTCTCTCTCTCTCTTGCTCTTCTCTGCCCCTCCCCCACACTCACTCACTCTCTCTCAAAATAAATAAACTTAAAAAAAAAAAACTAGCCCCCTGATTAAGGGGCTATTGTATTGGTACGTTTTAATACTCATGGCATATTTGGTCATTGAGTAATGTTGCCATAGCACCTAGAAGAGTGCCTGGCATGGATTAGATGCTCAGGAAATATTCATCGAATAAGTGAATTTGGGTGAATGAATGAAGCAATGACCACATACAATAGACTCCTGGAAGTGAAAAATAACCTAAGCCTCAGAACTAAAAATATTTCTGAAACGTTAGCTCTTTAATTTTCTCTATTTGTTTCCAGTTGAACGGAGGAAAAGCATCAAAGTCACAGCTGAAATAGCAAATATGGCAAACATCCCGTTTTGAGTTTGTAGCTGGCAGGGCAGAAGTTCAAAATAAAATCCTTTCAAATTACATTATTGCTAAAATCTTTTCTGACCTCTCAGCTGAGTCACTGTTTATTTTATTAAAAACTTAACAACCTTGGGAGAATATTTGTTTTCTCAGCCTTGCAGAAATGGGAAGTAAAGGAATCGAACTCCGAAGATGAGAAAGAAAAATGTTAAGCAATATATAGGATCAACTTCGAGGTTAATTTGACCTTATAAATTATTCCCTTTCTTATTCTTTAGAAAATCATTGGGACATACATGTCAAGACTATCTCTTTCCATGGTGACAAAAAACAGTTCTTTTTTTTTTTCATAAACTCCTAAGTTTGTGACAGCCTGCTTACCACAACAGGGTCCTTCCTCACTCTCTAAGCTCACTTAAGCTTCTGCATTCCAACAAGTTCCCTGGGCTTTCTGCGGTCCCGCATTTACTTAGCTAGTTGGAGAAACATTATGTATTTTGTCTTTTTATTTTTGTCGCTGACATTTCCCTCCAGGGAACCTTGTTTAGCAGACATACTTTGGTCAGTCTACACAATTCAGGCTGCTTACACCTTCATGTGAAAAGCCTTTGCCGACCTGCTTCTTCGAGCTAAACCAAAGCGCGGGCTCTCTACTAATATGTAAACAAGTTTGCCAAGACTTCCCAGAACAACTCTTTCTGCCCTCGGTACTGGGCTTCCCCACAACATACATCCTCGTAGATGGCCTTCACTGCTGCTATGAATGTCACACACAGGATTATTGTGCCACCCCATCTTTTATAATTCTCTGCATCAGGGCTTGAATCTATTTTTGGGCCCCACTACCCGGTGCCCATGTCGTCATGTCTAGGGTCGAAAGTACTTTGGCTTTTGGATTTCTCTTACTTTGCAGTTTATAACTTGAGGTTTGGATTTCAATTTGAATAACTGTGTGACTCAAAAGTAACTGAAATGGGATCCTTTCAAAAACATTTCATAATTCAGAGCTTTACGGATTTCAACGGATTCCTTCCCCACCCCAATGCTGAATGAGTAAGTTTTGTTGAGTTTTAGACAGCCAAATCTGATGTTGCTAGGGAATGTCTTATTCTGAGGTCTACTAGATAGGAAGATTGGCTTTTCCTAGGCTTTGTCCTCAAATTTTTATTGGGTTTGCAATCTGATACATTCTGGCAGCCCTGTATGAAAAATAAATCTAACAGTTTCTTAACCTTAACTCATCCAGAATGTTCCTTCCACTTTCAAGTGACACTTAAAAAAAAAAAAAAAAGAATGAGATCAGGAGTGACAATAGGGTAGGCCCTTCGTTTTGTTCAGTTAATTCCTAACTGCTTTCTCCCTGCCTCAACTTCATAGTGTCGTTCACAAGAGTTTTAACAAACCTTTCTTTTTAAAAGGAATTTCACAGCCCCAGCTAATAGATAGGTGGTTTACAAGGTGCTTACTCACAAGGTGGACCTACCATAAAGCCAATGACATGTACACCCGGGGGTCCCTCTCTGCACAGCCTCTTCCAAGACCCATATAGTCACACCTAACTTTACGTTCATAATTTGTATTATTTTTCCTCCAACATGGACCTCAAAAGTTTAGGCTCCACGAAATGTGGATCAGCCCCCACTTGCATCCCTGTGCACTGATGTGTTGGGGACTGGCTTCTGATGTACACTGGTCTTCCCCCCATTAGCCACTTGCATGTCCTGGAGGCACCTCACAGGTAGTATGTACGAACTGAGCTCAGTGTTGTCCCTGAGCCCTACCAGGCTCCTGTCCACTAAATCTGCTCTTCCTCCTCCGCGTCTCATGAGAGCACATGTCCCATTTGTGTATGGGGTTAGTTCTCTAAGCTTGAGAGAGATTTGCTCCTTTCCCTCCACCATCTTTTCCAATCCAGGTCCAAGTTGTTTGGTTCCGTCCCTACATGCCGTCCAGCCCCATAGTTTTCTATCTGATTTCTTCAGCAGACTCCCATCGGTCTCCCTCATTCAGCAGCCCCTCCACTTCCATTCTCTGTATTTTGCCAGAGTCCTCCTTTAAAAATAGGTAACTTTTCCCTCCTGCTCTGTTAACTTTACTTTTTTATTTTTATTTTTCGAATGTTTGATGTTAATTTATTTTTGAGAGATGGAGACAGGATACGATCAGGGAACAAGCAGAGAGAGAGGGAGACATAGAATCCAAAACAGGATCCAGGCTCTGAGCTGTCAGCACAGAACCCAACACAGAACTCAAACCCATGAACCGTGAGATCATGACCTGAGCCAAAGTTGGATGCCCAACCGACAGCCATCCAGGTGCCCTTAAACACGCCCCGCTGCCTTTAGCATCAAACCCAAACTCTTTACCAAGAAGGACAAGCCCCTTCCTGACTGTTCTCTGCCTTTTGCTCAGCACTCATGTCTCAATTCTCTTGTCCCCTTCATACCACACCAGTGAGAATGCTAGCCTCTGCGTGTGATACCCACGTCTCGCACATATGTCTCTTCTCCCAGATAACTCCTTCAAGATTCTGCTTTGGTATTAGCTCTTTAGGGAAGATTTTATAAATGAGACCCTCCAATATAGCTGACTTCCCTTTGTGCCTGTCAACAACGGTAAATATTTGCAACAGTCTGTTTTCTTGCCTGACTCCTAACGAAGCTATGGATTCTTTGTCTCCTACATCTTCAGTTCTTTCCTTGACTCATGTCTGGTGCATAGTAGATGGTCAAAAAAGAGCTGAATGAAGAAAACCTGAAGCAGTGGGGAAAAGGGAGTGGTGTGGAATAAGCCAGTCTGGCTCATGTAGCTGAACACATACCTCTGCCTCCTCCCGTTGTATAGGCTCCACTCAACTGTAGATTAAACCACACCCTGTGACCCACAGACCAAAACCTATTGTACTTAACACCATCACCCAGGCTCTAATCCTACGCGCCCCCCCCTCCCCCCCAGACACACAGTGAATTCAGCATTGGCCTTATTCCCTTATTCATAGGTTATCAAACTGAACAGTGGATACTTTTTAACCATCTGCTAAGAATCAGTATTATTCTAGGCACTGTAGAGAGAGGTTCCGTAAGAAAGATGATGGGCAGGGGCCACACCAGGAAAGCAAGACTTTATAACATAGTTAAGGGGGTGAAACCACTACAGCTCTAGCTAAGATAGTAGAGAAGAAACTGGGACTAGAAACATATTAAAAATCCAGGGAAAGGAATGCTATCCAGGGCTAGGATTATGCAGGGCTTCAAAGACGAGGATTTGCATTGTCTTATAAGGCATAAGGATGGCAGGCTAAGTCCGCAATGATAATAACTATGATGTAGGAATAGAAGGAGAGATAAAGAAATCAGCATCAGTGAGGTAGGAGGGAATGCAGGAAAGAAAACTGTTTCATAGGAGCTAAAAGAGAATTTCAAAAAGAATAGGTGTGGTAGATTCAATGCGGCTAAAAAAAAAATTCTGTGTCCTTCATCTCATCAAGAGATTAAGTCAGTTCCTACAGCCCTTGACTCTGGGCTGGCCTTGGGACTTGTAGGATGCTAGATACCAATGGAGATACTGTAGTGTGACTTCCAGAACCTTATACCAGGCCTTATAGCTCCTATTTCTACCACATTGAAATGCTGCCCCGAGTCTGCCGTGTGAGGAAGCCACTTTAGCCTGCTGGAGGCTGAGGCCATGAGAAGAGCAACAGAAGTCTTCACTGTGTCAGCAGCCACCGCCATCGTGCGGCTGAGGCTCTCTTACGCCATCCAGTACGATGGTCCTTCCTGCTGATGGAGACACATGAGTGCATCCAGGCAGAGTGCACCCAGGCAAGCCAAAGAATCCTGGGAAACAGGAAATACCGTATCTTAAGCCACTACATTTGGGGATGGTGTGTTCCATTTAAACAGACAACTGATGTGAAACAGGCTATGGGGAAGAATGAGAAGTGAAGAATGAACAATAGATTTGGAAGTCTTTAGTGTCCTGGCATCTCAGTCCTGGAAAAGGCCTTGAATCTGAATCAAGTTTCCAGATGAATGCATGGAGTTACCAAAGTCTGAGTCTATTAGTTATTTGAATCATGTACCTGTAACAGTCTTGTTAAGATTCTGTGCTCTCCAAGAAGTCCAGCCTGTTGGTTTTAACTAGCATTGAGCCAGGCAATATGCTGATCGGGCCAACGGTCCAGTCAGCCTTCCCGACAATTATACATCTTTGTAAATGAATAACTTTCATTTTCATTGTATTTTTTAAAAATGGGGGCTTTATCTGTATTAAAAAGTAATCCTACAATTTGATGTTTAACTTACAGTTTGAATTAAGAGAAAAGTCTTCCTGCTCACTTATGTGAAATATTTAAAAAATGCAAACCACTCTGGGGGCTCCTGGGTGACTCAGTCAGTTAAGCATCTGACTCTTGATTTCCGCTCAGATCATGATCATGATTTGTGAGATTGAGCCCTGTGTTGGGCCCCATGCTGACAGCATGGAGCTTGCTTGGGATTCTCTTTCCCAATCTCTTTGCCCCTCTGCCCACCACCTCTTTCTGTTTCTCCCTCTCTCTTTCTCTCTCTCAAAACTAATTAAATAAACATGAAAAAAATTAAAACTGCAAGCCTCTTAAAAGTGCATAAAATACAAAGCAGAAGTTTTCCAAACCCTACTCTAAATGAACATGTACACCTACAGATACCATCAAATCAGCCATCAGGTGTAGTCTTCCTTCAGACAAAAGCTGAAGCATCACGGTGCCCACATTTCCTGTAGCAATCAGACATTTCTCTCCAGCATATTGGAAGTATTTCCAGAAGAAATTCACAAACTGTAAATAAGTCGTGCCCTCCCATTATATTAAAACCCAAGAGCAAGTATCTTTCCATGTTCAAGTGTAATCGTTTAATCCTAGGAAGAAAACAAGTTCCCCTCCATTCCTGGCCCCTGTGTATCGCCTCCTTGCCCACAGTTAAGCAGTCAGAGCTGTGAGCTGTTACCAAAACTAAAGAGTTTTCTACAGCCCACGTCAAAGTTAAATCATCTAAACGATCTCTCTGTATAAGATGCATTTCACCAGTTTTCTGAATACTATCCGTATGAGAAACTCTTCTTAAATTCATTTTGATTGTGCCGTATTTGGAATAACTGCAGTCACTTAAACTCAAGAGCGTTCCTGATAATCTTAGCTTTAACAGGTGTTTGGAGCTTAGAGACCACCTACAAGTGTAAGAGGAGAAGCCCGTGGTTTTGGCACAGGGAGAGAGCATGGCATTCCAAGACTTCCCTGAAACCCCAAACAAACAAGCAAACAAAAAACTCTCCTGGGTGGGGGACCTAGGGAGATGAGAGAGGTTCTTCGAACATTTCTGAAAAGAGCTTCAAAAAGTTCACCTGTTAGAAATCACTGGTTATTCTAACTCATTCGCTTAGCCACCCAGGTTCAACACATGGCCTAAAGCCTGCAACTGTGCTCTGAGATATGGTTTCACACCCTAGGGAATATCCTGAAATAATTTCATATGTTATCATTACTCAGTTGTACGTAAAACCTACACCAGAATGTTGTTTCAGAGAGTGATGCACATAATACTTACGCTTTTGCCAGCTCTGCTGATATCTGTTCCAAAGAGCATCCCTTTGTCTCAGGTATAAACACAACAACAAAAACCAGGGATGCCAGGCTCATGATTGTATATATAAAGCACACCCATGGCAAGCCAATGAGATCTACAAGGGGCAAAAGAGACTGATTAAAAATGTGGGTTTTGGTTTTTTTGTTTTTTATTTGAGAGAGAGAGAGAGAGAAGGAAAGCAGGGGAGAGGGGCGGAGAGAGAGAGAGAGAGAGAGAGAGAGAGAATCCTAAGCAGGTTCCATACTCAGTGTGTAGTCCAACGCAGCGCTCAATCCCAGGACCCTGGGATCATGATCTGAGCAGAAATCAAGAGTAAGACACTCAACCGACTAAGCCACTCAGGCACCCCTAAAAATATGTCTTGTGTTGCTTTGACCCTATTTGTGGACAGCTGCTTCTTACAGTATCCATAAAAGCATATGTATTTATTTCCAAACACACTGGTAGTGTATATATCCAGAGAAATAGCAACCACAAATTAAAAATATAGTCAACCTCTGTAAGTTTCATGGTAACAAACTACCCCAGCTTTTCCTGTCAAAGTAAATAGAAGCCTGTGACTACCACAATTTAAACCCAGTGCCATCTTCCTGCTGAACATGCTTTCTTCTCTTTCAAAATGGTAATATACATGCTCATTGCAAAAAAAAAAAAAAAAAAAGACTTCAAACAACAATGAAACAAAGAAAGCAGAAGGTAAAATATCTCCTCTCTTCACCACCCCCCCTCCCAGTTCCCCTCCTGGGAGTACCGGCTGTAACAGTTTGGTTTCTATTTGGTGGACATTTTTAAAGACATTTATGCAGATAAACTTTTCTTGAAACAAGCTCACCCTTCTTTACCCCGACTCAAATACACGCTCGTGTTGGCAATATTCATTTTAGTAGCTGGCAGCATATTGGTGATGACTCTTCCTGGATTCAGAGAAAAAAAGTGGTAATAGATCTAATGAAAGGCATTAGCTAAGATTCATCAACAACAAGCCAGATCCTTGCCTGCCAGCCTGGTGTTTCCTCTGACCGCTTCTAGCCACAGGTACAGTGCTTTTGTAGTTACTGACCAAGGTCAAGACAGGTTAACTGGGGAGAAGTGGCACCCCAGGGCACGGGAGCCTGGCATGTGCACTGTGCTGCTCCGAACTCAGCGGCAGGAAGTCCAGCCTGGCGGGGGGTCGGGGGGGGGTGCGGGTAGTGGGGGAAGAAACTGGCTCTTAACAAATACAGGCTCAGACTGACCACAGCCAGAGGCAGTGCAAACAGCCCATAACAGCTGCAGCCACAAATCCCAACTGGTCGCTCAGGAAAAGTGCAGTGGGGCGGTTTGGTGAATGCGGCATGGAAGGATCTGAGCATATTAACCACCTGTCAGTCAGCGGTGCTGAGTGAGGAGAAGCAGGAAGAAGGGATGGTGCCGCAGTGCTTTGGGCAGTTTTTTTTTTTTTTAAATGTTTAATTTATTTCTAGGAGAGAGAGAGAGACAGCGTGAGCAGGGGACGGTCAGAGAGAGAGGGAGTCACAGACTGAAACAGGCTCCAGGCTCTGAGCTGGCGGTCAGCACAGGGCCCGACGCGGGGCTCGAACCCACGAACCGCGAGATCATGACCTGAGCGAAAGTCGGACGCTTAACCGACTAAGCCACCCAGGCGCCCCTGGGCAGTTTTAATTAAAGTCCGATCCCTTGTGCTTTCCTTGCTGCTGGCACATGCTTTTGTCCCAGTGAGTGCTTTCCAAAGTGCTTGTAGAATCCGTCCTGCTTTCCTCTTTGGGACATAAAACCAGAATATAGAAAGTGGAAAAAAAAGGGGGTGGGGGGCACCTCCTCCAACTTGTTCTCTGGTCTGTTTGAACACTTTCAGGGACAGGGAGCTGATGCCTTTAGAGATTCTCACCACGTGGCGCGCTGGCCCTGCCTGTTACAAGGTCTTCCTCACTGATTCTGAAGTTCAAGTCTAGTTTTCAGGAACTTTGGCTCAGAGGCTCTGCCACGCCCTCTGGGTTGGCTCTCCATCCCTTCTTCCTGACAGCCACGCAGATACCCAAGTTTGCCTCCATCCCTTCCCTGAGCACCTTCTTGCCCCAAACACCCAGAGCTTCTGCAACATTTCTGCACAGACCACGGGTCGCATGCCCACCCAGGTGCCCTCCCACGCTGGCACACGGCAACCCTCTTACAATAGCTAATTCTCTTAAAACATTTTCCTCAGAGCTGAGCGCAACGCAGCTGTACCACGCCCACTGCCCAGGAAGTTTTTATTGCTTTGGAATACTCTGCTTTTATTGTTATTGCTAAAATCGCACTAAAAAGGCTTGCTGCTAAGTAGAACCCTTATAGCTTTCACTTGGGAAGTTGGCTTTTGAAAGTAAGTACAGGTTTTCCCATTCTCGGCAAATTTGTGTTCTGCCGCTTGGCTTTTATGGGAGATGGACGTTAGTATCTGTTTTGCTAACTGAGAGGAATTCAGAGAGGATTTTCACTCTTAGGAAGTAGAAGCTGCTTCTCCGCTTCATATCATTTTGGCTTATGAGAGCTTTCATAGAAACTCTCCACTTTCGAATAGCAGGAGAGACCTGTATCGCATTTCAAACTCAGTCCAGTGAAATGTCATCTATGGGTTCATTCCAGGAGTTTTAAGTGAATGTGCTTTCCCAACATTTGTTCTAAATGCAGGAGAACTTCTGAATGTGCATTAGCTCATCTCGTACATTAGTTAGCCTGCCCAGAGATTTATGTCATCTTTCTCCACCCCTGATCGTTTCCATTCTTCCTTCTATTTTTTAATTAAAATTTTAAGTATAGTTGATACATGATGTAACCCTAGTTTTAGGTATCAGGATAGTGATTTGACACGTTTATATATTATGCTATGCTCACTCTATTTTTTCTTTTGTATTTCTCTTTCTCCACATCAAAGGGCAGATATGGTGTGTGTGTCAGTGTGTGTGTGTGAAGGTGAAAGGTACAGACCTATGCATATGATCTGAAAAGGACAGGTATGGTTAGTGCTAATGACCAGTTTCTTTGTCTCCTTTAATCTTTAGGCAATTTCTAAAAATGTGGGACATTTGAAAATTTTGTATAAAAACCCAAACCATGGTTAATTAATAGCTCCAAAACTGAATTTCCCAAAGTAGCTGTATTAAAAAAAAAAAGTGGTTGACAAGTATTCAGAAGTATAAATATATACCTTTTTGAGGACGCATCCACTTTTCAACATTTATGTTTTTCTATATATTATTTAGTATGTATATCAGATACATATATAATGAGAAAAGGAAAGAAAGAAAACACTCCTTAGTCAATTTTGGAAGATGTTAGGGAACTATTTCATTATTTTGAAAACTAGAAAATAAAAGAAAAAGTTTCAAGTGTTTATCTTGCCTTTTCCCTATGATTCATACTTTACAGCAGGCAAATAACTAGTGAGAGGAAATTCCTCCTTAGAGAAGAATTGGTGACAAAAATTTAGAAGGAGTGACGCAATAACAATAACAGATCTGGGGCACCTGGGTGGCTCAGTCGGTTAAGCATCCAAGTTCAGCTCTGGTCATGATCTTGGGGTTCATGAGTTCGAGCCCCTATACCAGGCTCCGGACTGACAGTTCAGAGTCTGGAGCCTGCTTCAGATTCTGTGCCTCCCTCTCTCTCTCTGCTCCTCACCCACTCATGTTCTGTTTCTCTTTCTCTCTCTCAAAATGAATAAAATATTAAAAAATAAAACTTAAAAAAAATAACAGATCTGGGTGATGATCCTCAAAGAGGCCCACATGACAAAGTGGGACACAGACAGACAGCAGACACCCGCCATCATCTGTGAAGGAATTTACAAACAAATGAGAAAATCTAAATCTGCTCAAGCCTCTAGATCTCAAGAGCAGTTCTCAGGAAACACAAAAGACAGGCAGTCTTGTCACGTGACTGTGATCAGCAGAACCCAGCATGGGGCAAACTCTGTGAAACAAATGACCCAGTTTATTCATCAAAAATCCAAAGATGGGCAGGAAAGGGGAGAAATGGAGAGAAAACCTACAAATCATGAGCCGTGCCAATCAACTCTAAATTATGTTATTTGGATTGCGATTCAAAGTATAAAAAAGTATTAAAAATATATAAAAAACATAAAAGTAATGTAAAAATATAAAAAATATTTTAAAAGGTACAAAAAATAATTATAAGACATGGAAGAACGTGGACACAGACTAGATATTTGACAGCAAGGGATTATTATGAATATTTTTATGTTTGATAATGATATTGCAAGTATAGTTTTTAAAAGTCTTATCTGTTAGAGGTCCATGTGGGAGTTTTATAGACAAAATGACATCCTGTCTGGGATATGACACAAAACAATTTGGGGAGAGAGAAGCTGGGGTTATAAATGAATTAAGAATGATAACTTTCAGTTGAGTGGTCCGTACATCAGGTATGTTCTCTTTATGTTTGAATGTTTCAAAAGTGTCCACAGTAAAATGGCTTTTAGGTGAGTGTACTTCCCCAACATTTATCCTGGGGGCATAAAAGGCATTAGAGGCAAACCACGGCTCCTTACCAGTCACAGTCAAGAACGTCAGAGAGATGAGGAGGTTGATGCCCCAGTTCATGCTAGAAGTTAAAGCCATGGCCCGTCCTCGAATTCCAGCAGGAAAAATCTCGCTCAGTAGCAGCCAGGGCACTAGAAGAAAGGGAAGAGAGGGTGGGGAGCAGAGAGATGATCAAACACCTGTTGAAACGGAGGGCCAGCCCTCTGCCCTCTGCCCTCGCCCTGAGTGGCTTGCCGTTGGAGAACAGGGCTGTGTCCTTCCTCCAGCCCAGGGAGGAAAGATTCAGACACCGACAGAGCCTGACAATCCTGGAAGAGGGAGAGAGACAGAAAGCGCTGGCAGGTGACACCAGGCCTGAGAAATTCAAGTGGTAGGGGCAGTGGCCGGGGCCACCTGCTGGGGAGCGACCTGAGAGGCAGCTTGGGATCTCTGCCAAGCGCCGAGCCTCAGGGCCAGACCAGCGCTCTGGCTGCTCTATGTCCGGGCCCTTTCCTATGACCTCTTTTGCTCCTGACCTTGGAGCGAGCAGTCCAACATCATAGCTAATCAGTAGATGGGAAATGGAGCCAGGAAGGCAGGAGGAAAGAGGCTCTCTTACACTCTCCCTGCTCCCACTTGGTCTTCCTGACCTGGGCAAGCTGAGTGGACAGAAGCTCTGAATTCAACAGAGCTCCAAAATTTGATTATGATACGTGACTCAATGCCCGAGTATCGGAGAGGAGACCCTTGTTGGCACAAAAACTGACCAGAGCACTTTGTAATCTGAGAGTGACATGGAGTATTATAGGACCTGCCGGACAGGATCAGAAGGGGCACCAGAGGAGCAAATGGCCTCGTCTTCTGCTTACAGCCTCTCAAGCCCAGTTTCCTCTCATCAAGTAGCTACGAGCTCTTACAGTGGGCAGAGCACCTCATGAAACTTACTTCAAATGACCCTCCTCGAATCTTACAAGATAGGAACTATTCCTATACCTCTTTACGAGAGAAGAAAGCCAAACTGAAGGAGTTAATAATTCGCCAAGGTCCCAGGGCTCACAAGTGGAAGAGGTGCCACTGAGTCCTGGCAGTCGGTCTGTGAAACTTGTGCTTTTTAATCACGGTGCTCTCTTGGTGGTGGCTCAATAAATATTTGTTAATGAATAAGTAAATGTGGAATCTAAGCCTTTGATTCTGAAGAAGGACACAGGAGCTGGCCCAGCCCCGGCTCACTGCTGGCTAAGTCACCTTGTGTTGCAAAGCCAGCAGTTACATGCAGACCAGATGCACCGTCCCAGCCCAGTGGAGGTAGCGCCAGGGGCCCAGGGCAGTGGGGGGAGGGGGAAGAAGCATGAAGCTGGGGAGGGGCCCCACTGCGGGCAACCACTAGGCCGGGTCATGTGGGAACCAAGCTGTGCCTCTAATTTAACAACTTGGCTCTGATGACAAGCTCAGGCTCTGGGCAGAAAACATCTGCTCATAGTAAATCTGCTGTCTTAAAGTAAGAAATATAAATTGAATTATAGAAGAGAGCTGGAGAAACATCTTTTTCTTGATGATCTTTTCCACGTGAATCCATGTAGAGGTACCTTGAGGGCATGGAAGAGAATTTTAACAAAAGGAACATGATTATTATTGTTTTAATTAACAGGGACTTCAACATTAAAATTTTGTATCCCTTCCCTCCACTTCCTACCTGCAAAGAAACTTCACTAGGCTCTTGCAGATTATATTCTAGGTAGGACTCCTTTGCTCTTATGAGACCAGAGCAGTGGTCATGTAACCTAGTCTGGCTTCATAAGACTGGCAAATCTGGTTCAGAGCTCTGGCTCTGACAGCTGTATAATTCTGGCAAAGCCTTTATAATGACTCGCCCTTGGACAAATGCAAGATGAAATTATGTATATGCAATTTTTCAGAGCTAAATAATCTATGCCACAGACCAATCCTCTAGGCCCCTTTGTGCCACGGTTTTTTGTCCTGGTGGGATGGAGGGAGGGTCTCTTGTCACCTTTGGCTCTAGCAGCCATAAGGAGGAGGTGGGGGGTGGATCACTCTTTCGTTTTATTTTCTGGAGGTGTTCACACAGGTTTTCTTAATCTACTTTCATCCCCGCTTCATCATCTCTAAAACCTCTTCTTACCCTCCCCACCTTCGTCATAACCTCTTCTAGGAATTGTTTGGTGAGTTTTTGGAAAATCATTGCTGGGGGCATCAGACTCACACTGGCATCGGATGGGAACAAGCTGCTCTTACCGTTGTAGAAAGTGGTAGAACTCACCAACAAGAAGATGGCACAGTTTCACAAAGCGCTAGTTACAAGCACTCAATCTGAACTGCCAAAGGCTTCCTAAAGGGACCTACAGTGTACACTGAAAGCCTGTACTAGGTATACATTCAATTCAGCACCTGATCCAGCTTTGTGGCCAGTGGAACCAGTCAATGAGCAATGAACTGAAGATTGAGAGAGAGAGAAAGAGACTCTCCTCCATCTCTGATAAGAGCTTGTCAGGCAAACCTAGCACCCGACGTTTTCAACAACAATGTATCATTACAGAAAGCTTCTACTTCTTTTTTGATCTAATAGAAAGAATTCAAGAATCGATGCCTTGGTTTATCTCATAGTGACAAACTGGATGTTGTAGCAGTTGACAAAGATTTTGACAAGGATGGTTCAACCTCCCAATAAGAAGCCTGTCAAGTCAAAAATAAGGAGAATACTACTTAAACAATGAGTCCAGAACCTTAAAACCACAGATTTTCAAATTCAGAAAGTGAACTAATGTTCTGAGAATGGTCCTTGCAGCAGGGTAGAACTTACTGAAAGGATAAGAATCTTTCCATGGCAGACTTAGGAGCCAGATGATGCCAGAATCTGAAAGGCCAAGTTCCCTGGAAAAGACTATGAATACCCAGAGCAGAAAGAATGGAGAAGTTCTGTTTCAGTTTATAAGTAAAGAGCCCAGAGTCACTAAACTATCACATGGGAATTTAATACATTGATATTTCTAATGACAAGTACAAGTCTTCTGAAAATCACCAGTGTGTTTTCTAATGAGATGGCCTCACTTCTCTCCTAGAGAAAATCGAGTTATTGTCACATGCCACAGTGAGGAAGGGGTGGCTTTCTCTGGGTGCCCCTGTTCTCCCCTCCCCTGATGGCAGACCCACAGAGGATGCCTTGTGCCAACTGCACAGTGAACTCTTCTATAGTGAGTGCCACCACTGCTGTTTAGTAGACCCTGAAACAATCCTCCTTAATTTCTATTATTCCAACTTTAACCTTGACATTCTAGGACTACCTTGGCAATATGTGCCTCCATAAATGTCAGAGTCTGCACAGATCTTTTTTGTTGTTGTTGTTGTTAATGTTTATTTATTTTTGAGAGAGAGAGAGAGAGAGGCAGCAGGAGAGGCACAGAGAGACAAGGAGACACAGAATGTGAAGCAAGCTCCAGGCTCTGAGCTGTCAGTGCAGAGCCCTACTCAGAGCTCAAACTCAAGGACTGGGAGATCATGACCTGAACAAGTCAGATGCTTAACTGACAGCCACCCGGGTTACCCTCTGTACCTGTCTCTATAGCCTTCTTTTGTGGCTGTAAGGATAGAGGAAATTTTGCACTTGCCAGGATGCAATTTGTCCACAAGTATTGGAACTTGTATTTCACATGATATTAAATCACCAGGGCTGCCTGTCAAAACTTGCCTGATCCAGGCAAAACCTACAAACAGTGTTTATGGTTGTACAGAGTGTCGAAAAATATGTTGAAGGATTGCCATGTGCCATGAAGGATGTGGACTTTCATTACTAGGAGCCATCAGTGTAGGTGACCTAGCCCACCCACAGGTAAACTGCCGGCTTATCTCCACCCACTCCTTATAAGCCACCAGAGGCTGTCACTCAATGCCTTGTGCCCTCAGATTCAAACCCTGCAGCTCTCCAGAAACACTTTGTATTTGGCTTGAGCTCTTCCTGAGCCTCTTAGTTGGTGGCTCCAGGTTTGAAAAGGAAAGAAGTTCTACATTTAGGCAGCAGAATTTTCAACAACTTGACTTGCCGAGGAGTCAATGTTCTATACTTTGCAGAAGTAAAGCCAAATCCCATGACCTTTATTGCCTATGCAAACAGCTAAGGGCACACTAGCTCTCTGTCTGCCAAGACATGCATTAAGTATGATATGAGAAATACATCCATTTACTTCCAACCAGATGTTTCAGTCCTGGCTCATAAGTTCCCTAAACAGGAAAGTGTGCTCTTTAAAATGTATGCTCCAGTGTAGACCACCATTTTCAACATCAGCGATGATGCAATAGCTTTCACTTCTTTTCATTTTTATTTCTCATATTCTCCTTTCTCTCAGACTCTCTGAGTTTTGCTCATGCCTGACCTCTTCTAAAATAAATATTTTATTCGAGAATATTATTTTGTACTACTTAATAAAACCAAGAAAAGCAACAAAATAAAGCTCAATGTTCCCTAATCTTTCTATCTTCATGATTTCTAGTCAAAACCAACTGAAATGAGTTTTTTTTACTTTTTAAATTTTTAAAATTTATTTTTGAGACAGAGAGAGACAGAGCAGGAATGGGGGAGGGGAAGGGAGAGAGGGAGATACAGAGTCCAAAGCAGACTCCAGACTGTCAGCACAGAGCCTGATGCAGGGCTCGAACCCACAAATCGTGAGATCATGACATGAGCCGAAGTTGGACACTTAACAGACTGGGTCACCCAGGTACCCCTGAAATGATTTTTTTAAAGGTTTTTATTTATTTCTAGGAGAGAGAGAGAGACAGCGTGAACAGGGGAGGGTCAGAGAGAGAGGGAGTCACAGACTGAAACAGGCTCCAGGCTCTGAGCTGGCAGTCAGCACAGAGCCCGACACGGGGCTCGAACCCACGAACGCGAGATCATGACCCAAGTGAAAGTTGGACGCTTAACCGACTAAGCCACCCAGGTGCCCCAGAAATGATTTTTTTAAACTGTGTTATTTATTTTTGAGACAGAGAGAGATAGAGCATGAGCAGGGAAGGGACAGAGAGAGAGGGAGACACAGTATCAGAAGCAGACTCCAGGCTCTGAACTGTCAGCACAGAGCCCAACACGGGACTCAAACTCATGAACTACGAGATCATGACCTGAGCTGGAAGTTGGACACTTAACCAACTGAGTCACCCAGGTCCCCTGAAATTATTTTTTGAAAATATTTTAGGTGAACCTGGAATAAATGAAATAACCCTCCATTTAACAAAATGCCAGAATTGATAATGAAACTCTTTCGTGAGCAGGAACGAGTTGGAAATAAGAAAAAGCTATTGGCAGTGGTCTTCAAACTTTCTTGCTTGGGTAATCTTTAAAATAATTTGAAAAACTAAATACTTTCTTTCATTAATAAGTCAACATCAAACTCCCTTTAACCATAAATTTAACTGATAGCAAAGAATGCAATTTCTATGGTATTATCTATAAAATAGATCGCTTACCATTCTTTTAAATATTTCCAGTAAGATGCATTGAAATACCATACCTATCTGATACTCATCATCATCCATTTAAAAAATACAGGAATAAGGTATTTAACATCAATTTTATATTGTTGTTCACCTTGAACTTAGTATTTTTTCCTCTTGGAATGCATTTTTAAACTTGAAAGTTTTTGGATCACTCCATCATAGTTCTATGAAAGAAAAAGTACCTTAAATTGAAATTTTTTCTTAGGGTTTTTTCCCCTAAGAGATTTTGATATTTTTTTCTCAGTTTTCAACACAATAATTAAAGCAAAACGGATGAAAATTATAGAAATATATTACAAAACTTTAGAAATAACTATCATATACGAAGAATGAAATGTGTTGGAAAAAACCTCTCTTAATGGACAGGGAGTTTTTTCTTTATTAGTTATGTGTGGGTGAATGTCACTTCTAGAATAATCTGGTACATTTCTACTCTTTAGATGAAATGTATTGTTTTCAAGAATAATGAAAAAAGATGGGGAGTTGAAGAAATTTTATAATAGCAGTCACACTCAGTTCTTTGAATTAACAAAAAAAAGTTACTTGTAATGATATATCAGCTGATAACTTGATTAGGTCACGCCTTTATTTTGTTGAAAGCAAATTATTGGAAATATCTAGGTTTATGAAAGGATAATCAGTCATCAGAGTCGCTTTTCCATACCACACATATGGCAGCATTTCCAATTATCTTTTTGATTAGTTCTCCTGAGGTTTTTATGATTTGGGACATGTGTCATAATAGTAAGTTTTCTGATGGGTAATAGGTATGCTTTCTTCTCCTTAAAGTGAAAGAACAGTTATTACAAGGGAGATGAGGAAGGAGAAATTTTAAGAAACAGATTTTCCCTAAAAGATCAAGAAATTTATTTTCTTTGACGTACCATTGAAGGAGTACTCAGGAAAATGAACCCCTGGGAATATGACTATCCGAATTTTCAGGTCACTGAACTAGTATTCAAAATGAAATATAAAAAAAGGAATTACAAGAAATTTGGTTTTTCTTGTTGATAACTTGAACTTCATGCTTCAGGTGTAATACATTACATTGTACTTTTTTGATGATTCATGCTTTGGACTTAACCAGAAAGGTATTAGAGTTTCTAAATGTTGCAATATTCCTTGGCAAAATTCTTAACATTGTGTTCCAGAAAACATAAAGTAGCAAAAGAGTGCTTGGGTTGATTAAGATAGTATTAAAACCTTAGTCTGTTTCTTTAGTGTCTTCACTGTCTGATATCCACAGGCTTCAAGGGCACAGGACCGCACTGTGGTACTGATGGAGAGGAAAGTTCAACACTTGTTTTATGTGAACAGTTGCCCATGGTAACTGAATTGATAGTGTCATTTCATTAAGTGTTGAGTTGTGCTCATGCTACAAAAATGCAGTTTTTATACAGCTTCTGTTAGGTACTGGTCTCCTGCTTCATCTAACTCCAAAGAGGAAAAGAGGATTTAATTAGGCAAGGGCACATATTTCTTTAAGCCTTTCTTCTTTCACTCAGATGCGAACTTAGTATAAAACCATTCAGACACTATTTTTTAAAATTTACTTTGCATTATTTTAATGATGAACATCAGAGCACCAAATAACTCATCATTTTAATCAGTCAACACAGTCTTTAACTTCATTAATTGGAAAAAAGGAACTGTATGGGTGGGAATATTGGCAATGACTAAAACCTAAGATTTAAAAGAAAAAAATTTTTTGAAAGATCTTAAACTCACACACTTAACACTTATATCTAACACAAACCAATTTGTGAATATGATCGTTTATTAGCTACAGTTAATAATAAACCCCCTATGTTTATAGCATAATAATTTGGGGGGCACCTGGATGGTTCAGTTGGTTAAGCATCCAGCTTCAGCTCAGGTGATGATCTCACAGTTTGAGAGTTCAAGTCCCACATCAGGCTGTGCGCTGGCAGTTCGGAGACTCGCACCTGCTTCAGATTCTGTGTTTCCATCTCTCTCTGCCCCTCCCTTGCTCACACTCTTTCTCTCTCTCTCAAAAATAAATAAACATTAAAAAAATTAAATTAAATAAAACATAATAATTATGCAGTATGCTTTTTCTCTAAAGGCATGTAACTATCCCATAAGAATTGTGGGGGGGAAATGATGATCACTAAAAATGCCTTTAACTGTTAGGATATAAAAGACCTAGAGTCCAGGAGGAAATATAAAGAATACTGAAATCTTGTTTGAAACGTTCAATGTACTCTGGTCTGTAAGCTTCTCTGGTCTAAACCCAGGATATCTTAGAGTGAAGCAGCTAAGTAAACTTCCAAATTAGAACCTGCTGTTTCATATCTCAGAATTGTCAAAATCTTTAGCCATGCAAATATCACATGAACAATTGCTTTTTGAAGAGCTAGAGTTACTCGGGTATAAAAATCTACATTTAAATGTTATGGCAGAGGAGTCTTATGCTTCCTGCTGCTACCCATCCTCCAAAAAGCTGGCTAAACTCCATAAAACTAAACCAAATAAAAAGTTAGACTATTTATTTTTTTTATTTATTTTTATTTATTTATTTATTTTTTAATATTTTTTTTATTTCTTTCTAGGAGAGAGAGAGAGAGAGAGAGACAGCGTGAGCAGGGGAGGTCAGAGAGAGAGGGAGTCACAGACTGAAACAGGCTCCAGGCTCTGAGCTGGCAGTCAGCACAGAGCCCGACGCGGGGCTCGAACCCACGAACCGTGAGATCATGACCTAAGCGAAAGTCGGACGCTTAACCGACTAAGCCACCCAGGTGCCCCAAGACTATTTTTTTTAGACTCTTGTTTTAAAGTGGCCTTTTTAGGGTACTTGATTTGAGAGACAGTTCTCTGTGGCTCTCTTGCAGTTCTGTATGTCTTCTGAGCAAAAGCACTGACTGTGTTCTGGGCTGTCTTTCTAAGAATGTTTGTATAACAAACAGCCTTCGAAGACAGACAGTGATAGGGTCTCCTGCAGAGATCAATCCATTAAATTAAAGATCACATCTTCCACAGAAGAAATAAGGCTGGCTTACAGTCTATTATAAAAGATTTGGGTTCCCCAGGCTTGGGGCTCCTTTTCTCAAAAATATCCCATTATGTGTGCAGGTGTTATTTCGTTCTCTTTGTGGTTAGCTTGTTTCCTCTTGTTAGCTTGCAAGCGGGCTAAAATATCAGCCAGTTTACAGTTCTTGAGAGTTTGATTACTTGTGGCAATGGTATGATTTTTCTCCAAAGATTTCTTATTACTAACCATTTACATCCAATGGATTCAATGGGATTGTTAAACCTGAGATAATCCATTGAAATGTTTTTGTAAACTCTAATGTTAATTAAATAAGCAAAAACAAGTCCCAAATGCCAGGTTCAAATTTTCACATATTTCTCTTAAGAAAATTGTGAAGGAATTGACTCAGATCTTTTTTGTAAAGAGTCAAGTTTAAATACATGTTATTACTGGGGCGCCTGGGTGGCTTAGTCGGTTAAGCGTCTGACTTTTGCTTAGGTCATGATCTCGCGGTTTGTGGGTTCGAACCCCGCGTCGGGCTCTGTGCTGACTGCCAGCTCAGAGCCTGGAGCCTGTTTCAGTCTGTGACTCTCTCTCTCTCTGACCCTGCCCTGCTCACGCTGTCTCTCTCTCTCTCCTAGAAATAAATTTTAAAAAATTAAAAATTAAAAAAAAAAAATAAAAATAAATACATGTAATTACTAAATCAAGGTATGAAACATTATTCCATGACGTTGCTAATCTTAACCATGTTTTCAAGGGAAGGGCTAGGCCTTGGATTTGGAGAAAACAATAGACATCTGGAAATGAATATTTTGTTTAACAGCACAATTTTTTAATGGCCTTAATTTTAGGAAACTTAAACCATGAAACTTCTTAGGTCATCAAATATTGGAGATGACCTTGCATCCTGAATTGAGTAGCTTTAGTCAGATATAATTCTTGGTGAAATGTACACAGGATTCCATACACCGTACTATTCATCTGTAATTCCCTATACGCTGACTCACATACCAGAGGAGATCAGGATGTATGAACCCCAGATTAGAGAGAGAGCTCCCCTTTAGTCACAGAAGCTGAGAGAGTTCCAGAAACACTTCTTTGACTCATACAACAAATATTTATTGCACCTCTGTTGTGGGCCAGGCCCTAGGTTAGGCTGGAGGAGACAACATGAACAAGACAGAAGATGTACACACAAAGGACGGATAGTCTAAATTAGCTGCTTCTACTTAGAAGAGAAGACTGGTGGGTGTTTTTCAACCTACATCACACCTTTCACTCAAGCTTCAGCACTTTCTATAAACCATGTCTGGTTTCCTAGGAAGCTCTCTTGACTGCATGTAATCCAGAATTAAAACATATTTTAAAGCCCAAATCTATTCATTTTAGTCTTGACCCAAGTAGAATAGTATATAGAAGGGAGGTGACGAGGACCATGGCACCATAATTCAATATAGGACCACGGAGCACTTCCTGTGTGTCCCGACATGGCTTCAGCAAAATGCCTGCTGAGGTCAGTGCTGGCATGATCAGAACTATCCATATCTTGTCTGACATTTATTAGCATAATAACTACCTATATTGAGTCCACACTGCATACCAGGCACTGAACTAGGAGTGCTTTATATAGATTGCTTCACTTAACCCCACAATTACACTGTGAAGCAGACAGTATTGCCCCATTTTCTTGATAAGGAAACTGAAACCTCAAGAGATGAATTGACTTGCCCAAAGTTCTACAGCCTGGAGTTGAGATTCGAGGCCAGGCAGTCAGATGTCAAAGCCTGGTCCAAATTCAAATACTCCGTGGTACAGCCTCAACAGGTTTTCTTGCCATTCTGCTATATCTTCACTCAAGTTCATGTCCCCTCAAGGCCCCTTGACCTGTCATCATCCCCGCTTCAAACTCCCTGCTCCCAGATCTTCACACCACTTTCTTCATACAAGCTGGGGCCCAATGTCACCACCCCAGAAAGGCTTACATGCTCTTTCATTTATCCTTTCCATTATCTCTTTACTATTCTTATCTAAACATAGATTTGAGCATTTCTCTCCTCCTGACACTGTATTATATACATAGTCATTTCCTTGCTTCCTGCCTGTCCCCATCACTGGGTTCTTGAGGGCAAGTCATGGACCACACTCACCCATCCCCAAATCGCCATGCCTGGCACTCTGCCCCATATGTCGTGGGTGAGCGATGCCCATATGCTGCCTAAGTGAGTGAAGTGATGAATCCCCACTGCTTTCTCCCTCTCCCTCCTCCTCTTGGTCCCCACAAGTTGCTTTCTTCCTGAAACTTCCTCCTATTTGGTAGAAGAGCTCACAGGAGGGAGTTTGGTGGCACTTGTCACTCAGCCTGCAGTGTAGGTCCTGCTTGAATGGGTGAATACAAAGGCAGTTAAAAGATAACAGTCACAGTCTCATTACCGAACTTAGCATGTGACGTTGGACAAAATCCTTCCATCTGCCTTCATGAATAGATATTAATCATGAGATGGAAGAGGAGATTAATTAATTTGTGAACATAGGAATGTTTGGATTTTTAAAAGCCCCAATTATTGTGAAAAACATAGCCACACACATTTTTCTGTGTTACGGTGGCTACTTTAAGGAGGGATCGGTCTCTATACAAATGAATTCCAATGAATTCATGAGATAATAATTTCACACCTTGGGCTCAGGTTCATCTGTGCTTTACTTCTGAACATGAGTAAAAGAGAAATCTTCATGTGGTTCTATGTGCTCATGGTGTCGGGAACCTCTGCTTCAACCCTAAAGTTTGAACCATGGATGGACAAATAGTCTGTAATTAGTAGGAGCTATGTGACGATCAGTACCACCCCAGAAGCACAGTAGAGGGTAAGGTTAAGATTTTGAACATATCTTAAAGCGAAAAATGAGGGATGGGATGTTCAGTGTTAAATAAAAGTCTCTATATCCTGGTTTCTTTTGATGAAAGAGTTTTTGTATTAGTAACAGAAAAATGTAAGGGAGGGGCTCTTAACCTCTTTAGGCCATGAGCCCTTCAGCAAGCTGATGAAGACTATGGATTCCTTTTCTTTCTTTTTTTTTTTAAATTTTTTAAATGTTTTATTTATTTCTAGGAGAGAGAGAGAGAGAGAGAGAGACAGCATGAGCAGGGGAGGGTCAGAGAGAGAGGGAGACACAGAATTGGAAACAGGCTCCAGGCTCTGAGCTGGCTGTCAGCACAGAGCCTGACACGGGGCTTGAACCCACGAACCGTGAGATCATGACCTAAGCAAAAGTCGGACGCTTAACCGACTAATCCACCCAGGCGCCCCTATGGATTCCTTTTCTTAATAAAAAATTAAATACATAAAATCAAATACATAAGATTACTCGGTATTGACCAAATTCATGCCCCTCTTGAATTCAGATTCTAGGGCAACTTTATTATTTTACAATTAGGGAAACAGAGGACCAGAAAATAAAATAAGGTAGGACATATACTTTAACCTAAAAATAGAAACACTGTTTTTGGCTGAGGAAACTATGTTGTGATCTAATACAATTAAAGAATGTTGTTCTAAGCCAATCCGTATTTAAGAAGATTTAATAAAATGGTTTAATCTTGTTCTCAATTTTACTTTAGAAAAGCAACTACTTTTTTCTTTATACACAAAGGATTTGCATCTATTACAAGCAATAAACTCTTTAAATGAAATACCTGGGTAATAATCACATCAGGTTAGTAAGTTTTATTATGCATTCAAGATCTGGTATGAAATCCTTGCTCCTAATAAAAATCTTCTTTAAACTCCAACTGGCTGGCACAGTGTATACTAATGCTCTAGAATACAATTTTGGTGATTGAATTGGAATTCCTAGGGTATGTTTTGTTTAAAAAGGAAAGACTACAACATAATATACAGACATAAATGACTGACTCTTGGCAAGAAAAATAGGACAATTGCCAGATCTTCTAGAAAACTCTAGAAGAATCAGTAACTCCAAACCATGCATATGAAACAACCACTTGTTCTCTACAGAGGGGAAGATTTGGGATTCTGCCTCAGACTGCATGTCCCCGAGACTCATGTGTGAATATTCAGGTCTTTAGGCTTATTTCTTTTACTCAACATGCACTTATGTGGCACTCTCGGTGCCATTCTTCAAAGACTTTATTATGAGCTGATTTAATCTTAACAATGCTATGATTTAATGATTAATCATACCCATATTCATAAGTGATAAATATGAGGCACAGAGAAGTTAACTAACTTCCCTAAGGTTGCATAGCTGGCCAGTGGCAGAGTTGAGAGTCAACTCCAGGCAGTGCCCTACTCCAAAGTCCATGCTTTTTCTTTTCGTAGTAATTGAAGCCATATCTTGTTACCTACATGTCAACCTGGCTCAGTCCTTGGAACTGCAATTGTAAGCTAGAGAAACCGTGGGACAAAGGGTCATTTCATTTCCCATACCCAAACCTCCTTCAACCATGAGATTCTGCATCTCATTAGCAAAAGAACTCCCTTCTCTATACAGCAGCAAAAAATAGAGATGTCCAAGACAAATCTGGGGCTACTTTTAAATACTCTGAGTCTGAAATTCCCAAATAATGCTTCATGACTTACCAAAGGAAAAGCCCTAAATGCCTCCCGCTAGTTATTTCCAAGCCCTTCGAACATCCCTATATCTTATCTGATGGGCAAAACTGGAAAGATTTTGGAAATATGCCCAAATGATGGATTGTTCCACAAAAAGCCTCACGATGGTGGCTGACAGGGACAGCTCATGTGGTGCTTCGCCTGCCGTGGACAGCTTGATACATGTAAAAACCACACTTTGAGATCTTTTGTACATTTGTATCTCATTTTAAAACTCCGTTTCCCCCTACTCCCCCTCTTAGAAACACAAATGTATTCTTTCATGGTTTTCAAACAGACTTATGCAGGGCTCACTTAAAGGAGGAAAAGGGGAAAAAATATGGGATGTCATTTCTTCTCTCAAAGACCTTATTCTAATAACTATGTTGAGTTAATAAACCAAAACAAACATACTGAAGCAATACACTCCATTATTAAAGACTGTGGCGTTAACACACTTGTGACTTCCACTTACACCAAACTCAGCAGCATCCCAAACATTCACACGTGCTTCAACTCACTTGACGCTCACTATACCCTGGGAGATAGAATAAGGGTTATTGTGCACAATTCATAGCTTCGAAGCAGCTTCAGAGAAGATAAATGACTTAAAGATCATGCAGCCAGGAGGTACAAAAGCTGGAATTAGAGGAACCCAGCTTTTCTGATTTTAAATTCAGGCTCTTTGTAGCCCAGAACCAGACCACTCTGCACTGGAAATACTTTGCAGTTCATACAAGGACATCTAAGAAACTGAGTGAATTCATAAAGGCGACAAGGCTTTCACTAAGCTCTAAAGATAGGAGGGATCTCGATAGAGGACATGGGGAAGGAAAAGGGGCCATAAGAAAGGCCTGTGTCTCTTGACCAAGGTGTGGAGCTATGGAGATACAGCAGCACCGAGAGGTAAGGCACGGCCTCATTGCACAAGGGCAGGGGCTCCCCTCACTTTGCTGTCCATAAGGAGTCTGCATGTGCTTCTGTATGGGGGACATTCCCTGGTCTCAGGAAGAAACGAATTCAGCACTGAGCTTCTTGCATTGGGCAGATGGTGAAGCATCAAAGTGGAAAAATCCCGTACTCATTAGGAAAAAAAGAACTAGAGGCCATATGACATGATAGAACTCAAGAAAAGTGAGAGTCATCAGTTGCAGGGAGATAATGAACGTTCCTGAGAAAATAGATGTGGAGGCTTTTATAATACATTAGCAAAAGAGCATTTTTCTGTTTGTTTCATAGCTAAAGAAACAAAAGCCAGGAGACATTAACGTTAATGACCTCACCTCTTTTTTAGAAGTTGATGGAATGGAAGCTAGTCATTCATTTTAACAATTAACGTTTCAATGAAAAGAAATAAATATCACAGCAGTTGAAGACAGAATTCAGGACCCTTGACCTTCTGGGGTATTTTTTGCCATATTCACACTTTTTCTTTCTAAGGCCAGAGTTTATTACTATGATGGTTTTGTAGTGCATGGATTTAGTTGAGCTGGAACTAAGTTTCCTAGAATTCCCTCCCTTGTGTAGTTTTGGTGAGGGTTGGCCAGAAGAGAAATTGGCACGAGGCTTGGAAGGTCAAACTGATACATCAAAGCCTGTGCTGAGTCCTAGATATCACCTGTGCTGTGACTGGCTACCTTTCCTTGCTGGTCACAGGGACTAGCCAGTGCCACCTGGTCTCCTCCTCCAGCCTCTCTTGCTGCTGTCAGAGCCCTACGGAGAAGGACATCTGTTTTTCTGTAAGTGGCCAACATCATCAGAGTTGATGTGGTGACAGATGTGGGCTCCAGTTTCTTCTCACGGATTCCAGTTTGTCATGGCTTTGAATCCGTCTTTTCTTCCCTGGGCCCTGCAGACCTGCAGAGACTGATGAGTGGCTTTCTCCTTTCCCTCTCACCGTCCCCTTTCAGACCTTTGCTTTCTCAGTGTCTCCCACAACTGTGTGAGGGGCAACCCTTGTGACAAGTTCCTTGTCCCCTATTACTTACAGTGGTTCTGCTTCCCGACAGAATTGCTCACACTCCCTCACTATCTAGGCCTTTCTATACCCAGGCTCCCTTTAATTGACTGTACTTTGCATCTCCCACTTATTCTCAAGGGCCCATTAGCTAGCAGAAAAGGGTGATGAAATTTTAAAGTGCATCTTAGTACTTTTAAATAGTCATCATGATGGACTAAGAACCAATAATTAAGTACTGGCTACACAGAGATTTAGGGACACCATCTATGGGTTTCCAGTACCTGATCCTGGAAGCCTTTGCAGCACCCAGAACTACCCAGTCACCAAACAAGAGAGAAACTCCTATCTTATTGAATTCACTGTATTTTAGTCTTTGTTATGGCCAACTTTGAAATGTACCAAATAGCCATTAAATATTATCTTAATCAAGTTCAGTCATTCAAGTGAGTGCACACCACAAATGATAATGATGTATTCTTATCATAACCCTCCCTCTCTCTTATCCTGTAGCTCAGCCTTATAAATGTACATGCTCACTTACCTAACAGAGCTTCAGAAAAAGAGAGACTGTCTCTATCTTGCATAAAATGCAGAGTGGTGCATTTAATAGCCTTGTGTGATAGCCAATCATGCACTCTTTCTATTCATTCTTACTTCTAAAGTATCTTCATGGAGGACTGAACTAAAAGTAATTAACATTTATTTTTAAGACCAACAGAAGACTGTCTATTCTTGTCTTGGACTAGGATTAACATTGAATTTCAGAAGACAAGAGGCATTTTCTTTTTCTTTTTTTTCAATGCCTATCAATTTAAAAAAAATTTTTTTAATGTTTTATTTATTTCTGAGAGAGAGAGAGAGAGAGACAGTGTGAGCAAAGGAGGGTCAGAGAGAGAGGGAGACACAAAATCTCACAGAAACAGTCTCCAGGCTCTGAGCTAGCTGTCAGCACAGAGCCTGATGCAGAGCTCGAACCCACGAACTGTGAGATCATGACCTGAGGCGAAGTTGGACGCTTAACTGACTGAGCCATCCAGGCGCCCCAATGCTTATTAATTTTTGAGAAAGAGAGACAGAACATGAGCAGGGTAGGAGCAGAAAGAGAGGGAGGCACAGTATCTGAAGCAGGCTCCAAGCTCTGAGCTGTCAGCACAAAGACTGATGCAGGGCTTGAATTCACAAGCTGTGAGATCATGACCTGAGCCGAAGTTGGACGCTTAACCGACTGAGCCACCCAGGGACCCCAAGAGGTATTTTCAATTATTTGAGCAAGTCACTTAGTCCGCCTCTGTGAGACACAATACCATCATTTGTAAAATTTGGTGAATATTCTTTCTTCACAGGCTTATTCTGAAGGTAAAATGAAATACTGCAAAGTATGTAAAACCTTCTTAGCACAGTATTTGACATAAGTCAATAAATATTAGTTGAATCTACAACATAAATTATATTTAAAATGAATTAGTAGAGAATGCTATTTAAAGAACACTAAAAGGTAAATAACAATCAACCCCCACTAATTTCTTCCAAAATCAAATTGAGTTTTCTGAAAAAGGGAATTCTTGTTCTAACACAACAATATATCAAATGATAAGCCAGTGACTGAGAATTTGCTGCTTTTTTCAAAGTTACCCAAAAACTAAAGAGAGGAGGGGAGTATGAGCTTAGGAAGACTCTGACCATGAGTACGTGGGTTCTGGAAGTTTAAGACCAATGTCTGACGTAATATGTGCCATGTCATAATCTCATTAACCTGAAAGTATCTCTGACTTAAAGCAAAGAAAGCATCCCTTTTGCTCGCTTTTCCTTAGATTCTTAGTTACTTCTTGATATTTCAAAAGATTGGATTAAGAAAACTGATGTAAAGAATATTTTTAGTTTTATGAAGAATGTATAGGAAACAAAGATGTCGGCAAAGGATACGAATAAGACAATACCACCTGAAATCTATCATATGAGCAAAGCTTATTGTACTTATTAATAGGGAAAAGTTCACAAAGAAGCGAGTTGTTCCTTGGTGCAAGGTAAGACTTGTAGGTTGCCCTTCTGGTAGACTTCAAAGAGTTTCTGAAAACAAAAGTATAAGATGCTCTCTCAAATTTCATTAGCTTTTTGTAACCGAGTAACCAGAGAAGTATTGTCTGGATCACATGCATGTCTCCCTAAAATTCATATGTTAAAATCCTAATTCCCAATGGGATAGCATTTGTAGGTAGGGGCTTTAGGAGGTAATTAGGTCATCAGAGTGGAGCCGTGAGAAAGCTAGCTAGTTCTCTTTCTCTCTCTTTCTGTGTGTGTGTGTGTGTGTGTGTGTGTGTGTGTGTGTGTGTGTTTCTATCTCTGTTTCTGTCTGTCTGTCTCTCTCTCTCTCTTTCCATCCCTCTGCCATGTGAGGATACACTAAGAAGGTGGTGGCCAACTACAAACCAGGAGGGGGACCCTCACCAACCACCAAATCTACCAGCACCTTGATCTTGGACTTGCCAGCCTCCAGACTATGAGGAGTAAATGTTTGTTGTCTAAACCATCCAGTCTTTGGTGATTTGTTGTAGCAACCCAAACTAACTAAGATAAGTGTTTCACAGGTACACACCCAAGGTGCCTGAATCCTGAAATAGTAGAAGAAACCTGTTTCCAGGAAACTGTTCATTAATAATATTTGTCATTGTTAAATCTTAACAAGGAGGGCCAGGGTTCAGAAACAAGTCAGAGAGGTCAGAGGCTGATGGTATTGTAAAATTTACTCTTATTTGTCCACGCACGGTGCCTTATAAGGAAATCCATCTACTCATAGTTCCAGAGGAAGGGCCAGCTCTGATCATCCATGGTTTGGACCCTGTGGCCTAGAGGTATCCCTGAACAACAACTTATGACTCTGCCTCACAAAAAAACAGAGTCCATCATATTCCTTCTCTTACTCTGGAATTTGTAAAAATCAGTATCTAGAGCCTGATCTCACTTAGATGTGGGAGTAGACTGCAGAGTGATGAAACGGAGGAGCTGTAGAGGCCATATCATGTGCAAATCTAATTATGAATTAACAGATTAAGGAGGCCAAACGTCCTGGTTGCTGACCAGAAAGCAGCAAACACAGGAACTATAGCTCAGTTAACTCAAGTATAACCTCCTTCAAGACAGGGACAGGGTCTGTCTTGTTCATTACTATTTTCCCAACATCTAGCATAGTTCTTTGTTATTAAAAAGTGGGTCACTTGATACATATCACCTGAAGGAATAGCTAATGGCTTAACAGTAGATCACCAGAGAATGCCCTAAAGTGACTTTCTTTCTAGAAACATTGTCAGATCCTGGCACCAGAAACCTAAATTTGTCCATGAGATTCCTTCTCCTTCAACATAACCAATGTCTTCTCATGTTCTTAAGCTCCAATATTTCCTTTCATCTGAGCAACTCTGTTTGGTCCTTGATCCTTGTAAACAACAACAGGAAAACTTGGTGGGAGAGAGGAAGAAAGGAAGGGGGAAAGAGGGAAAGAATGGGGGAGAGGGAGAGATAAAGGAGTTGACGGTGGTAGAGAGACTACCTTATACTACCCTAAAGAGAGGTTTAGATTTTGTGGGTGAGGCTAAAAGTCAAGGAACTGCAACAACCTGTTCTAGAGAACTCAAGAGTTTGCTCAAGGGAAGTGTTTAAACTTTGTCACTTGGAGTAGACCAGCTATATAAAATAAAACTACCATGTAGCTATCTTCCTGTAAATTGTTTCTATTGTATTGAATGTGAGTAACTTGACTCCCATTCTCTTGCCTAATGAGTAAAGTGCTCAGGGAGGTTACTCTGGTGATAAAAGATATAGTACTTAAAGAAATAATTCACCCTCCTTCCCAACTCCTTATTCCCTGTTCTTATTTATTACTGAATGCATCCAGTGTCTTTAAGAAAATCTAAAACCTTGATTTTTTCTTCCATTTACAAAGACACTCAGGAATGATATGGGAAAAAATTTATTCCGGTAAACTGCTTTCATAAAACAATATATATTCTGTTGCACAATACACATCTTTTGAGGTCTGGTTTATCCCCAATCAATTGCTGTTAAATTATCCTCCTATGACAGATAATGGTAAACTAATCCTTCTGTTGAATACCAGCCCTGCACATTTCACAAGAGAGGTATGAGCCAAGCATAGTTTCCACATGAGTAGAAATGTCAGGTGGCCAATATTGTCCCCATCTTACTTCTAGTAGGCTTATGTATACGGTACCACAGCCATAAGATGTTCTGATCGTCAATGGCAATATGTTAGCATTCATCAGGGGAAAGGAGATGGAATAAAAAAAATAAAATACTTACTTGGTCCCAGACCAACGGAAAAAGCAGCAACGTAAACGAGCAAGCTGGCTAAGGAGAGCCATTTCAAGAAAGCTGGGACGTCCACAGGATCTGTGACTATCTGGTATTCAGCTTGGCTTGGTCCAGCATTAGGTAAAGGTGTCGTCTCTCTCTTATCCATGTCATTTTTCATGGGCATTAGGGAGCTTCTGCTGTGGGAAGTGATCCCCTTAAAGAGCTCTCTAAGAGTATCATCACTGGCTGACAGATTTCCTGGCCCATAAAACACAGACTCATCCAATGATTGGTTGATAGAGCTATGGCTTCTGCAGATGTTGGTGAAGTTCATGGGGATGTTGAGATTCACAATGCCCATAGTCATCAATGAAGCTGCCATCACAGAGGAGCCAATACAAAGGAAGGTTTTGCTCCCAACGTGGTCTACAAGAAGAGTGGCAGGGACAGTGCTGATGACCTTGACAACCCCAACCCCCGTGGAGGCGAGGCTAGCTGCCTCATTGCTTTGGAAGCCAACGGACTTCAAAACAGTTGACGCATAGAATAATATGTTTGGCTGACCCGTGACTTGCACAAAAAATACTAATGTTAGGCCTATCATTATCCGGGTCCTCATGTTGTCCTTGGAGCGAAACAGATCCCAGAAACTATATTGATATTCATCTTTCAGGGAAGATTTTATCCCAGTGAGTTCCTCGGTTGTATCTGAGATGGCTCTCAACCTTCGGAGAACCTTGCTAGCAGCTTCCTCGTGTCCTTTCATCACCAGAAACCGGGGACTTGGCGGCAGAAAATACATTGCAATTGCCTGCAAAATTCCCAAGGGAATTACAAGGCCAAACATGTACTTCCAGCCATGGGAAACATTGGCAAATGCATAATTTGAAATGTAGGCAAAAAGGATCCCTATGACAATCATCAGCTCATTCAGTGACACAAGAAGACCTCTTCTGTGTTGTGGAGCAATCTCTGCGATGTAAACACATGTGGCAATCGAAGAGAGTGAAATGGAAACCCCTATGGCAATGCGCCCCACTATGAGGACCGTGTAAGATAACCTGAGTATCAAGACTAGGCTTCCGAGTCCAAGTAGGCACGATGACAAGATGATAGCAGCCCTTCTTCCATACCTGTCAATCAGGACCCCTCCAGTGAGAGAGGCAAGCAAGGCCCCCATGAGGAGGGAGCTCACTACCATTTCCTGCTCATGGCAGGTTAGGGCTAATAAGGTTCTTATCTGAAGAAGAGCTCCAGAGATGAGCCCAAGTTCATAACCCACCAGGAGGCCGCTGACAGCAGCAGTGACAGATGACAGGAGAGTAAACATGCCACAACCTGTAGGCAGAGAGGAGAGACAGAGAAGTCAGTTCTGTACTGTCAGTTTAAACATTTTATGTCGAACGGAGACTCAACCTTATATACGCTAGCTCTTCAGAGCACTGAGTATATGCACACACATCAATATAGTAAAGTAATATATTAACAAAAATGACTAGCTATAAATGGAAATGTCCTTTTTCTTTCATTTTGGGGAGACACTTAGGAAGTCATTTCCTTCTATTTGTGATGCCGCTGTTGTTTTTCAGTGACCGGCAGACAGCTACGCAAGATAAGCAGATGATAGATGATGAAGGCTAAACAAACAAGAACAACACCATTTGGTTCCTGCTTCGGCGTTGGATCAGAAACTCAGACAGCCCGGTTCCTCGGGCCCCACGGCAGGCGGTTCTCTAAAGGGAAATCTCCGAGGCAGAGTAGAAAGGGTAGAAGTCTCCAGAAGTGCTACAGGCTTCCTTCCCCTTGTGTAACCTGGGGGGAAAACAAACCACAGCCTCCAGGAAACCTGCCATCATGTCTCCTTGGTCACATCCGGCCACAGTTGGCTCTTGCTAAAACATATGAAGGTATTGTGTGTGTGTGTGTGTGTGTGTGTGTGTGCACATGCACGTGCGCACCTGCTGGCACCTTAACAGAGTTAAGGTTGTATCAGAAAGAAGGAAGAAAGAAACGGATGCACGAGAGGGAACTAACATCATTACCTGCTGTGATAAGGAGGAACTTACTAGAACTTGGAGGAAGAAGAACAAAAGGGACTGACTTCATCTTGTTTTGTTATTTTAATGGTAAAAACTGAGGAAAAATGGCAAAATGTTAACAGTCATTACTTTTCAGAAGAAAGTAGAGGGTGTTTATTATATTGGTATATCTGTAATTTGTCAAAGCAGGAACAAAACAAAAGAAAAGTAACCGAAGGAAGCACAGGGAAGAGCATTGCAGGCACAGGAAACAAGTTTGCAACTGAAAGGCATGACACAGGAAAGCAAGTTTTGGAACTGTTAGGCAGCTAGTACATCAAATGTGGGGTTTAACACCAGCTTGGAAAGGTAAATAGGATACAGTAAATTGGGGTAGACACAGAGGGCACGAGTCAAACAGAGTATTGCAAGTCACAGTGACACCTTTTATTTATTTGTTTGTTTGTTTAATATTTACTTATTTTGGGGGAGAGTGTAAGCAGGGGAGGGGCAGATAAAGGGACAGAGCATCTGAAGTGGGCTCTGTGCTGACAGGGAGCCCAGGGAGCCCAATGTGGGGCTCAAACTCACAAACTGCATGATCATGACCTGAATTGAAGTTGGGCACTCAACCGACTGAGCCACCCGGGTGCCCCACAGTGACACGTTTTATTGTTTCGTAAGTATAACGGGGCCAGTGCACACTGAATGGTATGGGTGACTGACACCAAACTTATTACTGCTGGGTACAGACTAGTTCTTCCAGAAGCAAGACTGGTAACGGAGAAAAGCATGTTGCCTTAGAGTTGACAAGAGATGCTAGTAGCTTGGATGTTCAGAGTAGACCTGGGGACAAGTAGAAAGATTCAAGAGTTAATTTGGAGATAGATCCCTTGGTGGCCCAGTCAGTTGAGCATCCAATTCATGATTTTGGCTCAGGCCATGATCCCAGGGTCATGGGATAGAGCCCTGCATCGGACTCTGCACTGAGCGTGAAGCCTGCTTAAGATTCTCTCTCTCTCTCTTTCTCTTCCACTCTGCACCCTTCCCCAGCTCACATATGATGTCTCTCTCTAAATTAAAAAAAAAAGAGTTAATTTGGAGGTAAAAACAACTATACTTGCTCGTGAATTGGGAGTTAGAAGGGGAAGGGGTAGGTCAGAGCCCAAGATGGCTTCATGGTTTGACCTGTTGGTTGGGTGATTTTATAATGTTCAATACCCTGTGTACAGATATGTATATGGGATTCAGCAGCATGTATTTGAGATTTAAAAGCATGGGAATGAATAAGATCATGTAGGGAGGTGAGCAGAGGAGCAGAAGCAGCAGGAGTAGGCCTGGGACCTGGGGAATGCCAACATTTAGAACAGAGACAACAGCAAAGGGAGGTGGAGAAGGAACAGCACTAAGATGTGTACAGAATGGACCAGAAACGAGTGTGGGCACACGATTATCACAGTGAGCAAGGGCTATTTCAGCCTGCCATTGCAGGGGGAGGGAGGGGATTTAAAAATGCTGTCCAGCTCCAGGAAGAGAAGCAGATCAAATAAAGTTGGTTTGAACCTCTTCCCAACAGAAATACCCAAGGTATTTTACATCTCCAGGATCCTGGGACATAGGTGACTTTGAAAAATAAATCTAAAAAGGATTGAACACTTTGATGGAGGAGCAAATAAAAATGCAAAAATCCACAATAAAATAAAACTAATTCATGGGCATAGTGAATACAAACCATTAAATTGAAATTAAATTAGCAATTTGTCCAGCTATGTAGAAAATAAATATTTGCCCCCAAGAAACCCAACATTCTGGTGATATCTCTATTATCTGTTATTTATTATGCAGTGCTTTAATTTTTACAACACTTTTGCAAAAAGACTTTAAAGTAGTCTGTTAGAGGGGCACCTGGGTGGGTCAGTTGGTTAAGCATATGACTCAATTTCAGCTTAGTTCATGGTCTCATGGTTCATGAGTTCCAGCCCTACATCAGGCTCTCCTCCTCTGTCTCTGCCCCTGGCCCACTCTCTCCCCCTCTATCAGAATAAAGAAAGAAAGAAAGAAACATTAAAAAAATAAAGTACTCCTTTGTAGAATCATTCATGTGCTAAATCTCCACATATTTTCCCCCCTGTGATTTTGAAATGCTCAACAACATACTTCTCTACAACAAGAAGAATCAGGTCAAATTCTCACATTTAGATAAGAATATTGTATTACTTCATATCTCTACTTGCTGTTGTTCATTTTATCTATTTTTTTAAGTTTCTCATTTTCTTTATTTTTGACATGGGTATGGACAGAGAGAGAGACAGGTATCTCAAGCAGGCTCCAGGCTCCACAGTGTCAGCATGAAGCCCGATGTGGGGCTTGAACCCACAAACTGTGAGATCATAACCTGAGCCGAAATCAAGTCAGACGCTTAACTGACTGAGCCACACCGGCGCCCCCATTTTATCTACTTTTGACATATTGATTAGCTTCTATATGTTTTGGCAAATATGATTATTCTATATCAGATAATAAATATTATCTGATATTCATATTAAAGAAATAAATATGGAGAATAAAACACTTACAAAGCGCATTGAGGGAGTCACCCCAGGAGTGAATTTAGAGTGACACAGGGCAGCACTGAGGGGATACTGAGTCAGGGACATGGCAGAATAGAAGCCGTAACTGCTTGAGTAGCAGAAGATTGTCCTTGCCACCTCGTCCTTCTCCTCTCATTGCCCCCCTTTGTTAGCTGGGAAATAGTGTTTCCCTACCGAAAGAAAGACTTCTTTTTTTTTTTTTTTAATTTTAATTTATTTATTTCTAGGAGAGAGAGAGACAGCATGAACAGGGGAGGGTCAGAGAGAGAGGGAGTGACAGACTCGGAAACAGGCTCCAGGCTCTGAGCTGGCAGTCAGCACAGAGCCCGACGCGGGGCTCGAACCCACGAACCGCGAGATCATGACCTGAGCGAAAGTCGAACGCTTAACCGACTAAGCCACCCGGGCGCCCCATGAAAGAAAGACTTCTTGACATATGAGATTCCCTTCCTTTGATCTTCCTTCAGACAGAATCTGAGGTGGGCACGTCACAAAGCCTGCTCCCTATGCTGTGGGGGGGACGGTCCTGACAGAAGACAGAGCCAGCTTCTTTGTCCACTTCCTGGACTTAGCTTCATATGCTGATTCTTTTAGTCAGCGTTCAGGGGACACTGACAAATTGGGATGTGTGCAAATGGTCTGGAAACCATCCCACTTTGTCAAGGTTCCTCTGGATACCAGCAGCTAGCACTGAGTATAATTCTTCAGAGTTATAATAAAGTTATTTCCATATGAATTACTAAAAATTCTTTTTACAAAATTACAAGTGTAAAATTTTTTTAAAAAATACTTTTTTGAGAGAGAGAGAGACAGAGACAGAGACAGAGCATGAGCCGGGGAGGGGCAGAGTGAGAGGGAGACACAGAATGCAAAGCAGGTTCTAGTCTCTGAGCTGTCAGCACAGAGCCCGACACGGGGCTTGAACTAATGAACTGTAAAATCATGACCTGAGCCGAAGTTGAGAGCTCAACAGACTGGGCCACCCAGGTGCCCCAAGTTTAAAAATTTTTTATATATCGCAACATTATCTATCTATCTATCTGTCTATCATCTATCTATCTATCCATCTATCTGTCTATCTATCTATCACCTATCTTTCTGTCTGTCTATCTAGGGAGTTGGCCTTTAAAAGCTTAAAGGGTGAAGAGGACATTCCATGATCCCATTCTATCTATATAGACATAGACATGTCTATATCTATGACACAATGGGCATACCAACAGGGGCGATATACCGCAGTGTTAAGCTAAGGTCTTAACTGTATGTATTTTATTTGGCGGGCTTATCTTCCCTGGGATATGCTTTAAGGGATCCCGACAAAAAAAATTTCACTCATCTTGGTACTGCTACTTATTACTGCTGAAGTTCCTGTATGGTCCCCAGCTGGGGATTTTGAATTCCAATTAGCCTGTGGAAGGCTAGTCCCCAATCTCCCAAGATTGTAGCCCTGTGACACCTTAGGACTTCTACCACAGGACATTTTCTTAGTGCTCGTTTATCACATAAAAATAATGAAGAGACATAAAAAGTGGGCTTTTTTCTGTCTTGTTTTTTTTATGATGATAAAAGCAAGACATTATTCTATGGATGCCAGAAAGCAGAAATAACTTTTCCAAGAAATCTGGCCATGAACAGGAGGAAAGAAAGAGTGTGTCGCAGGAAGGCGGAGTTTGCCTAAATACAGATGAGAAAGTTTGGGCAGCTCGGTGGACCCAGTGCTGAAGGAGAGGGCAGGATGAGGAATTATAATTAATGCCTTTTCCAAGAACACCAGCCCTGAAGTCAAACATTCCGTACCTCACGTTCATGGTGAAGTTTAGCATTTCCATCTATTTTGCTCATAGCCTTGCTCGATGAGGGCCTTTCCTTAACATCCAAGGAAATGAGCCCAAAGGGGCCACAGGGAACAACAGCCTTTTGTGGACATCACAGAAATGGCAACTATCTGGAGACTCGCAGCTGGGACCCGCAGTGTCGCTGGGCCATGCCTGCTTCTCAGTCGTGCTGCTTTGCTAGAAGCCCAGCAGTGTCCCTTTTGATGCAATGATGATTGTGTTACAAGGTAATGAAGTAAAACTTTATGGATGACGCCATCATAACCAAGGGGCTTCGTGTACATGTCCTGAGACCCACATGGAAGGCACGAAGGGCAGGAGCCTCCACAGGCTAGGCGAGGCCATAATAGCTGCACTGTCCACTGCTTGTGGTGACTCACATGAAACCACACTGTGACTGGCTCGCACACAACACACTCAATTTTCCATAATAATTGCGTTTCTGCCTGCTCTCTGCTTTTCTTTCTTATCCCATATTACAGCCTGGGTGCACCAGCCTGTCTATTACAGCCTGGGTGCACAATGGACGCACAATGAACACTTAGCAGCTCACTGAATCCTACAACAGACGGCAAAACGTGCACACACAGGTTCCTCTGGCAAACAGCCAGGGAGTTGCACAGCGTGACCCAGTGCGAATGCCTCCAAAATTTCAAAGACCCCCTGCTTCATGTTTTGCTGGGGAAAAACTTGCCGTGGCCCCCAAATGGCCTTGCAGATGCAGTCTCCCCTCTCTCCACTCCTCCCCCCTGAATATCTTTCATCCCAACTTTTCTTTCCAGAGTCATCTCAAGTGCCACCTCCCACAGGAAGGCCACCCTGCTCTGCCTTATTTTGCAGCTTCACCCCAACCCCTCTGCACTCCTGCTGCCCAAAGAATGTGTTTCTAGTGTGCCCGTCATCTTTCAAGGTGTTCATTTTTTTTACCCTTTGTCTTCTGCTAAATGGAAAGTTTAAGAACTCTACATTTCTTTTATCTCTATTTTCATCTCTGTCTTTGGCACAAGGTAAATCCTCAGTAAATGTTTGCTGAGTGATGGGATAAATGAATGATAAGAGCTCCAGCATACTGATCCTTGATCCTCTCCTCCCCAAGGTTTTGTCTACAGCCTAAGATTAATGCACAGTATTATGGAATGGTTAGCGTATACAACTTCATATTTACATAAATGCTTAGCATTTGAACAGCGTAGAATTAGCATTTCTATAAAGCTTTCAGCACTGTTTTTAGCCTGTTGATATAGCACCATTGTAGACACTATAAAGTGTTTCATTATCACTCATATATTTATACTTTATGAAATGCGAGCCTCGTGTTTTTGGTTGCTGAGACTTGGTGTTTGGCAGCCCCGCCCCCAGAGACTCAGGTTTTCAGGCCCCCCCAACAGTCTCCAAGTGTCAGTTCCTCAGCCCCTCTGGACCGCTTGCTGTTTCTGGAAAATGCCAGAGTCTAGGGAAACTTGAGTCATCTCTGAAGATGCAGTTTGAATATCCCCTTCTGAACCAAACCTTTCCAGACACCCTCTGGTGAGCATGAGTCTCTCCTCTCTCTCTCTTCCCTTTCTGTCCACAGCCTTACAGCACCGTGGACCATATTTAGTTGTCCCCATCTCCTGCCGTAGATTGGGAGCGTCTTGAGGATAGGACTGGCACCATCAAGGGGCCCACACAGAGAGCTCAGTATAGACTACTGGCTGTCACACGGAGGAGGGGTGTTGGCTCAGTCAGAGAGCTCCCCAGGGCCCAGAGGACATGGTCCATGGAGAGTTGAGGTGTGCCGTTTCCACCAGCTGCCGCAAGTCCCAGATGCGGCCTCTGGGCCCTAGACCCCGTGTGGGGCGCCCGGTGGTGGTAGGTAGTGGGCACTAGCCTGCATCTAATCACTGTCCGCCTCCTCCACCCCGAATCCCCTTTTGCATACAATGAAACTCAGCCCAACAGAAAATTTGGCCTCCCGCCATACCTGCTGTTGTTTGACCCTTCTAAAACAAAAAGATGAGAACTTTGCTTTCTTTTCCATTTTTCAAATCTCAGGTTTGATTTAGTGGTACTTATACAGGCACACTTTCCGGAAACCAACCTTCTTCAAATTCCCCGGGCCAGGGAGGTGCACAGAGGGGACGTCACTTCCACTGGCTTAGTAGCTCTTCCCTGCATCTTGCTTTGTTAACTCTCTTTTTCTGCCTGATTACTCATAGGACTTTCATTCTTTTCTTTCTCTCCTCACACTTTTTTTGTCTTTCAGCCCTTCCTTCCCTCCTTCAGGGTGAGCCTTTCAGCAGGATACGTCCGGCCACTTGTTTCTTCCACATTTTTCTGCTACTACCTGAGTTCTTCTACTCAGGAAAGATTTCTTCTACTATTTTGGGTTTCCCCCTATTTGTTTAGTAATAATCAGTTATGTGTTAGTCATACATATTCATCTTATTTCCTGTCGGTATCTTTTTTTGATGTTTATTTATCTTTGACAGAGGAGAGCACGGACCAGGAAGGGGCAGAGAGGGAGACCAAGGATCTGAGGCGGGCTCTGCACTGAGAGCCAAGACCCTTCTTGGGGCTCGATCTTACCACCCATGAGATCATGACCTGAGCCGAAGTTGGATGCTTAACAGACTGAGCCACCCAGGAGCCCCCGGTCTCTATCTTCTTGTCCTTTTTATGAGCACCTAGAATAGCTTCTAGAATATTCTCCATGCTGCAGATCTCACATAATAATTCTGCTCCTACAGCGATAGTGTCCTCACACTCATTACAGGTTCAAACAGGCCTGTCTGCCCCTCCATCCTCAGCTCCAGCTTCCCCTGGATGTGTTCTCATCATCGGGTGTTGTCCTAATCTCTGTTTTCAGAGTCCACTTTTACAAAATGTATGGAGAACAGAAAGCAGATGCTTTCCAAAAATATGTATGTTTCCTATAAAAAGAAATCTTAAAATGCATCCTTTGCCTTTGTATTTAGAACATACTTCCCAGTGGCCAGATTTGCTGCCTTCTCTGTACCCAACCCCAGATCAGTTACAGTATTTTTGACTGTAAGAAACCAAAACCTGAAAAAGCAAGGGTTTATAACATTGTGGCACTTGCTGTTTAATTAGTGAGAAGACCGAGTTGAGTTTGGTGTCTCCAAGGACTCACATTCCATCCGTTCTTCTGTTCCTGCCTCCTTGGAAGGTTGGCTTGTGTCCCTGGTTTGTCTCCACATGTGCAAGGAGGCTGCCATGCCTACAGACATAAGCTTGTCTCACAACCAAGTTCAAAGGTAAGTGATGGTGGAAGAAGGCTTGGGCTAAGGCTTCTTTCTTTCTTTCCTTTTTAATATTTTTTTTATTTTTGAGAGAGAGAGAGCACGAGGAGGGTAAGGGCAGAGAGAGGGTGAGACAGAAACTGAAGCAGACTCTAGGCTCCGAGCTGTCAGCACAGAGCCCAATGTGGGGCTCGAACTCACGAACCATGAGACCATGACCTGAGCCGAAGTTGGACGCCTAACCAACTGAGCCACCCAGGCGCCCCAAGGCCTCTTTCTTTTTATCATGGAGGGAACTTTCCAGAAGCACCCTGGAAAATGATGGGTTTCAGAATACTCTACCCCCAAAATGTAGCACCTTGGCTTGTTGAGTGTTTTAAGCTGAAGGAGTTTGAGAAAATGGCAGAAGCAGGAGGGTCCCTCTGGCCTTCTCCCTGCCCTTTCCCCCTGAAACAGGTGACAAATCGTCAGATGAGAGGTGCCCTCCCTATACCCACCCGGAAGGGACGACCTTCTGTCTGAAGACAAAGAGAAGCCATGAAGGATATGAACAAACAGGCCTTACCCAGTTCGCTACCTTTACCTCACACACCTTGGCCTTTCATATGCTTCATGACTGACTACTCTTCATCAAACAGAACATAAAAACATTCAGGTTTAACCATGTCTTAGTCTTTATTTCCTGGCAAAGATTCCCATGTCATGTAAAACTCACATTAAATACACATGGATGCTTTTTTCCTCTTAATCTATCTTTGTCAGTTTAATTTTCAGACCTCACTGAAGACTTCCCCTAATGTCCCATTGTCCAGAACCAGAGGGTTCCCTGGTCAGACGTGGCTCCAAGGGGGACTGAGTGTAAGTATCTGAATATTCTTGTTCCCCAGATAGGAAAGGCAGAACATGAGAAGGGAGTTGGAACAGCTGTTGGGCTTTCTGTGTCTGACACACCTTATTCGAGCTACCAGGCTGCCATTCGGAATTCCTCTTAGCTAGACCAGGAAGTACGCTTGATGCGCACAGCTTCTGGCCAAATTTCCGATGTCTGGAAGTTATTTTTCTGATGTGACGCCACTGGACTGAGAAAGGAATTTTTTTGGCTTCCATGTTTTGGTTTCACGACTAGGAAGAAGAGATGCCATTCCTGCATGATTTAAAGCAGTCTGTAAAACCAGTACAGGCAAAATGACAACTTCTGGAAGGCACCATTCCAGTGGCTCAGCCAGGTTTTGTCCCTTCTTAACACTGATTTCATGTTCCAGAACTCAGTGAGCCACTGGCTTTCCTATCGGCCCCCAGAGGGGCTGAAATCTTGGAAACTGTAGCCCCCAAGAGAGAAAGAGAAGTAATGGTGACGGGATTGCTGAGAAGATCAGACTGGGCATCAAAGCTTCGACCCTCTGCCAGAGCAGCTCCGGGGTCTGTGGAGATGTTCTCCCTTTCTCCGGCTCCTGAAAATCCTCTCAATTAGGGATGTGCACCGGGAGTTTGTGGAAAGCTAGAATTTTACTGCCTTTTATACATTAGCCTTATGTTTGTACCTTATTTAGGGTTAAATCCTAACTCATTGATGACTATATCTGGCTTTCATGCTTTGGTGACTTTATAACTCTTTCCATGTTTTTATGGGTATTTTCAATAGACAGTGAAGGGGGGTGTGATCTGGAGAACAAACCAGCAGCCACCTCACCCAGAGATCTCTGAGGACTCTGGCGTGGGGATTCTCAGTGTGTGCGAGCACTGGTGAGTTATGGACGTGTGAGAATTCACAAAATCTTTAATTAGTGAAGGTAGGAAAACAGAGTAACATGCGTATGTGTAATCGAAGATTTCAAACATATGCAGATGTGATGAAAAAATTATTAAAAAGTTCAAAATGCTGGTGATGGCACAGCAGATTTCCATCAGTCTATATTCCTAATCAATAAATAGAAGATGACAAAAACTATTATGTGAGGATTTAAAGTCGTTTAAGGAGTTGTTAAAGGGGTCTATGTACTTGAAAATGACTGGGAATCTTCCAGAGTGCATTTAAAAATTTTAAATTAAGGAAATACAATGGGAAGAGAAATAATAATATTGTAAAGGCTGTGGATGTAAAGCTCTTAAGAAGAGCACTTTATTTACTAAAAATAAATACCTGGATGGTCACCTGGGGTTAAGGGAGAAGTGCGTGGGGCATGTTGATATCATACAAGTGGACTATGGGAAAGGGAGGGAAGGCCAAGATGTTTTATACAATATAAGGGAAGAATTTTGGAGCGCCTGGGTGGCTCAGTCGGTTGAGCATCTGACTTAGGCTCAGGTCATGATCTCACGGTTTGTGGGTTTGAGCCCCGCGTCGGGCTCTGTGCTGACAGCCAACTCAGAGCCTGGAGCCTGTTTCGGATTCTGTGTCTCCCTCTTTCTCTGACCCTTCCTTGCTCACGCTCTCTCTCTCTCAAAAATAAGTAAAAACATTAAAAAAATAAAAAAAAAGAATTTTGACCTGTGTGTATGTGTGTGTGTAAAAGAGAGAGAGACAGAGAGAGAGAAATAGAGAGAGTTCAAGAAAGAATGGCTACGAATGCCCAGAAATGGAAGAAAAATGGAGAAATGGGAGAAAAGGTCCTGACAAGTTATCGAGTTGTGAGGGGATGGGGATAAGGAAACAGAAGGGCCACAAGCCTATGGATTTTAGAAAAGTTGGTTTACCAGAAATTCTCATGGTAGATTTGACAGGATAACTTAAAAGATGGGCCTACCGAATATTTACTTGGATGATGGCTCTCCTCAAATCACTGTAATGATCCACAGAGAGTTTCTGTGAACAGGATTTGAGAATGTGAAGGAAAAAGGGCTGTGATCTGCACATGGATCAAATGACAATAAGAGAGAAAGACTAACTGCAGGGAGTGAAGATTAAGACAGGAAGCTGATGCAAAAAGTGGTCAGAAGAACAGCAAGATTCCTCAAGTGTTCTGTGTATGTTTAAGGATGGACAGCAAGGGTGAGAGTAGGAGACATGTGGATTTAGCCTTATGGGGGCCGGAGCTGTATTTATTTAAATATTAAAGTAATGGTGGCCCCATGAAGCTGGAGGATTTTAACATGCAGGTAAGGTTTTCCAGGACTCTCTAATCCTGTCCCCACTAGCATCATTTTCAGAAACTTGCTTGGTTTCTCTAAACTGATATGGTCTCTTCCTAAGAATTCTTTCCCTCATGGTACTTAGCACACAAAGGCTTTGTGATATGGTTCCTGCTTACATCTTTAGATTCCTTCCTCATTCCCTGCCCTCCACCCTTCTTTGAACTCTTCTCTCATCACACAGAATAGCTGTGACCCTGAATGTGCCATTTTATCTTCTCAAAATCTGTATACAAGTGATTTTCTCTGCTTATTATGCTCTCCGTAAATGCACTGACCTCAGTTATACCTTCTTGACTCCGCTTCACTCTACTATCTTCCAGAATTCATCAAAACCTGGTGCCCCATGGACACTAACAGGGCATTATATATCTGGCCACCTCCTCCATCTTGGGTTCCCTGAAGTCTTGTCTCTCTCCCTATTGCCTTTGGTGATATGTATTTGCATTGTATGGATGTCTCATACTCACCCTTGGACCTGGCTCTAGCACCATGTCTGATTCTTAGTAGACTCAATATTTGCTGAATGATCATCTTATAATTATCTTGATTCTTATGTTTCTGAGGAGCTGGTAAAATCTATAGACATGGATAATATCTTATGTATCGTTTTTCACGCTGAAGTATCCAGCATTGAGTAAGTGCTCAATACCTATTGCTGGATTCCCATGTTGTTTAGTTTAGCTGAACAAATGCTGAATTCATTTACTCATTTAACAAGTAAGCATGTACTATGTGCCAGCAACGGGTTGGGCGCAGGTGGTAACATGCTCATCGGGATAAACAGTGCAGTCAGCAGGATGGTCATTGCGGGCACTGTGTTGAGAGATTTCCTAGGTTCCATCTGGATTTGATAGCTCAAGATGATAGTACTAGCGGTGCCTGGGTGGCTCAGTCAGTTAAGCATTCGACTTCGGCTCAGGTCATGATCTTGTAGTTTGTGGGTTTGAGCCCCACATCGGGCTCTATGCTGACAGCTCAGAGCCTGGACCCTGCTTCGGATTCTGTGTCTCCCTCTCTCTCTGCCCCTCCCCCACTCATGTTTTGTTTCTCTCTGTCTCAATAATAAATAAACATTAAAAAATGGTGGTACTTGTCTCAGATGCATGTGATCCCTGATGGAAATACGAGGAAAAGGCAAAGCTCCTACCTCTTATGAACTGCCCTGTATTTTCCAGGCCCACAGTACTTGCAATCATCTCAGAGCTATGACAGGTGCCAGCATATATATTTTATCTGGAAACTTATAATCTTATAGCAAAAGACGTGTTGCGTGGAAAGTCAGGGAACTAGCTAAAATAGAATGCAATAAAGTTCTGAAACGAGTGTAACAGGTATCCCACATCACAGATCTGATAACAGAACACAGCAGGAAGTAGAGATATTGGTGCTGAATGGTATTATTGGTCAAGTCGACAAAACCCTAGATTGGATCGTAGGATACTGAGACTCTATCCACATAGATGTTACTGGAGTGAGTCCCTTTGGTTCTCTCTAGGAAGTCCCTGGGCTTAATGGTGACGGTACACTTAGGAATCAGAGTACCTGATGAGTTCCCAGCTAGACTGTGACATGTCCCTTAACCTTTCTATTCCTCTGTGTCCTCATTCTTAAGATACAGATAATAATATTACCTCCTTCATAAAGTTAGGAGAATTAATGAGTCAGAAGAATGTGTTGGGCATGGTAGTAAGCATTTGGTAAATGTTCGCTGTTGTTTTCTTAGCTCAGTTTCCTTAACTGTGAACTGGGAATAATCTTACCTCATTGCATTATTGTAAAAACAAGAAGGAATAATAGTAATAGAAGTACTTGACCCACAATAATCATTCAGCAAAGATCCGCGTAGTCTGAATCAGTGGGATAAAATCTCCATGACATGGAAATAAAACTGAAACAGTCCCTCTTACTGATAGCGAAGGAAGTAAAATGATACCTTGTTTCCAGCATAACAATTATGCCTTTTCATAAATTCTTGTATTCCTTTGCTTTTGACAGTGCCTACATAATTGGGCTTACACCATGAAAAATTCTTCCTGTAAGTTTGCCTGGGGTTTCAACAGTTTTGTTTCCCAATGGAATTGAAACATTTTATTTGCTTGGGAAGGCTCTCTCACCGCAAACTGATCTCAATCACAACTTATTTATCTATTCCTAAAAGTCTTGCTGGGGTGCCTGGGTGGTTCAGTCAATTAAGCCTCTGACTTCAGCTCAGGTTGTCATCTTGCTGTTTATGAGTTCGAGCCCCACATCAGGTTATCTGGTGTCTGCTGTCAGCACGGAGACCGCTTCAGATCCTGTCTCCCTCTTTCTGCTCCTCCCTGCCCCCGCCTCTGTCTCTCTCAAAAATAAATAAACACTAAAAAAAAAAAAAAAAGTCTTACACCTCTGAGGCTGAGGTACCATTTGGGGCTTGTTGCTAAATTAGCATTGCTCGTTGCTCCCAACGCCAGCTTCCACAAAGTATGAAAGCAGGTGCACGCAGGACAACATTTTGGAGGAAATTATATGGACATGACCTGTAGCCCCAGAGCCTGACTGTGCCAGGAGGACCTGAGTCATGCGTGTTCCAGAGAAACAATTACTTCCAAGGGGAGCACAATTTAACAGCTTAAAGGTGAATTACCCTTGATTTACTCAAGGAAAGAAAAATACTCCTGTAAGTCAAACAAAGAACTGTATTTTTCTCCCTGATATTTTGGCAGAACAATATAAAGTAAGGAATTGTTGAAAAAGAATGAAACGTACTGAAATTAAAAGAACGTGATAAATTATTTTAGTCTTCTTATTACTTCTGCCTAAACCGTGTAGAAAAATTAGTATATCACTGACTCATGGCCAGTTAGCAAATGCATAAATGAGTGTGCTGTGTTGTGTTGGTTTTTTTTTTTTTTTTAGTTTTCCTTTCTTAAATTTTGATTAATTAATTAATTTTTAGGATCCTATGTGATCAGCAGTGCTATGACATAGAAAGTAAAATGGTATCCATAAGCTAAAAGAAAACAAAATTAAACTGAAAAGCACATGTATGATTTTATGATTTGCTGTCAAGGCTATATATCTGACTGTAAGTTTCAGCTGGGAAATATCTGGGGCGACTTCAAGTCCTTTGCCTTTAACGGAGATTAGTTACTTTCTGAGGGAAGATGGGATGAGAAATTATCCTTGTTTGGTATTTGGTCAATCAACCCCTTGAAAAGAAGCCCATTCCAACCTTACGCCTTTCTCACCTTAACTCGGTATCTTTTTACATGGCTTTCATTCTCTATTTTATTCAAGCACTCATTTTGGGGAAGACTGTCCCTCAGGAAAGCACTGAACTCAGGAGCCCCAACTCTGCTCAACTTAAGAATCTTATACAACCAGTTCTTGCTTGCCTGATCTGAGTCCATCGCTGTTCTAATGCTGAGAAGCACAAGATAATTGCACACTCATGGTGGGGGAGGGGGGGCACTGGTCGCTCTCAGAACTTTTAAAACCCTGAGGCTAATATTACTGGGTTCCTACTATGAGAAAATGCTCCCTACAAAACCAGATTCAAGAACTAACTATCCTTGAATGAAAAATATAACCTCACATCTCTATGGCAATTAAAACTTGCACTTTAATATTGGCTGGTTCACCTTTGATTTACACCTTGAAATTGGAGTTTCCTCAGCCAGCTACAGGGTGGGTTCATTTTATTTTGAGTTCTTTTTCGTTCGTTCTTTCTTTTTTTTTATCAGCTACTATAAGATTTAGCCTACTAAAAAGTACCCCCTTGAAAATTCACAAATAATAGAAGGTAAAGACTTCCGCTAGGCATGTTCCTGGGATCTCAGAGGCCTTAGCTCCTGACAGCAATCTTACCAGATAGATGGCTGATATTACAAATATTTCACAACTGGGATGGGGGCACTGACCTATCAGAATAGACATTAGCTATAAAACCAGCTCAGGAACACTGGTGTCTGCTGACAGATTTCAGACCCCCCGGTCAACCACACTTCTTGACGGCTTTATCCATGTCTGCCAGGCCCTGCCTCCTGCAGGCCCCCTCCAATGCATGTCTACAGCTGTGGCGGCGCTCAGAAGGTAGTCTGTGGAAGCAGCAACCTCTCTGCCCTCTCTAGGTCACAACGAGCTGAAAGCGAAACAAGAGCCTTGGCTGTGTGAGCCAAACACCACCCAGAGTCTGTGGTGAAACAGCTCCCGCCATGTTTGCTTACAGCCTTCTCTCTTCTTAGATCACGGAGAAGCCATTTGCTTGGACCTCACAGTCACAAGGAGCCTCAAACAGAGACTTCTGATGTGATTTCCAAGTGAAGTTAAATGTACAATCATAGAGATAAGCTGGCCAAAGTGAAAAGGGAGATAATCATCTTTAAATCTGGTCTTATTTCCAAACAAAAGAGTCTGCAGTCTATCATAGATTCACATGTCTATAAATCCTGCCATTTCCTTGGCAATATCAAGCTGTATACAGCATTTTTTGTTGTTATCAGCCATGAATTGGTTAAATATCTGTGTTTTTAAAACACAATAATTTTTGTCATGGGTCTTGCCACTTTTTAATGTATGAAAAGCCTGGAAAAATGGTAATGGCCAAGCCCTGGGTCTTCTCCAAATGACTGGTTTGTTGTTAGACCTGCTCTTCTCACAACCAAGGCTCTGTTATGAGGTCAAGGTAGTTGGTCTGACCTACTCTTCCCAGGGGATAAGGTTGTTTCTAAAGTCTCCTCAACTCTCACAAGTTGTAGACTTTCCATCCGGCTGCCTAAGGAAGCCTGAGAGAGCTGGACCTGACTGAAATCAAAGGGGCCTGGTTTAGGCTAATCCTGGGAATCCAAGACTCAGTAGGAGGATAGTAAAAATGCCCCACCCTCAAAAACATCACCTATGTAGCCAAGAGTAGTGATGGACCTATGGTTCTCTAATGTGGTCCCATCCGGGACCCAGCTCAGGACTACAGGGGATGGGAAGGGATCAGGGAGCAGCCTGCCCCGGGCTTTTCCTTTTCTCCTCCTCCCCTCTTTCCACTAAAGAGGTGCCATGATTGCCTCTCTTACATACTGACCACCTACTTCAGTGTTTCATTTGTAGAAAGGAGTCTCACAGCTTTAACCATGTTTGAGAACAACTGCCTTCGGATACTCATCTGATTAGCACAAGCGTACGTTTCTTAAATCTCAGCCTGTGGCATGCTGGATTTAGAAGGGTCTTAGCTGGGATGAAGCCCAGCTCTTTCAGCTGGGTCAGTGGGTCCAGGTATATTCATCTGGGTTCTAGAGCATTGGGCAGCTGGGTCTGCAAGGCTGAGAACTTGCACTCATCCAGTGAATATTGTTCTTAGTTTCTGACCTTTTGGGCAGGTGCTGGAGGGGTAAAAAGGGCCTTAAATGAAACCGTCCTCTGAGCCAGTCATTTGAAACATGAAATCAGAAGGGTACCTGGGTGGCTCAGTCAGTTAAGTGTCTGACTTCAGCTCAGGTCATGATCTCACAGTTTTGTGAGTTCAAACCCCACGTCAGGCCCTGTGCTAACAGCTCAGAGCCTGGAGCCTGCTTCGGATTCTGTGTCTCCCTCTCTCTCTGCCCTGGCCCCACTCATGCTCTGTCTCTCTCTCTCCTTCAAAAACAAACAGAAAGAAAGAAAGAAAGAAAGAAAGAAAGAAAGAAAGAAAGAAAGAAAGAAAGAAAGAAAGATGAACTTGGAAGAGCCTGCAAGACCCACCTTCTGAGACAGAGGAACAGGCATCTGGGCCCCCAGGTCAGAGACCCGAGGGTGAGTTTTGCACCAGCACTGCGTGAACTTGAGCCGGCCTCACATGTTCCCTCACTTGTGTGAGATGTTATAGCACTGTGCATTTCTAATATCAGCTATACAGTGGTGGGCTCCAGGCACCAGGATTACGAATTGAGCTTAACCCTGCCTATAAGGTCCATTATAACGTGTCTATGAATACCAAAACATGTGCTAAAAATACATATGCTTTAAGTCATAACTTATTGAAAATGGACTTAAGTTCATTAGCTCGTAGTCACTGGAACAAAGAATTCTTTCCAGTTTCAGAGCAGGTGGCCAGGCAAGGTCTGCCAACACTTTTATTGTGCATAAGAGCATTAGGAGGTGCTAGCATGGAGTCTGGAAATTTTTGTGTCGATTTGTTTCTCAGTATCTCAAATGATCTAATTACCTTGTCCTGGATTGTATGACTCATTCTTCTTTGTGCTTTAATTTCCCCATCTAGGAATACAGAAAAACTTGTATCTTCAAGAACAGGAATAGTATGATAAGTATTGGGCATATTTAAATACTCTGAATTTCCTGGATGAAACTATGGACGTTTAAAGCACAAAGAAGTATTTGACACACATTATTTCATTAAAACCTCAACATCTTCATAAAACAGACTAAAGTATAATCTACGGCAAACCTGGGCTATGCCTTCAGTAGATCCATATCTATACACATAATTGCCTTTGGGTACCACGATGCGGCTAAGAAAACTTAGGAAAATTTACACAAATAATCTTAAAATGTTTGTATCCATCTAAATATAAAGTCTAGCACAATTCAAAGCTTTATTGATTTAAGACTTGGGGGAAACATTTAGGCTTCTTTCTTTTCTACGTAATAAAGGTTTACTTAAAATTAAATCAAGAAAATAATTTACCATGTTTTTCCATTAATCATTTCTTTGGAACACAACCTTTAGTTGCACTGTAAATTGAATCTTGTGCCTATGTTCAACTTTTCCAAACACTAATACCGGTGACCTCCTTTCAGGATGACTGTGACCTTGTGTGATTTAACCTATTAGAGGACACGGTGCTTTTAAGGCCATATCAGAATTAAAGAGTCCATGATTTTAATCGTTGCCATGGAGGGCCCCTCAGGACAAAGTTTCTTTTCATCCTCTTTGTGACACTGTCACAGGCTGTGTAGCGAGCCCTTTTGTTGACATGGCCACCTGAGCAAGCTATGCAGCTCAGTCTTCCTGGAACTCAGAGAGAGCACTGCAGTTCTTTCCCTTTCACCCTCAGATACAAGCTTCCCTGGCCTGCTTGGAGATATTGGAGCCAGAGAGCACCACTGGAGAAAGGGGCAGCTCTGCATAAGAGACGGTGAGGCCGTCCTAAAGGTTGACCTCCGGTACTCACTCTTGACCAGAATGGGAAAGTTCGAGGAAGCTGAGCAGGGAGCAGGGCAGGGAAGAAGGACAGCTTCTCATTCCCCAGGAGCCAATCCACGCCTCCGTCAGTGGGGTTGTAGATTCAAGTCCAAGATCAGACAAACTCACATGCAAGCATGATTTTACAGATCCACTGCAAGGTGAAAGGTGCATGTCTTTTGTATCATTTAGTGTTCTGGATTGTTCATGAAATTCCAGTAGATGGCCTGGGAATCTCTGGTAGGTATGGTGAAGGGGAGCAAGGTTGAGGAAAGCGGTCAAGAGACAATTATTTGTGTTTGCTTTAATTTCCTATTGCGATTAGTTTCCATTCCTTTGGGAACCAACTGAAAAGTAGGAAAGGGTAGCCAAGGGCTTGCAGTGTGCTTGTGGGAAAGTGTAAATGTGGAAGTGAAGGAAAGCATTTGGTCTAGCAAAAGATAACTGGAATGAATTAAAACTTTTTCCAGTTTCACCTCCAGAAGGAAAAACTATTCAAGGAACCTCAGTTTGGAAGGCCAGTCTGAAAGAGAGCAGGAGCAAATGGAGCAGAGGTTTGAGCTTCCCAAACACTCAAAGGCTCAAATTCATTACAAACAGACGCTGGGAAGTAAAAAAAACGAAAAAAGGATAAGAAAGAAAGAAAATAAAAGAAATAGAAAAAGAATAAGAAAGAAAGTTGTGTTCGCTGATTACGTAACTAATAATTTTATGAAGCCTACTTAAAATATTCACTTAAAACATAGTGGTTCTGCACGTCCACTTGTTGCGGATTGTCTATTTGTGGCAATCAATGTAAAAGTGTGGGTGTGCACGCGCGGGTGTGTGTGTGTGTGTTTGCACTGTCTTGCCGGTCACTCTTCCCAAAATGAAAAAGAGTTATACATTATGTCAACACGATCGATGGACCCATCGCGCCAGTAGTGGGACTTCAATCTTCACGTTACAGCTCCTGGCCTCTCCTTCTACCACCGGACCCCCTTCCCGTCTCTCCACGCACCTTGCGCGCGCGCGCGCACACACACACACACGCACACACACACACACACGCACACGCGCGCGCGCGCGCGAGCGGACCGAGCACAGCTTGCTCCTCTAGCCGGTCGCTGCCTCACTTTACCTCTGGCCCCGGGAGGATGCCGGCTGCCGCTGGCCGCGCCGCTGCCGTCAGTCTGGGCCGCGCTCCCCTTCGGGTTCAGCAGAGTGGGGCCCTCTCTGTTTTCAACAGGTACCATGGTCGCGGAGAAGTTACAGCCGCTCCCGAGGCACCCAGGCGCCCCGGCCGTCCCCTCTGGCAGCAGCGGTCACTGTCCCCATGGTAGCATGCTTTAAGAAGGGTGAAAAAAAAAAAAAAAACAACTTCGGGCAAAGCCAATGCGATTTGTAACCAACTTTGTTTCTATTTCCGAAGGCTTTGCCCTTTTCGGTGACACAGCCTGTTGCTATTCCAAGCAGCCTATCACAGGCGGTGGGAGGGCCGTGTCTGGACGATTGTTTGTGCCTTCAGATGCAGAGTTGGAAGCAAGGGGTTAAAAAGCTTGGGAGCCCAGACAGGGTTTGGCCACGAGCTGGGGGGTGCTTGTCTACCCGCACCTTTGAAAAGGGGCAGAGAAGGGAGACCTGCAGATTTAAAGGGACGCTGCGAGGGACGGCCCAGAATGCTCACAGATGGTACCAGTTAAGCGTGCAGAGAGGGGGACAATTTATGCAAAGACATACCGCCAGAAGGAAAAGTGGGGCAGTTTTTCAGGAAGACTGTTACTCCAAGAGTCGTGCCACTTGCCATTTAAACAAAGCATAAACCAGCTTCACTGTTTCAGCCTGATTTGGCTCTAGGTGAATGTGGTGTGTACTTTCTCCCCAAGGCCTGTCACACAAATCCAGGCCCAAGCCCAAGCGTGCATGAACTCATGCTGCATAGATTCTTTGGACTTTTAATACCCTGGGATGATAGGGGAGTAATCCAGTTTATTTATGCATAGTTATCTTTAAGAGAGGAGCCACCCCTGCCTGAGTCTGCGGTCAGGTGTGTGTAGCTCCGCTGGAGGAGAGCATTGCCAGTGCGAGAGAGCAGACTGATGCCCCTCGGGCTGAGTGTGGTGGCCACAAACTCAGAAATAAAATCAGGGAGTGAGAAGGGGGATTTTTCCCCCCTGATCTGTGAATATTATTTAGATAAAAGGTCTCACAGAGTTGTGATAGTTTACCTTCAGTTATACCTTTAAGCAAATCGTGTTTAGTGAAAAATCTTAGGAAATTGAGATCATTTGAGAAAATCGTGAGGAGTGACAACTGGAATTTATGGAGCGGTTATTATGTGCCAGAAATTGTGCTGAAAGTATTAGCTCATATAATTTTTTTTTTTTTTTTGAGATGAGTCTTTTGAGAAAACAAACAAATAAACAAACAACTTGTGAGGCAGGTACCCGTGTTCCAGAAGAGGCAATGGAGCCTGAGAAACTTGCCTAACGTGTCATAGCTGCTTAGTGGTGGGGCTGAGACTGCAAAGCTGGGCAGCCTAATGCCATAGCTCTCCTACATCCGAATGGCCCAGCCTTCCCTTATCAGCCTTTCTTGATTTTAGGAGGATGCCATGAACATGCCCTTTAGACCTAGGTGCTTCCCTGGGCAGAGAGGCCGATTTGTGCCATCGGCAAGGGCTGAACTACTCTGGACCTACTTTCGACTTCTTGGCTGGATCATAACCCAACTCTAAAGTCAGTTCTCATGTGTACTTTCCTTCTTCATCACTAGATATCTTTACATATTTCTTATCTGTCCAGGAATCAGAGAGCAAATGGAAACGAGCCTGTAGGAATTCAGCTAGTATTTACTGTGCGCCTGTTGTATGTGTGCTGATTGTGCTGAAGCTCTCCACTGGTTCAGAGGTGAGTGTGCCCCCAGATCAGCTTGTTCCCACTGAAAAATGTGTAGTGCAATGAAGCTTTAGTTTTAATTTGTTCCCAGAAGGTGTTGTGATGGAAAGAGCTGCAGTTTTTATCTGTAACACACATTCATCTCTCATCAGCTCTCCGTATTCACTTTGCTTCTACCTTAAAAAAATTTTTTTAATGTTCATTTATTTTTGAAAGAGAGAGACTCACAGCATGAGTGGGAGAGGAGCAGAGGGGCAGAGAGAGGGAGACACAGAATGGGCTCCAGGCTCCGAGCTGTCAGCATAGAGCCTAACGCGGGGCTCGATCTCACAAACTGCGAGATCATGACCTGAGTCAAAGGCAGACGCTTAACTGACTGAACCACCGAGGCGCCCAGCTTCTATTTTTTCTGCTCAGAGCCAGTGACCTCAAATTGGCAGGGTATGGGGGTTCAGGGTGGATGGATGGGGTGGTGGTGGAGGGGAGGATATATTTTTGCACCTGGTCAATCATATAACTGCCTTGTCTAATGATTTCCAGCCCTGTGTCTCCTCCAGCAGCTCGTGGGCATCATGAAAGTGTCAGGGTATTTGCTGTAGTCTTTGATCAGACAGAAGACAAACTTAATTTTAGAATTCCGTAAGTACAGCTAAAAGCAATTGTCACTTTTTGTTTTTTTTCCCCATGTTGCTTTCTATAGTCGAACTATACTGGCATTCCTAAGGCATAATCCGACAAGAAACCAAAAAGAATGAGCAAAGAGTGTGGCTGACGACCTTGCCTCCTGGTAGAACTAATTCTGTTACTTATTCCACTATTGCCCTGATGTGAGCTGTGGCTATTCCGGTCTGTCCTGTGCTCCCTTTACTCTCTTACTCCGAGAAAAGTGGGGAGATTCCTTTTACCTTGGCTACAGGGAGATATTCTTCTGCCTAAATTTCCCAAAGGAACCTACATCTCTCCATCATATTTTGCACATTTATAATTTGTAGTGTATTTCTTGGCATGGATTGATCAATTTTACCTTTTCTGCTAGATCGTAATCTCTATGAGGGTGTGGAGCATGTTTGGTTCATTACGGTATTCCAAGTGCTGGCCCAGAGTGCATATTCAGTGAATATATGCTGGCTAACAGGCTGATCCCTGTAAGCCCAACCAATGTTAGCACTGCTAGAAAATAAGCTCCAAGACAACCTGCACGTGTGTCTGGGTGTGCCCTCGTCCGTCTCTGTACCCCCAGGTCCTGGCACAATACCAGCTATGCTATCGAGATCCTCGATAAGTATGTCTGAAATAGGTTGAGTGCTCACAAATGGAGATTTCAGTGAGCTGAATACCTATTTAGTGTTTATACATCAAAACTCACTTGATGGTTGCCTATAGCACCCAGGTCTTCCTCTCTCATTGCCATTAATATCTTTGGAGCAAGTATAACCACGGGGTCTTTGTCCCTCCTCCATGGCGTCTGAGCCACTGCTGTCCCTTAGAAGCTGTTCCTCCACTCAAGAAATAGATCTTAGCAGACAGCACGCAGACTGTTTATTCCCCATTACCCCAATGATGTTGCCACACACCTGCTTGTACGTAATGCTGTGGAATTCTAAAAGACGTGCATGGCTGATAAGCTGGCAAGACAGGAAAGAGGGGACCAGACAGAAAGCCAGGCGCTTGAACGTCGACTATGTTCCAGGCCTATTTGTGGCAATTTTTTTAACTTCACAACTTTGCGAGGTAAATACTACTCTCCCCATTTGCAGAAATTGAACTTGAGAAGGTTATGAACATGCCCCAGATCAAAAAATGCTTTCCAATGTTCTATCCTGAAAATGTTCAAGAACACAAGAAAACCTGGATTCTGTAATCAACATTTTATGAATGTTTGCTCTTTTATCTATCTGTACATCAGTCCTTCTATCCATCCATTGATCCTTCTAGGTTTTAATGGATTTCTTTTTTTAAATGTTTATTAAGTTTTGAGAGAGAGAGAGAGCCTGTGTATGTTCACACAAGCCGGAGAGGGGCAGAGAGAGAGGGAAACACAGGACCCAAAGCGGGCTCAGAGCTGACAGCAGAGAGCCTGATGTAGGGCTTGAACTTGCGACTCTCAAGATCATGACCTGAGCCCAAGTCGGACACAACTGACTGAGCCACCCAGGCGCCCCAGTATTTATGAATTTAAAAGTAAGTTGAAATACTTGGGTCTGTGTATCATTAACTAGAGTTCAGTATTTGTTTAGGTCCTTTTTTTCCCCTTTGAGACATTTTACATAAAACAAAGTGCACAAATCCTAAGGGTACCATGACATGATTTCAGAAAAGTACATACATGTGCACATCCAACCCCCTGTGAAATAACAGAACATACCCATCATCCCAGAAAGTTCTTTGTTATCTCTTCTGAGCAAATTCCCACTTCAGCCTCTGGAAACAACCGGTGCTGTGGGTTTTTCTCACGTGGGTCTCCTTTGCCTTTTCCAGCTCCTCATATCATGGGATCATAAAGTATGTACTTTCGGATAAAGCTTCTAAAGCTGAGCATAATTTTGAGATTCACCCATGTTTTTATGTGGCTTAGAGGTTCATCCTGTTATTGCTGAATAGTATTCCATGGGTGAATATGCTGCGGTTTATTTATCCATTTTCCTATGGATGTATACCTGGACTGTTCCCAGGGGGAGCTGTTATAAATAAAGCTGTTATGAGCATTCTGTGCAAGTCTTTTTGTGGAACATAAAATTTCAAAGCACAGCGGTCGAAGTCCATTTGATTCCAAAATCCACATGTTTTCGACTACACCCCGTTGCTTCTCCACAGTGTATCTTACGGCACTATGTTTATGTGGGATGCATCTCTGGAGTTTCTAATCCTAAAGTGGTTCATTACAGTGTAAATACAAATGAGGAAATATGATCTTTAGACAAAAAATGCCCAGATACAAATTCAGCTCTTCCTTAGCCCTGGTCCAATCAAATACTCATCTTGGTATGATCTTTTTGGAAAGATAGTTATTATATTACCTGTGTATACGACCTAAATAACTTCTTTCTCTAAAAGTTTTCAGTATGACTTTTATAGAAAGAAGATCCCATGTGTAGAATCTTACCAATCATTACATATGGATTCATGTTTCTCAAATTCTAAAAGAAACATGGATGAATTTATTATAATATATTTTCTGGGTAGAAAACTATAGAACAAATCATTAAGAGGACAGTATAGCAATAAAAAATGTTATTTTATTACTATACATGAGAAATTCAGAGTGGAAAACTGCATGCTGATTACCATTATAATAATTGTTAAACACATGTACATAGTGGTAGGTATTATAAAAACTGAAAGTAACTAACACTGTTGGAATGGTAATCTTAGGCCACGTTAAGAAATTTAGACCAATCCTAATCATGTGTAAATCATGTAAAAAGTATCTTCAGAAAAAATGTCTTCTTTTTTTTTTAATGTCTTATTTACTTCTGAGATAGATGGAGAGACAGCGTGAGCAGGGGAGAGTCAGAGAGAGAGGGAGACACAGAATGGGAAGACAGGCTCCAGGCTCTGAGCTGGCTGTCAGCACAGAGCCTGACATGGGGCTCAAACCCACTAACCATAAGATTATGACCTGAGCTGAAGTCGGACACTTAACCAATTGAACCACCCAGGCAGCCCAGAAAAAATGTCTTCTCAATATTGTTTTAACATTGTGTAACTAATAAGTATACATATGAGGAATGGTTCTTCTTCAGATTAGGGCTGCCATATCCTATTACACAATGTATACATTGCATGATAAGTGGACCATTCCCATTCACCACACAGCTTGGTTTTGTCTGATCGTAAAACGAATTTTCCAGAAAAAGACACTTGAAAATGTCATGAGGGGGGTGCCTGGGTGATTCGGTTGGACATCTGACTCTTGATATTGGCTCAGGTCACAATCGGGTCATGATTGAGCCTCATCGGGCGCTGCATTGATAGCGTGGAGCCTGCTTGGAATTCTCTCTCTCTCTCTCTCTCTCTCTCCCTCTCTCTTTCTCTGCCCCTCCTCTGCTCACGTGCTCACTCTCCCTCAAAAGAAATACATAAACTTAAAAAAAAGTATCATGAGGAAGGGACAGCTTTTTCTAATTTGCACCAAGATGCATTTGAGGAACTAAGAGGCCTGTGCCAATTTTAATCTTCCCTTAAATTATACTGTCTCTTTGATTTGTCTGGCCTCCGTCTGCTTTTGTCCTGCTTAGCTATATAAAGGAGCATCCTTCTTCATGCCATCAGCTGTTTTTCCTAATAAATTATTTCTAATTTTTAAATCTTCCGCAGTCCTCTTACATGGCCTAGGGATAGAGGCATCCACAACATTTATTCAATGACTAAGCCTTTCCTTTACGTATCCGTCCTTTCATGCCCTGATGTCAGAAAAAGTTGCTTAATCCCATGTGACGACAGCAGTCAATATTGTCCTGGGAGCTTCAGTCTGTGTTCATCACCTGTCCCCTTTCTTGCTGGTCAGTGAGGAGGGCACGGAATAGAAAATCAACTGCCTCCCACAAAGAAGCTGGAAAGGCCCCCTTTTCTGGCTTCCTTTACACATAAGGCCAGGCTCTGCCGAGCAGATCGCAAGCCCCAGATTGTCCGTTAGAAACTGGAGGCATGAAGTGAGACTCAGGCCCCATTCAGGCAGCAATGGTGGTGAGGGTTCTGGCTGCCACGTCCAGTGTTTCAGGTTACTAGATGGACGCTGTGAGGAGGTGCCCAGGGCAAGCTGGCCCAGCTCAGAGCAGGACTTTGGGAAATTTTCTTTGACCGTAGAGACTCCAAGTTGGCGTTGGTTCCTGAATTCATCTACCTGAGTCCCTTTTTCATGTGTGCAGAAGTAGCTTAAAAGTAAAGTATTTAGCTGCAACGAACTACAACTAACTCTTTGCACCACGACACTGACATCCCCTCTGTCACATTTTCTTTGTGTCAGGTGACATAGTGGCCCTGGAATATTTGGGCTTTAGCTTAGGGACAGTTAATTTGGAAAACAAGTTGGTTTGAGTTTCAGTTAGATGGCTCACAGGAACTTTATGGTATAGTTAAGCCCTGCTAGCTCTCTTTATAAAAGACGGACTTCCCAGAATTCTCCTACCCACTATGCTAACGTGTGTCACACATATTCCACATTGTCACTCATGGGGCACAACGATGGAAGGGACAGAGCTAGAGATTGCCTCTCCACGTGAACCTGCCCTATGGCTCTCAGCACAAGGAGTGTGTGGAGGAGGATGGCCACGCTAGGTGAGAGACGGGATTCTTTCGATTTTCTCTGTAGAAAATCATGTGACTAAAAACCTGCATATGGAGAGGAGAGGGAGAAAAAGTACTGTAAGATGTATTAGGCAATTCTCAGATTGTGTTATGTTTGTAACACTGGCAGCTTTTTAGTGCAGGAAAGCCGTGGATTGTGAGTAACTTGTTCCGTAAGTGTTCTGGAAGACAAGGAAACATTTCTAATAAATTTTAACCTGATAAACGAATGACGTCTTGCGATACGAGTAGTACGTGATACTCAAGTCACATGGTCACAACTGAGCCCATGATTCTTGAAGTTGACTTTGATATATAAGGGCTTTGGATTACAAGCATGCTTCTAGAACAAATTAGACTCACAAAGCAAGGTTTTACTGTATTTGTAATTTAGCTAAATAAATATTCACGTTCATACTTAATTTTGAATTCTTATTTATCTTTACTTATGTGTTTATTTTAAAGTTTCTTTATTTTGAGAGAGAGATTGATCACATGGGTGGCGGGGGACTTGATCCCATGGATGGTGAGGTCATGACCTGAGCCAAAATCAAGAGTTGGACACTTAACGACTGAGGCACCCAGGTGCCCCATTTTGTATTCTTATTTCTTAAAAGTAGGAGTCCCCAAATTTTTAAAATGTTCAGATCCCACAAAACTTGGACTAAGAAACATAAATATGTTTGGTAAATAGAGTTCTCTCCAGATGAGCATGCTTACTCAACCTCTTTCAGATCCCTTCCCTTCTCCCGTTCTCCACTGCTGCTCTCTGAACCCAGGTCACCTGACGGCTTGCCTGGTGGGCAGCTGCAGCAGCCTCTAGCACGCCCCCCTGATGGTGGTCTTGCTCCTGAAGGCCATTTCCAAACTGCAGCCAAGAAGATTTCTTTTCTAACGTCAAGACCCTTAAATGGACTCCAGTTATTTTAAACCTTTCACCAGCTTCCTCTGTTCTTAAGATTGGTCTAAGTTTCTTTTTTTTCTTAAATTTTTAATGTTTTATTTAATTCTGAGAGAGAGAGGGAGAGAGAGAGAGAGGCAGCATGAGCAGGGAAGGATCAGAGAGCAAGAAAGATACAGATCTGAAGCAGGCTCCAGGCTCTGAGCTAGCTGTCAGCACAGATCCCATGAACTATGAGATAATGACTTGAGCTGAAGTCGGATGCTTAACCGACTGAGCCACCCAAGCGCCCCAAGATCAGTCTAAGTTTCTTTTCTTTTTTTTTTTAAATGTTTTATTTATTTCTAGGAGAGAGAGACAGACAGCGTGAGCAGGGGAGGGTCAGAGAGAGGGAGTCACAGACTGAAACAGGCTCCAGGCTCCGAGCTGGCAGTCAGCACAGAGCCCGATGCGGGGCTCGAACTCACGAACTGCGAGATCATGACCTAAGTGAAAGTCGGACGCTTAACCAACTAAGCCACCCAGGCGCCCCAGATCAGTCTGTTTCTTAACGAGACTTAAGATGCCCTGCACAGTCTGGCTCCAGCTGACATCTCCAGACTCATCTCCTGGTCCTGCTGGACTTGAACTTCGCAGTCTCCGCCCATCTCAGTGGGCCAGCCAGTGTCTCCTTGACTTGATTCCCCACTCAGAGGGTCTTGTCTCACTCCTCACTGTGCTTGCTCCAGTCCTACACCAGCACAACTAACTAAAGCAGGAACAGAATTCTCTTGCACAGGGAGTGGGCAGGATAGACGAGAATCCCCTCTTTTACATCTTCTTTCTCTGAATTTAGTTAGGGACTGATCATATCAGTCAGAGTTCAGTGCAGGAATTTTGGGCAGGAAGGAATTTAACACAGGTAATTGAGTGCTTATAAAATCATTAGAAGTCCCAAAAGATCAGATTGCAAGCACTCAGAAATGACTCCCAGAATGATACAGAGCTGACTTGTCAGCTGAGCTCCTGTATCTAAGGCCACCTAACAAAGCCATGAGTTCAAGAAACGTGTTGCCCAATTTCAGAGGTCAGATGATAACTGCTCTCATAACTGCATTCTCCTGGAAGCTATTGATGCTGGAATGCTGTCTCTGGAAAATCTCACATCTGCCCGAACTCACAGGCCAGTAGAAACTCACCCAAAGAGGCAGAGTAAATAGCCTCCCCATCATACCTACCTTCATACAGATGCGTATAACGAGATCTAGACCTGATCGCAAGGAAGTCTGGAAACTGAGACTGAATTTCCTCATCTCTAAAATGGGATAATAATCACACCCATCTCATAGGATTCCTACAAGGATGAAATGAATAAATATACAGAAAGTATTTAGAACAGTATCTGACCACAGTGATTCTCAATAAGTCATAGCTTGTTATTTATAGCATCCAAGGGACTCCATAGAAATATAGGGCAATAATAGAAAAAATACTGGTTCAAGAGTAAGATAATATAAATGCTACTGTTGGATTTTTTGTTTATTAAGCACATGACTTTGGCCAGTTCAAATCATCCCTCTAGGCCCAGTTTCCTTATCTTGAAGATAGGGAGACATATACTTGCTTTGCCTAAAGCCGGTAATTTTTTACTAAGCAGCTAAACTCACTTCTTTTGGCAATATTCTTGTAATTTTCTTTTGGGATTTGCCAACAAGTGCACACCACCCTTTAGCCAAAGGGTAAGCTTGTAGCTGCCTGCCATGACAATTAGGTGTCCTGTCTTCAGAATGTAAGTCTTCCAAAGTGACACAAGACACTGTACCTGAAAGGCGCAGTCAGTCATTCTCTGTGGCAGAACTCCGAAAAGACTATTAGTTCCTGTTACTCATTTCTCTAGAACTTTCCTGATCCTTCCCGAGGCTTGCTCTCACTATTTCCCCCCTTAGGTCTTATAAACCACCCCGAAACCAAACAACAGATTCATTTTTGGCTAATGTTGGCCAGAGTCCAAAATTCCTAACATAAACTCTTTAAAAGGATTTTCGTTAAAATACAATCAGATAAAGTATTTGAAAGCACTTTTAAAACTGCTATGGTGCTATGTAAATATGATTTATTTGCTGATGCAACAGCAATGGTAATTGTAGAAGAGAATCTATTTGTTTATCCATCCAAATCATGCACTCCCTTTTCTAAATAAGGACAGAAACAGCATATGACAGTAGACTGGCAATGCATACAGTGGTGATAAACCAGAAAAGTCCACGAATCTCCAGCCTGTACAACGGCATGACCTGACTCAACATTTCACAGAGCCATGTACCCAACTGGAGGCCCCTGGTGAGATCTTTAACTCTCAGACAAAAATCTGGCTTCTGGCCTAACTTCCCAGGAGAGAAGGTGAGAAAGGAAAGTGCCAAGTAGAAAAGATTGAAGGTGTATCTACATTTTTCAAGCACCATCTTGAGACAACTTATTCTACAAAATGGCAAGGGGCGGCATTGTAGTCATCCCTTCCTGTTGCCAAATAAAGGTTCTCTTCTCCTTAAAGCTGAGAGAATCAACCTCTGCTCAAGAGGGAACACATTTGCCAGGACAGCGCTCCTAATTCGTCTTCTACAGAGTTTTGGTGTCCCTTCAGATGTTAATAGATATTCTAAGGAATTAAAAACTAAGGGGACTCTTTCATTATCCAGACAGTTTGAGAAATTGTCCCCATGGTATGCTGTTCTTAGGACACCAAAACTCTTAAGACATTTTTCAGTGTAGACACAACAATTTTAATGTAGATCTCTCCCAACTTCCTTAATGTTAGATCTTTAATTTCTCTGCAAAACAAAACAAAACAAAATGAAACAAAACAAAACATTACCTTTTAGGAGGACGCAGCTTGGAAAATCTGCATTGAGATATCCGTGGGAGTGGGGTGGCTTGGCTTACAGAAGGCTGGAACCTGAATTTGCTTCTCTTCTGCCCCCTTCTGATAGATAGAGGGAAGAGCAGGCCTCCGCCACAAGGGGCTGAGGAGACTGCAACAAGTTGCTGCCAGAGTCTACCGGGAAAAGAGAGAGCACCCCACCGGTTACAGGAATTGCTCTTTGTCAACCTTGTGGTTTTTGTGGGTCCAATGAGCTGTTTGGTCGTGTTGCATCTATGCCTTCCCAGATGCCCTTGGGCCCTGGACTGAAGGGAATATGGGCAATCATTCAAAACCTCATTTATCCATCCCTACAAATGTTTATGTCATGCTTCCAAATACAGCAGTGATAAACCAGTGCAAAGTGATGGGGACAGAGCCATTAACAACGAACTCTTCTGGATGAACCGGAGACTTTTCCAAACTGTGTGATCATATTCATTGCACCTGGACCTCGCCTTCCTTTTGTTTCTAATACCCTTCCCTGCTATTGGTGAATCTCAAAGACGGAAACCGTTGATCGAAACTTCTTTCTTCTTATCAAATATAACAGCCATCTTTACAGTTTTCCAGATCCTGGATGCTATTTAGTAAGGACATTTTGATGTTCATAAATGTCATAAATGCCCTCCTTAGGCTTATATAATTATTACTCTCTCCAGAACTCTTCTTTTATTCTGTTTTGTACCAAGATTTGAGGCAGGACTTAGGCCACAGAGTCTACCCGAAGCTACCCTGGGAAGAAATGCGAAAGGAATCCTTAAGGTATAAAAGTGTCATCATCTTCAGCATGGCTCACAACAAATGGAACATTTATAAATATCTCTAGAAAAAAAAAATAAAGGAACACTGATGAGGCAGTTTCTAGCTCCTCCGTCTCTTTCCCGGCTCCCTCTCTCCTCATAGAAACTTCTAAGTGACAGTGAAGAACCTACTGGCAAATTCCAGACTTGCCTCACTGAAGAGCATCACAGAGTAGCCCAGACAGTCTGAGACACTTTGGCATTTCATCCTCATTATTGTATGGTATTTATGGCATTCACTGGCTGAAAGAAAACAGTTGTATCTTACTGTTCTATGAACTTTTGTCAGACACGTGTAAGCAGCATCCTTATCTACCCTTGGAAAAGTGTGGAAGACCTACGATGCCTCTATTTTGATGGGCAGGACAGCAGTGGGACTGCCCACCCCAGTCCCTGTCCCCAGCGCCAAACTCACCAGCAACCAGAGATTGGGTTCTCTCCAAAACTCCACCCTTATCACAACTCATCTTAAATCTTTCCTCAACCCCCATAACCTACCTAATCTACTCGAGGGTCTTTATTGAATAATCATTTGATCTCATGCAAACTGTACTTTTCTCTTCTCAAAATGATCCCCTACCTCTTATGCTAACATTTGAGAATGAAAGAAAAGAAAACTCAAGTTTGAAGATATACATGTCTAAGAAACATGATAAAACTGAGTTAGCAAATATGTTAGTTCAAAGAGTGAGTACCTTTCAGAAGAAGAGCAATGTCTAGATGCCAAGGAGATTTGCACCTTTTCTAAAAGGCTTTACCCACAGTCTAACCTTTTTTAAGCTTAGGAGAGATCTGTTCTGATGCACAATCATTACTGAGTAATTAAACTGATCCCTTACCATTTCTTCATTTCAGCTTTATAATGACATCACCCAATGTCAAGACTAAAAGTGACCTCAGACTATAAAATTCAGTGTGCTCTTTTGACAGGTACAGAAATTGAGGCCTTAAATAATTAAGTGATTAATCATGCTGTGACCTACTCCATAGCATTAGTTTATAAAGGAAGCTGGTAGTTTTATACCATAGAATTAACTTCATGTCGTCTTTGATCTTTAAAACTATCAAAAAACATTAGTTCACTCCAAATCACTTTGGCCCCAGAGTCCAATGTGGGGCTGTTATGACCTGAGCCCTGCAGATACAACTCTTCCCTTGTCTTACCCCTGGAAAGGACTGACAAGGAAAGTCTTGTCCAAGGTCAAGGGCAGGTGAGGAACAGGACAGAGATTAACATCAAGCCCTAGTAAACAGAACTTTCTTTGTTTTTATTCTCTTGGGTGCTTCTTTTCTCTTTACTTCTCTACATGCCAAAACATGTAACCACCACAGAGGACAATTGGAAATCTAAAGAATGGCCAAATTTTCAGTGGTTATGGAATTACATGGTGCGTGAAGTTTTTGATGAACAGTCTGAGAGAGATTTTACATTAGTCACCACTCTAATGTGCATTGCACACTTCCCTGCCTGAGTTACCATAGGGTAGGAACCGGATGGAATATAATAAGCGCCTGGGTGGCTTAGTCGGTTGAGCGTCCGACTTTCGCTTGGGTCATGATCTCGCGGTTTGTGGGTTCGAGCCCCGCGTCAGGCTCTGTGCTGACTGCCAGCTCAGAGCCTGGAGCCTGTTTCGGTCTGTGATTCCCTCTCTCTCTGACCCTCCCCTGCTCACGCTGTCTCTCTCTCTCTCCTGGAAAAAAAAAAAATTTAAAAACTCTTAAGAAATCCTTTCCCTCTTCATACATTTTTAAGATGAAATCTGAATGTTTTACCATAAATGTAAATAGCTGCAAAGACTGTACTTATAATATAATACTTTTTTCCACTAGGAAATATTTAAACTCATTTTTAAGTTCAAATAGCTGCATTAATGTGCATCTTTCTGTGACAGCCTTCTCATTTCTGAATTTTTATTCTAAAATAGATTGATGGTGAATGGAAAGAAAATAAGACATTTGCCATGAGTTGGAACTTGAGACCTGAGGTTTGCAGGAGGAGGGGAAGGCCTAACACCCATCTCATAATGAAGGCATTGGTAAAAAGCAGCAAGGGTTGTCAAGTCATGACAAGCCATGGAGGAACCCTAAAATCATTAAGTGAAAGAAGCCATATAAAAAGGCTTCATTCTGTATGATTTCAAGTATCTGACACTCTGGAAGAGGGAATATGGTGGAAACAGTAAAAATGATATGTGGCTGCCAGGGGTGAGGGGGAGAGGGGATGAACAGGTGGAGAACAGAGGAATTTTAAGACAGTGTAATGGCTCTGTATGATAATATAATGATGGGTACAAGTCATTATATACATTTGTCAAAATCTATAGAGTGGATAATACCAAGAATGAATCCTAGCATAAATTATGGACTTTGGATGGTGATGATGAGTCAATGTAGCTTTATCGCTGTAACAAATGCACCATTCTAGTGGGGGTATTGATAGTAAGGTCAGGGGGATATAGGAAATCTTTATACCTCTGCTCAATTTTGCAGTGCACCTAAACTGGCTCTAAAGAAATAGTCTTTAGGGGCACCTGCGTGGCTCAGTTGGTTAAGGGTCTGACCCCGGCTCAGGTCATGATCTCAAAGTTCATGAGTTCAAGCCTCACGTAGGGCTCTGTGCTGATGGCTTGGAGCCTGGAACCTGGAGCCTACTTCAGATTCTGTCTCCCTCTCTCTCTGCCCCTCTCCTACTCATGCTCTATCTCTCTCTCAAAAGAAAATAAACATTAAGAAAATTTTTAAATAAAATCTTTTAAAAAAAAGAAAGCAAATGGACTAGATTTGACCAAGCTCAGTCTGAACTGATCTGTGGGTGCCTGACAGGTGCTGCGACAACAGACTAAATCACTCTGGCCTGGAGGACTGTGCCAACACTGCTTACCCATGCGTGATTACCATTCACTTGCCAGGGCCAAAGAAGGCCAACCCCTCTGAACGGGGATGTAATTCCAAGAAGCAAGTAGAAATTTCCACAGTCATCCTGAGAAGGGGCGGATCTAGAAACCAAATATGAGAACTTCTGAGTCTAGGATGAGATTGGGCTGGGAGGGAGGGAGAGTAATATTCTTTCTTTGGGGCTTTCAAAAAGGGTCTAGGAATGAGAGGCAAGGACGTGCCTGGGGAACCCCTGCTGAAAGCCCAACAGGGAGAGCATTGGCTCCCAAACATCGAGACAGTGGGTGTCTGGCAGTAAAATTAACATCAGGCCAGCCTTGAGCCCCTGAGCTATGATTCTTTGTGCCTACATGGTCTACAGATTTGGCAAAAGACGGTGGCCAGTCTTAGCTACTTTGTCAGGAGTTGAAGCAATGGTCTGTGCACGTACTTAGGACAAAGGCAGAGAGATGAGAGCAGTCTTTTCTCCTTCCCTATAGATTCTGCTTGCTGGGCAGCCTGCTGAGTTTCTGGGAGGCCTAACAGGCTGTGGCTCTTCACCCCCTCTTTTCCCACATCTCACCTCTCTACACCTCTACTCGCCACTTGGAACCTAGGAAGGAACTCCAGGCTAAAGGAAAACAGGTCCCCCAAAACCATTTATATAATTGCATAGCCTCTGTGCCTGAGGAAGGAAGGCATGACTCCACCTCTCTCCTGATGAGTATGTACATGGACTTGGGATATCTCTTTTGAGTAGCTGATGCCATTTTTTGCTGCTTATTTCTGAGTTTGCGCCCTCATGAGTGGGTGATGACACCAGATATGTGGGATCCAAATATATCTGGAGATTAAAAAAAAATTCAAATCTAAAGATTCATCCAAGAGCATATTATTTCCCCATCAACTTTCAAATATTGCATGAATTCTAAGAATACCCCAGTGTATTCCGACCTGGCCATGGCAGCCTGGAGGCTATTGGGATTTAGGTGGAGAAGCCCCTTGTTTTCAGTCAGAAAATAAATTGCTGTAGCTACCAATATGAGAGAAGTGGGGATGTTAAGTAAATAGTCTAAGAGTAACAAGTGTCTAAGGCCAAATAATGATATCACCTGATGCACTATCTTAAGAGTATTAGATTTCCTAGGATTGCTATAACAAAGTACCATAAACTGAAGGGCAATGAAAATTTGTTGTCTTATAGTTCAAGGGGCTAGAAGTCTAAGATGAAGGCATCAGCAGGGCCACACTCTCTTTGAAGCACTAGGAAAGGCTCTGTTCAGATCTCCCTGCCAGCTTCGGATCATTCCTTGGCATGTGGTAACATAATTCCAGTCCTCATGTGGTGTTTAAGAGTCACACCCTATGTGTGTCTGTCTCCCATAAAAGGAGCACATAAGTCATATTGGATTAGGAGCCCACTCTACTCCAGTATGACTTCTTCTTAACTAATTACATCTGTGAAGACTATTTCTAATAAAGGCACTTTCTGAGGTCCTGGGGGTTAGGATTTCAATATATTAATTGTGGTGGGGAGAGCACAACAGGATCTCTGCTCAGAGCAATCTTTCTTCAGACATTGCATTAAAATGTCTAAGAGCTCGGGGCACCTGGGTGGCTCAGTTAGTTAAGCATGGCACTCTTGATTTAGGCTCAGATTATGATCTCATGGCTCCTGATTTTGAGCCCTGTGACAGTTGTGTGTGAGTTCTCTCTCTCTCTCAAAAGAACTAAATGAACTTAAAAAAAAAATCGCTAAGAACTTTAGAATTTAGGGTCACTGAAAACCTAAGGACACCATGAGCCAGTTTCCTCAACCTCTTCCTGAAAGCTGTTGAAAAGGCTTGGGTCTGTATTTGTACTGAGATTAGAGTACAGAAGGTTTAGACCTCTGTAGTTTAGAATGTGCTCATTTAAAATGGCATTTACAAAGCACAGTGCCTCGCCTTGCTACATCCTTGCCCTCACTAGACACTGTATGCCCCCCTCTCACCCCAACTGCTTCCTACCCACTGAAATAGGTGAAGGAAAGGGGAGAGGTAAGGAGTGAGGAAGCTGTTGCTCACTTACATAAGGGTAGGAGCAAGGCATGGATAGGTTGACTTTAGTGGCCCATATCTTGCCTGTTGTGATAGATGGAAGTTTACCACAGCAACAAAAGCCCTGACTTCCATGGGCAGATGTTGGGAAACATGGTGTGGGCACCCTTTTAGGGAGCTGGATGCTGAGGCAGCCTACAGAGAGTACCCTCTGGTCTAGTACCCCATCAAAGAGACATGGCTCTTACTTTGTCCTTGACACAGTGGCTTGGAACCCAAGTAATATGCCTAAAACATGGATTAGGCCCCAATGGCTCCAGGGGAGACAAGAAGCCCTTCTTAGGCTTATGATGGGAAGATCCAAGCAAGCCATTGAGGATTTAGGGAAGCCCAATGGGCTTGTGTTTGCTTTTCTTACAGTGAACCATACCCAGGAATGAATGTACAGATGAATAAAGGAAATTATGGGTGCTTACGGTAACTGTGGAGAAACTGGGAGGGAGGAGGAAGTGGACACACTGCAAACAATAAGAAATTAGGCTCAACTGGCTTCTTTAGTTTTCCTTTTTACTCCACACTGCAGAGGTTCTATAAATGAGGAAAAGAATAGTGAAGAAGAGGGAACAACCCCCAGTTTGGAGACCAGATCCGGTTTTGTAAAACATTGACTCTCTTCCTCCTACCTTGAAGCCAAACATTGCTCCCCTAAACTTGATGTTTACTAATGATTTCAGAACCTAAGAAAATTCTAGATCTCAGGGACATAATGAGTTGGGGAATTGCCTCTTGGTCCACTTGTTGGGAACCCACATGAATATGGGAAAGATCCCTCACCCACAGATAAGCTGCTTTGGGTTGGGGAGCTAACAGCCTTGATCCTAGATCTGGTCCTAGATCTGGTCCTCTTGGAGGAATCACAAGGTAGGGGAATGTTTTCTTTGCAGGGACTCCAAAAGCATGTAGGGAGATGGGGGGTAGAGAAGTAATAGATCATTTTTTGATAATATCAGTTTGTGTTTTGGTCTTACGGCTAGAGTGTGTTAACTCCCCCATCCCAGAAGATGCCAGGCCTTTGTGTTCCCAGCCAGCCTGAGTGCTTTTGTGTGGCACTGCAGGAAGTAGCGGTTGCCAGGCACCCAGAAGACTCCCCCCACCCCCTCCTGGCTTTTGTTTTGCCTAGGTCTGGGCTGCTGGAAGCCAATTATGCTGTCTTAAGAGGGAAATCAAGAGAAGTGAGTACTCAGGATTGAAAAGACTCAAGCAACTGTAGGGGAGGAATGTTTTTTTCCAGAACTCCCCTCCAGAACTGGGAAGGAAATGGGGGCTTTTGTGATTTCCACGCTTAGAGGAGCAACATTGCCCCATCCTGGTGTGCCCACACTGTCTTGAACATTTTGGAGCAGAGCTGTCAGAAGCTTAGAGGAAAGGATTCTAGACTCACAAAGAGGCTGCTCCTTCCCTCCTACCAAGGCCTTGTGAAAATTAGAGATGCCGCAAGTTGTCCCTCTCACACACACGGGTTGATGAACAGAGTGCAGAATGGATTTCATTTCCTGCTGGGTCCTTCCCTTAGACAAACCTGCCAGTCCCAGTGTCTTCTCCCAATTCATTGTAACTATTTTTAATTCTTCGATTGGATTGTTCCATATGCCTCCAATTCTCACTATAACACCTTCCAACTTTTAAAACCAAACTTATTTTTACATTCTCAATATTTATAGCATTATGTGTATAATGTCTTCAACTGTAATTAATTTATTCATACCTTGTCTATAGATTGTTTTTAATAACTGTTATTCATCATACCACATTTACAACAGAATACTTGAGAATACATTATTTACCATGGAGCTAACTGAAGTCATGTAGTGGGATACATACAGAAATGTACTTATGTGTCACTAAAAGCTATAATACTAAAAGAAAAAAAAATTCCAAATGTTAAAATCAAATAACTTATTTTCTTACACTCTATCAATTCTTTAAAATTATACCACATATTTTCATTGCTTCATGTTTGAACTTTGATTTTCTTTTTTTTTTTTAAATATTTTTATTTATTTCTAGAAGAGAGAGAGAGCGTGAGCAGGGGAGGCTCAGAGAGAGAGGGAGACACAGACTCTGAAATAGGCTCCAGGCTCCGAGCTGACAGTCAGCACAGAGCCCAACACAGGGCTTGAACCCACGAACCGCGAGATCATGACCTAAGCGAAAGTCGGACGCTTAACCGACTAAGCCATCCAGGCGCCCCTGAACTTTGATTTTCTTATGGATGTTTGTTAGTCTTTTAGTTTCTAATTGCCTTCGTATTTTCCAAAAAGAAGCATATACATATTTTTCACTAAGGTGACCTAGCTTCTTAAAGATTTTTGTCAAGGTGAATCACTGACCTTCTTTGAATTCTTGTTTTAATTTGAACAGATAGCTTTTCAGGGCTGCTGCATAATCTTCATCATGGGTTAGTCTCCTTTCTCTTGACCTCATACTTTTTTTTTTTCTTGGATTCATTTTAAGTTTTCCTAAAGTAAATCCTCAATTTTTTCCCACAGGGTAAATAGTAAAAAACCATTTGTGCTATGCATGTCTGAGAGTATCTTTGTTTTGTCTTTATGTTGGAGTAATGGTGTGGGTTGGTATAAGATTATAGGTTAAAATAACTCTTTCTCAGAACTTTGAAGGCATCCAGCAATAGGTTGCTTACCTAATTTTCACTCCTTTTAGAGACACTGTGGTATACTTCTTCTATCAAAACCTCCTAAGCTGGATTTCTGAAATTTCATATCTTGGTATAAATCTTTTTTCCTCTACATCAATTAATCCCTCTCGGTAGTTTTCAAACAGAGTTTTAATTTTTAAAAATTTTTAGTGTTTATTCAATTTTGAAAGAGAGAGAGAGAGACAGAGCATGAGTTAGGGAGGGGCAGAGAGAGAGGGAGGCACAGAATCTGAAGCAGGCTCTGAGCTGTCAGCACAGAACCCAATGTGGGGCTCGAACTCACAAACTGCCTGAGCTGAAGCCAGAGACTTAACCAACTAAGCCACCCAGGTGCTCCCAAAGTTATAATTTTTTTTTAAATATTTTATTTATTTTAGAAATTCTTATATTACACAATTTATTATATCTTCCCTTTATTTTGTCTATTTTTTATTTCTAGAACTCCCACTGACCAGACTTTAAGATGATTTCTCATACTTGAAACTCAGTAGCTTAATACAAAAACACTTTTACTATCTCATGGTTTCTATGGGTGGAGGGGTCTAAGCACAGTCCAGCTGAGTCCTCCACTCAGCATCTCAAAAGACTGCAATCAAGATGTTAACTGGGTTGCAGGCTTATCTGGAGGCTTAGCTGGGGAAGAATGTGCTTCCAAGCTTGGCAGAATTCATTTCCTTATAGCTATAGGACTGAGGGCCCTAGCTTACTGGGGGCTTCTGGCTAGAGACTTCCCTTAGCTCCCAAGACCACCTCAGATACTTGCCACATAGGCCCCCCAACATGGGTATTCTCTTTCTCAAAGCCAGTTGGGGAGAGAGAATCCCTGGCATTAGTCTTAGCAAGAAAGGATCTGTATAATGTAATGTAGCCACAAAAGTGACATTCTGTCAATTTTGCCTATAGTCAGTTCACTTGCGGAAATGCATAGGTCCAGCCCACACTGAAGGAGAGAGGGCTATACCAGAGTGTGAATACCCGGAGGTGGGGATCATGGAGAAGCCACCCTTGCATCTATCCATGGCATCTTTTAATCACCCCTCACCTGCCTTTTCCTTGCTTCTGCAGTTTTCATTTTTCAATACTTCTCATCTTTTAATCTATGCTCTGGAAGATTTCCTCTTCTTTATTTGTCTGTTCTTCCTGAGAATAAGAGGCCCATGAAGTAGGGGGAAAAAATCACAATAGTTACATGTTCTGGATATCTAGTGAAAGATATGATTCAAAGAGTAGGGAATGGTCAACAGTGTTAAAATTATAGTTTATTTGCTAATGCGTCAATAAAGATGAGGACTGATAACTTCCCTACTGGATTTAGCAACATGGAATCATTGTGACCTTGGCAAGAAGAGTTTTCATGGAATGATGAGGGTAGAAACCATTTGGAGTGGGTTCAGAAGAGAATGGGAGGGAAAGAACTAGAGTAGAAACTTGACAACTTTTTGGAGGAATTTTGTGAGGTTTTTGTTTTTAAGGCTTTTCCCCAATTTTATGGAGAAATAATTGATACACTGGAGGGGTTTTTCTATTAAGAGAAACTGATAAAATGGGCAGGAGTTGGATGCGGATGCAGGATAGAGAGAGATTATTTAACATGTAAGAAGTTATTGCATGTTTATTACTGCCGATGGTAGTTATCTAGGAGAATAGCAGGGAAAAAAAGTGATACAGGAGAGAAAGAACAATGGCTAGAATAATACCTTTTAATAGATGAAGGACAACAGGATCTTATACACAAGTGGACAGATTGGCCCTGGATAGCAGTGTAGACAATTTATAGTAAAAGGAAGAATAAGCCCTGGGAAGGGAAAGGTTAACAGGAATGTGGCCTCCTCTTGAGGGGACATGGCAGTTGGATGGTTGACCTTGACCAGACCTCTTAATAAATATATTAATGACATTTACTGTTAGGTGGAAACACACACATGCATCCACACACAGAGAGAGCTGCCAGGTGTCAAGGTAGTCAGTTAAGACAAGCTTGAGTTATACAACAACCCACACTACTCCTTCAGCATGAAAGCAAAATGAAGGCATTTTCAGATATGTGTGTCTCAAAAGATTTTCTACCATTGGCCCTTCTGAAAAAAGAACATTGATGCAATACTTCAGCACAACTTACAATGAATTCAAGAAGGAATAAAAACATCAGGTCAATATTGCTTATTGTAAATAAGCCTGGAACTTACAGAGTTATGCAGCCTGACATTCTGGGGAATGGATAGTGCACTGCTCCACAAACATTGCTCAGAAACCAATTGTTGATCTGAAAACAGAATGCATTCTAACGGAGGAGAAAGAGACTTTATCATCTTTTTAAGCAGAGACTGACCGATTTAGGCTCCTCCTGAAAGACTTGCCATCTTTCTGCTTAGTTCTTGCCCATAGTCTTCAAATTATCCGTGAAGTTCAGTGCTGGGTGAGCTCTATTATTCAAGTGAGTTTGCTTTGACAATTCAGCCCTTCTCCTCTGAAGACAGGTAGATGGGCAGATGTTATTGTGGGCATGTGGTGGGCACAATATCTTTTCTGATTTTTTTTTTCTTTTGGGTTTCCTGAAGAAACTTTGATTTCTCCAGAATTAGTCATTCTGTTTATTCTTCTTGGTCCTTCTCCTGATGACTAATGTGGGAAATTGTTCTTGGTTGCCTGGCAACAAACTAGGGAAAATGATGGTTCACGCCTCTAAGGGGCAGAGTCTGAAATTTCCTATGTAATCAAGTGCCTTCCAGAAGGACTGGTGCCCAAGCTTCACAGCAGTGGGCACCCTCAAATTCTCCAGATGTGAAAAACTGGCATTTCCCAAAAGTTTCCTAAATAATTGGCACCCACATCAGACTTTTTCATACCTGGGGCCAGAATCTTTATTTTTCTCATCCAAGACCACCGTCATGCTCACTTTATACAAGGTAAGAGTAACAGGAATCATGGTGCTTCTGGTAGAGACCAGCCCCACCTTGTGTCCAGCTGCCCCGAGATCAAGCGTGCCTCTCAGTGGGGTGCCAGAAACCAGGGTCCTCTCAACTTCCACCATTAAAAGCCTCTGGTGTTTGCCCAGGTCTTTGTAGTGATGGTCCAGTGATCCTTGGTCGTCCTTTCCTATTTTTGCATAAAGGGCTGGACTCATTAATGGAGGAGATTGGCATGGTTTCCAAAGCTATTGCATAGGTCTGTTCTCCCGGTGAGAATCTTCCTGAAACCAGCATCCTGTCATGGGGGGAGGAGTGCGTGTGTCTGTGCATGCACTGAATGCCGGGGTTTACTTCCACATGGAAGCTCTACACGGAATACATGGGCTAATTCCATCAGCAAAAATGTTGAGGCTTTACTTCAATTTGCTGGCGCCCACTCTTGGAGCCCTAACCTCTGTGTAACAGATCACTCCCTTTCTTTAGCTACCACATCGCTGTGGCTTTTCTCCCCTTGGGCTAAACACAGCAGCCAGTTGCTTGTTAAGTGTGAGGTGAGGGACTTCAGTGGGAAGACAGCCACCAGCTCTACTATTCTGGAGAAAGCCCTCCGGTAAACGCATGCTTGTCACTCCCGCTTGGAACCTGGTGATGCTAAGCTTAACGCCTCCTTGGAGCTTGCAAAGGAGAACAGCTGTCACCTCTACTGTAGCCTCCTTCTGGGGGTGCTAAGAAAGTACCCTCAGTCTTCTTTCCATTTTCCAGAAATCGGTCAAAATCATTAGTCCGCTCATTGCCTGTTGCGGTTGTTTTCCCTCTTACGTGTAACATATTAATCCAAACTTTTTTTTTAATGTTTATTTATTTAATTTTGAGAGAGAGGAAGAGTGCATGAGCAGGGGAGGGGCAGAGAGGGAGACAGAGAATCCCAAGTAGGCTCCCTTCTGTCAGCACAGAGCCTGACATGGAGCTCAAATTCACAAACTGTGAGATCATGACCTGAGCCAAAATCAAGAGTTGGATGCTTCACCGACTGAGACCCCCAGGTGTGGCCCTGTTCATCCAAACTTTTGAACCAGACACATAACCCTTTTATTTTAAAGAATCTGGGTATTGGGGCGCCTGGGTGGCTTAGTCGGTTAAGTGTCCGACTTTCGCTTAGGTCATGATCTCACGGTTCGCGGGTTCGGGCCCCACATCGGGCTCTGTGCTGACTGCCAGCTCAGAGCCTGGAGCCTGTTTCAGTCTGTGACTCCCTCTCTCTCTGACCCTCCCCTGCTCATGCTGTCTCTCTCTCTCTCCTAGAAATAAATAAAAATATTTTTTTTTAAAAAAAGAATGAGCTCTAAGATGGAATTGGAGGGCTTTTCTTTGAAAAAAAAAATAAAAAATAAAAAATAAAAAATAAAGAATCTGGGTATGAAATGACAGATTACTATGAAGCCTGCCTTTTGTGTTTGCCTAGGATATTAAAATGGGACACTTTTGGCTATTGCTTCAAAAGGTTGGATAGAGAATAATAGGTGGAGAATGTACCCACATTCCCCAGTGAGGCATTGCACCTCCCATGCAGGGCTAGCCAAGCTGGAGATCAGAAGCTGTTTCTATGACCCCTCCCATCCTAACATTCATTAAAGGGTATTCTAAGTGGAGGTTGAAGAGTTTCTTCAAAAAAATGCTGGTAAGCTGAGGCTCTTTCCCTCTCCCAACCCTACATGTTGGGGATGGGAAAGGGCTGCCTCTTCTTTACTTAAGCTGGTGACAAGGATTTCAAAGATACACTTGGAAAGCATGATGGGTATTTCAGAGTTTAAGAGTTGATTTGAGCCATACCTATGAAGCCAAAGCTAAAGGGCTAAACTGAAATCACTTGTGGAGACAGGAAAGGAAGCTGGGCCCTTCTGGGAAGGTGGTCAAGGATGCATGGGCATACCATGGACCAAGTGGATAGTGGAAAATGATCCCAGATGCATTTGGAAGGAGCCCTACACAGACCCTACTTCACTAAGTGAGGTAATCCCATCAGTACCAGGTCAAGGGAACACATCGGCTCTGGTGCTAAGGGAAGAGGTTGTCACAACAGATCAGTTGGGAGTGCTTTCACCCATGTGAGGGGCTATGAAATGTGAAATCTCATAAAAGGTCTCTGGAGACCCCATAGGAACACTCAAACAAAAAAGTCAACTTGGAATGTCCATAGCCCATCCTGAGTTAGAACCTCAGATCAGTTGGCAGAAAGGAGAAAGAAGCTCAAGGAAATAGAAAGCAAACTGACCAGATCCCTCTTCTCATGGCAGGTTTCCAGCCCAAAGGCAGCCTGGGCTGGGTAAGAAGGAAGCGTTTACTCAATAAAGTTTGGAGTTTTTACAACACATGGAACTAGATATGTGATGATTGAAATAAAGTTGTTACTAGGATTAGAAGTAACTGGGCATCTTTTTATTTTATTTTATTTTAATTTTAATTTTATTTACCTTTATTTTTTTATTAGAATGAAAGAGAGGGTGCCAGTGAGCAAGGGCAGAGAGAAAAAGGGAGAGAGAGAGAGAGAGAGAGCAGATTGAGAGACAGAGAGAAGTGGGGCTCACCCAAAGCAGGGCTCAAACTCACAAACCGTGAGATCATGACTTGAGCTGAAGTCAGGTGTTTAGCAGACTCAGCCACCCAGGTACCCACTAGAGATCTAGTTTTTATTTTCTGAGTTATAAGATTTTCTGAGTTAAAAGATTCTTGAGGCTTGCCTTCAATTTTATCCAACAGGCAGAGAAGAAATAGCCTTATAGGACAGGTCGGTCAGGGCAATGGAGAGAAAGAATAAAGTTTGTTTTCTATGTTTGCACCCCATGGAAATTACATTTCCATTCTGCTCACTCCGATTTAACTTTCAAATGTATCCTTTTGGGAAAACGAAATGGGAATCAGAGGTCGCAGTTTAGGTGAAAGGAAACAGCTCATACGTTGTCAAAACATCCAAAAGTGAAAATAGCCATCCGTTACTAATTCATTAAAAATAAATGAATCGCCTATTGTGCGCCATGACCTGAACTGGGCATGCAGGTTACAGATGTCAGAGCGAGCCTGAGCCTGCATGTTTCTTAACATGGTGGGAGAGCCAGACATGTGAACAAATTGTGGCACAGTGTGACATCATACTACGGGCATAGACATAGAATTAGATGGAAGCCTCTTCATATATCTCATCCTGCTCATTTGAATTTCTCATTTGCATGTTCTTAAAATTAAAACTATACCAGAAGAGAACCACTAATCCTAAATTTGGAATTGCCTAGCAAGGAAATAGGGAAACCACATTGGAATACAGGGTGTGGTGGGGCCCAGGCAATAGAAAGGTTGAACTGGATCGACCAAAAAGAGTGTTTTCCTACTTCATGACTTTGCTGGGAGCCAGAGCTCCTTGCCAGGGAACAAGTTTTGTGATAGCTGTTATGAAAATTAAACCCAACTTTCTGTGATTAGAACATGGTGAGAATTGGCATGGTGATGGGTCTCCCCCCCGCCCCACATATTAAAAAAAAAATCTTAACAAAGCTATTTCTTGCACACCACTTTTGGATTTGGCAAACATGATGAAGGAGGAGAAAATGGAAACATTTTAAGCTTGTGGCATTTAGCCCTGTCAAAAACAAGAACTAGAAGTGAGAATAATAATAATTGTTAGCATTTCAACCTTCAAATCTTCTTCCTTGGAGATTGAAGTGAGCAAGCTGCAAGAACTACAATGATTTTTTTCAAAGGTCTTGGCGGTGATAGTTTTTTTTCTGTTGTTACTGTGTCACATTAAATAATATTCACTCCTCAGAAATATGGTATTTGGCCACCCAGCTATTTACAGATTACATTAAATCAGAAACCATTGAATTACAATATTTGGATATGTTTCTCTCTACAGTAAATTAAACATTTTTTTGTATGGGTATAACAGAGAACTACACTTAACCTTTTATTTTGTTTTATTATTTTATTTTATTTATTTTATTTTAATGTTCAACCTTTTTCTATTTGAAACTAATTTACTTGAGGTTTAGGATTTTTCCCCCAAGCAATAGAGTAGCTTTGTTGAAAAAAGATGATCAACTTTTACACTGTCGATATAACTGCCATACAGCTTGAGAGAAGGCATAACCTATTCCCTTCCCATCCTACCCTCCACGTGTCTCAATAACAGCTATCCTTTCAAAAACAAATTTAAATTATTAGTGGCAGTTATGAACACCAGCTATAGTACTTACATGTGAGAAAGGTTGCATTGTTTATTCTAAATTAAATGTATCAGTCATATTTTGGGAGTGACATTAGGGATCTGAAAACTACCATGATGCCTTCAAACACTGAAAAGGTTTCTAGTCTGCACAACATCATTGCCACGGTTGAAACACCCATCTGCCATGTTTCCCCTGCTGCCAATTGTGCCTAGCATATCACTGAAAGTTTGCTAAATGAATGAATGGTTGAATGCCTGTTCCAAGTGGACAGAAGGCTCTGTAACCACAGGGTGCAAGGCCGTTGTTCATATCTGAAAAGGTCAGTACATAGCACCTCCCTCTCTCTCCACTTGAGTTCAGGACCAACTGCGAGATGCAGGAATGTGCAGGGGATCAAAATGCTACTTTAGATACGAATAAAGCTAGTTCAATGGTCAAAGAGTTTGCTGATACTAAACTCCAGAGCTCGACTGGTTCACCCACCCAAGGAGACTGGCTTACTCAGCCAGCCAAGGCTGCCCCGGGCCACTACCATCCCCTCCAATGGGGGCAGAGCAGCAAAGCAGAGCAGAAAACAATGGAGAAGAGCTGGGGGTGCAGGCCCATCTTCCTCCCATTTCACTCAGGAGAGCATTTGCTTCTTCTCTGGGAGGTATGGGGAGAGATCAGGTGTTCGACTTCTGCCGAGTTCTCCCCACATAGGAGGAAACATCAGGAAAGAGAATAAGTGCACACTCCTTGACACCAGTATGACAGTCCCTCTGTCAGTTATGAGCCACCCTATAAGGGAGGTCTTATGCCCTTTTGGGGCACAAGTGCCCACCCATCATGAACCCGTTCAAACCGCTTATTCCTCCTCAGGGTCTGGAAAGAATCTGCCTTCTCATTGGGCTGGTCCTGGCTTGCAACCCAGACTAGCAGCCTCCCTCAATGGGCCATTATCCCAGAACAAAAGGGTTGGTGCAGAAGGAAAGGGATAATTCTGAGAGTCTTCTACAATAGAATATATCCCTGTTCTGCAATAAAAATATCCCTGAAGCCACAGAGCACAAGACAGAATCCAGTTTCTTAGGATGAGAAAGGGGGGGAAATAATCTCCTTCAGTTTTCCTGTGAAATAAGAATGCTGAGGCGCCTGGGTGCTAATTAGTTAGCACCTAACTGGGTGCCCAGTTAGTTGAGCATCAGACTTTTGATTTCGGTTCAGGTCATGATCCCAGAGTCTGGGATCAAGCTGGTGACAGGCTCCATGCTGAGCAGAGAGCCTGCTTAAGATTCTTTTCCTCTCTTTCCCTCTCCTCTCCCGGACCCCCCCCCCCCGAAAAAAAAATTAAAAAAAAAAAAGCAAATAAGTGTTCTAAAAATTTATTCTTCTCACCTTTGAAAAATTGATTTTGCTACTTAACTACTAGGCATTTTTGGTAGACTGGTTTAAAATTCAGCACTGGTAAGGGAGATGAAAAGTAGCAAAGTTTAACTCTTCCTTCCCTTCACGGTTCCATAGGAGATTTAGTGCCAGAGCCCAGTGATCGTATATTGACGGAAATAAATCTTTTTTGGAAGGATGGGACTCTGGCCAATTACAAAATAGTCAATTCTGAATGCTCCCTTCCAAGTGGGCCTTCTGGTGGTATAGGCAGTCTGCCTGCTGAAAACTATGTCTGAATCAATTTGTCGTTCTAAACAGATCTACTACCAGGAAGGGAAGCATCAAAATAGAACTATCAATACAGTATGGACAGCTTTTCTCCCTGGACATGGATGAAGAAACAGGTCACCCAGATACCTTATGCCATGATCTTGTCAGCACAAAACAGAGCCAAGTTTATGCAGTTAGAATAATAAAAGGAGAGATGCTGGCTTCTGAATAACATCTTTGAACTTACCTTGGAAATTTGGAATTACACGAACCTATGAAACATAGTATTTGAGCCAATAAATAAGTAGAGAGAAAAATGTTTAAAGGAGTGCTAACATCCTTAGCTGTTTTCCACCATCAGTTTGGTTTTTTGAATTAATTCCTGTCTCTAGGCTGACTTTCAAGAAATATAGCACAAGGCAGGTAGATTATGATAAGAGGCGAAGGAAAGAAAAAAGCAGGAAGAGAAAGAGAAAGAAGTAATTTTTAAAGCTGGCTCTCCAGAAGTCACATAATGTTATATATCATTTTTATCTCAATTTTAAAATTAATTAATTAAAAAATAAGTTAAAGTGTAGCCCAGAAGGGAAGGGGTTAGGATTTTGCAGAATCTTGCTTTATTTTTTGGAATTTAAATTCATTAGCCACAGAAGTACATTTGAGAAGATTAAAATAAGCAACTTGGCTTTTCTAAACTCATAGAACTTCCTTAGAGGGATGGGGGGGGGTGGGGGGAAGGGAGGCGGTGGGATTAATAGACAAGCCATTATTTTACATCTTACTAGAGTTGGTACCAGTCCTTAATTCCTTAATTAACAATAATGGGAAAGGAATACAACATAAATGAATAAGCCTCAGGACTGATTTTTAGTGCCTCATGAAATTCACTATACATATATATGTATGTACATAAAGGGAATATTAAGCACAACTCAATGTACAATGAAATTTACTGCAGAAACCTTGCCTTGATTATACGTTCTTTAATCCTACACTTGGCCATTGTACCTAAAATTTTCGATGCTGATAAATCTCATGATCAAACCAGAGACTTTTGTCAGAATTATATTTTTGTCCAATCTATAGATGAAACATGATGAGACAGCAGGTTCAGCACTTAGTAATAAAATTAAACTCCTTTTCCCAATTCAATCTAGAATAGATTTATATAGCTTTTGGCAACTGATAAATCTGGAGCTTTGTACAGCTTTGATTTAAAGTTTCTCAACAATGACCAAGCCTAGCATCTATTCCTTCACCCTTGCTGAAACACTAGAAAGAAAAAATTCTCACTGTCACAGTAATTCAGAACTTCTTTAATGAAACAAAAATATATGGAGTTTTGAAAGCTCCATATATCTGAGGATGTAAGCACAGCCCTCTGCCTCTGACTCTCCATGGGATGGAATCTGCTTTTATATATAAAACACAGGGATTGACTACTTCATATATTCTGAAAGTCTGTTTGCTAGTTTGTCTTTCTACGGGCAATTTCTCAACTAGGGTAAAGTTGGCTTTTGGGGAAGGAATGAAAAAAAAAAAAAAGAACTCCAGACTGTTCAAAGGAGAGTTATATAAGAGCTAACTTTGAAGTCTTAAACAGTTCAAATAGGGAATCAGGCACTACGTTCTCTGGAAAACCTCCTAATCAGCAAATTTTGGCCACAGTGAAGATCTTGAAATCGTAAGTTAGTGTCCTGTGACCTCATTTCCTCTACCCTTGATCAAATGGTAAAGTGGGAATGAAGAGAGCAGCCGCCTGGTAGCAGGGAGCTGGCCGGGTACTACCAATTAGGTCTCGGTTTTGCTAGCATTCAGAACTGGTACTCTCATCTAAGTGTTGTCCCTTTCTGTTGAACAAAAACAGTTTCACAGAACATCGGCACCAGGCAAGGTCATCTGGGACCTGATGGATCAGGAGAAAAACAAGTTTGCTCTGTAGTAGTCATGCCTGAGCACAGAGAAAACCCAACATTCTCCAAACCACATAATTGACCAAACATCCTCCTGGCCAGATCAGTAAACATGACTTCTGCTTCTTTACCAGATAGAGCCTTAGCTTTGTTCTATTCTCTCTTTCAAGGTTAAGATTCAGTAAGTTACCTCTTCTGGATGGAATTGTGTTACCCCTTCATATACTGAAGTTCTAGCCCCCTGCACCTCAGAACGTGATCATGTTTGGAAATGAGGTTGTTGCACGTGGAAGTAAGTTAAATGGAATCATGGTGAAGAAAGGTGAGGCCCTAATCCAATGTGATCAGTGTCCTTGCTGGAAGGGGGAGTTCGGACACAGACACGCACACAGGGGAGAACGCCATGGGAAGAGATTATGCTAAATATTATGGGAAAAAAGTAATACACATCCCTAGATTCAGTGCATTCCCTCCATGTCTAATTGTCTTCCTCAAGTCGTAGTCCTTAAATAGATATAAAAACAAAGGCACTAAAAGGAGCATGGAAATGGCGGGTAGAGGTGGGAATGGCAATTTGGGAGTCTAAAAAATCAACAGCCACAAAGGAGAGAGAGAAATGGTTTTCCTTTTAGCCAGGCCTTGCATTTCTGGCTCAGGGGCAGAGGGTTTGGAAGGTATTATGTTGTTCAGTTTCCTGTGTCATGGGCAAGGTGTTTCAACCCAGATCATCCAGTGCAATAAAGGTAAACTTCTCTTAATCTTAATTTTTAGTGTTTTTAGTGTTTTTAGTGTTAATTGTAAGCATTCATATATTTCTTTTTTTCCCATATATTTCTTTTTTTGGAGGAATCTTAATAAGCAGAAAGAAGATGGGTTGGAAGCTTCCTTAACAGATGCCATTTTGAATTAGGGAATACAAATGAATACAAGTGCTATCACCAGAGGATATGTTCCTTGTGGGCAGAGACTGATTTCATACCTCTTAACTAATTTATAGCATGGTATCAGCACAGAGTTCAATACATTTTCATTGATGGATAAAATCAGTGTGACCTAAAGCATAGACAATCCTACTTATCCAGCTAGCATTTTTGGGCAACCGAGAAATAATTTCATACTCTTTTCTAAGGTCGAAGCATCAAGCTATTAAGATATCAAGCCAATTCACAATTCACTTGATGTCAGTGCCAACTTCATAAGTTTATTGGGAAGATTAGAGCATTGCTTAAAGCACCCAGTGTAATGTCACTATCACAGCAAATATGTCATACCCTTGACCTAAATATTAGCTTTTATTATAAATCACTCAGAATGTAAGTTTCCCTTGGTGGTAGGGACTTTAACAGTTATCTTCAACCCCGCAGCCCTAGCATTGAGGTGCTTGGTATACATTTATGAATAAATGAATGAGTGAGTGAATAAATGAAACTAGTGAATGAACAAATTAAATCACACCCAGACGCAAGTTCCCTGCCATCTACTTTGGAAGATTAATCACTGGATACGATTATGTTTGAAACTGACCAGCTACTCTACAACTTTATCATTTGGTAGCACCAACACAGGTTATGAAAATGGCAGAATGAGTGAGCTCAAAATAGGTACAGTCAGCTAAAAAGAAATTATTCCTGAGTCAAAGGAGATATTCTCTGCCTAAACTTGTTCATGATTTACAAAATCGTGACAGGTATTAACAGCAGATAATTCCATTTAAATTAGTACTTGAGTCCTAAAATAAAGCTGCTTAGAGAAGTTTCCTTTAATTTTGGTGCAGTGACTCTGAAATATTTATGGCAATGTTAATATGTGTGTTCTTACAAAGTAGTTTTAAACACAGTGGAAAATAAAGTTTGGACAATAAAATCAGGTACCTTGGGACAATCAGGCAGGTAGATATTTAACAAACAATACTTACGTAAGACCACTGATTTACAGAATTTTCTATTAAGTGATCTTATTTGTCTTATTTTATTGTGCTTCGTCTCAGTAAATCTTCAATAGAGTAAGGGATTTAAAACTTAATTACCTTCTAGCCTTTACATTCTGTGATGTTATAGTTCTTCAATCCTGGGGGAAAATGTGTTTCATTTCTCTTTTAAAAGTAAATGAGGAGGCGCCTGGGTGGCTTAGTCGGTTAAGCGTCCGACTTTCGCTTAGGTCATGATCTCGCGGTCCGTGGGTTCAAGCCCCGCGTCGGGCTCTGTGCTGACTGCCAGCTCAGAGCCTGGAGCCTGTTTCAGTCTGTGACTCCCTCTCTCTCTGACCCTCCCCTGCTCATGCTGTCTCTCTCTCTCTCCTGGAAATAAATAAAACATTAAAAAAATAAAAATAAAAAAAAATAAAAGTAAATGAGAAGGGTGCCTGGGTGGCTCAGTTGGTTAAGCATCTGACTTCAACTCTGGTCATGATCTCGTGCCCTGTGGGTTTGAGACCTCGCTTTGGAGCTTGGAGCCTGTTTCAGATTCTCTCTCTTTCTGCTGTGTATCCCTCTCTTTCTGCCCTCCCCTTCTCATGCTCCGTCTCTCTCTTCCTCTCTCAAAAATTAAAAAGAAATATTTTAATATTTTAAGTAAATGAAGTAAAAAGAAATGTTTTAAAAGTTTTTAAAATGATATATAAACAAATGTTTTTTTTTCTTTTTATTTCAGTTTCTCTCTGATAAAGGAAGTCCAACCAAAATGTTACTTCAGAAATCTTGTAAATTTAAAGTTTCTAAAATTTTCCTTTGCTCAAAGTCTAAATGTAATGTTTGGAGCTTAGAGAGAAATCATAAAGTAATAAAGCAACAGCGTCACTATGTAAACAAGAGCAAAAGTCTTCTTTGAAAAAGCCATAAAAAGCTGCTTATTGCTTCAGCTCCAGGATTTTCTGTAAGGGTCATTCGTAGTGTGTTGGTCAGACTTTTCCGTGCCAATGTTGCCATCTATTGGTAAAGTTACTGCGGTAGTTTGCAAAATATAATTTTGGCTGATAAATGGTGAAGGCTTTGTTTTTGCTTTGGTTTGTTTTTTGAATTTTATTCAAGTTGGTATGGAAAGAGAAGGAATCTTTTTCTTTCAGAAAGAATTTCACAATTTGGCATTGTGACTAAGGATGCAAGATGCATTATTTCTCACCTGTGTGAACTCTGGGTTCTTTTTTTTCATCCACAAAGCAGGCATACTTCACACAGTGCCTGGCACTTACTTTGCGCTCAGTGAACATTAGCTATTGTCGTTTTTTTCTTCTTCTTCTTCTTCTTTTTTTTCGAATTTTTAATGTTTTATTTATTTCTAGGAGAGAGAGAGAGAGAGAGTGACAGTGTGAGCAGGGGAGGGTCAGAGAGAGAGGGAGTCACAGACTGAAACAGGCTCCAGGCTCTGAGCTGGCAGTCAGCACAGAGCCCGACGCGGGGCTTGAACCCACGGACCGCGAGATCATGACCTAAGCGAAAGTCAGACGCTTAACCGACTAAGC
>JAESUZ010003980.1:0-33732 GCA_017311185.1 Proteles cristata cristata
AATGCCTGATTGGCCCGTTCGTTCGTTCGTAGGGTGTTCTTTAACCTACATGTTTTTGTAGGTTTTCCAGACTTCTCCCTGTGATTCATTTCAAGTTTCATAGAAATGTGATCTGAAAGTGTGCATGGTATGATCTCAATTCTTTTATATTTACTGAGGGCTGCTTTATGACCCAGTATGTGATCTATCTTGTAGAATGTGCCATAGACACTTGAGAAGAAAGTGTATTCCATACCCTCAGGGTGTAGAGTTCTAAATATATCTCTCAAATCCATCTGGTCCAATGTGTCATTCAAGTCCATTGTTTCTTTAGTGATTTTCTGTTTAGTTGATCTATTCATTGCTGTAAGTTGAGTTTAAAGTCACCTGCCATTAGCACATTTCTTATCCATAAGATTGTTTCTGTTTGTGATTAATTGTTTTAAATATTAAGGTGCTCCCATATTCGTTGCATAGACATTTATAATTGTTAGCTCTTCCTGATGGATAGACCCTTTAATTATTCTATAATGCCCTTATTCATCCCTTGTTACTGCTTTTACTTTAAAGTCCAATTTGTCTGATATAAGTATTGCCACTCCAGCTTTCTTTTGACAGGAAGTGACATTCTTTACTCACCTGGTAAAGCTGCTGGGAAGTCTGTAAGCAAGGTATCAGGCCAGCATTTTCAAAGGGCTCTCTTGTTTAATAAAGTCAACCTCGATTCTTAAGGCTGTCTGGTCATATCTGAGACCATGCAGGTCTCTCATATACGACATTCCAGTGCAAAGCCTTGGTAAAATGACCAATGTTTCCAATGGTGTTCTGGTACAAGGAGAACAGATTAATGTTGAACGTATGCAAATAGCTATGGTTGCCAAGAAAGAAAGAATACTCACTGAGACTTTTTGATTTTCAGAGGGTTCAGGTAGACAGAAAAGGTAAATGCTTTAATTTGTTCACAAATACTTCAAATATTTATGTAAGCCATAGATTTTTTTTTGAGAGTGAGAGAGCAAGGGAGGGGCAGAGAGAAAGGGAGAGAGAGAATCCCAAGCAAGCTCCTTGCTGTCAGCACAGAGACAGATGGACATGGGGCTCGAGCTCATGAACCTGTGAGATCATGACCTGATATGAAACCAAGATTTGGACACTCAACTGACTGAGCCACCCATGCACCCAGTAAGGCATAAATATCTTAAGAGAATTTCCTCAGTCTGGAAGAGCAACCATTATAGAAACAGCAATATTTCAATCAAGAGTCACAAAAATTATAATCATCTTCTTCAATTCATTTAGTTCCATGTTACTAATTCTTGTTTAGTTTGAATGCAGCTTTTAGTTCTGGAAATTCATACCTATTTTATTTTAAGATGTTAAAGATATCAAAAACTACCAAAAAAAGTCCTTCTTATCAATTTTCTTAAAGATGAGACTCATTTTGCAAAAGCCTCAGAGAAATAACTATAAATGAAAAAGAAGTCAGAAATTAACATTGCTAAATATCTGATATGAGAATGCATTATGATGCAATTGACAAGGAAATTCAGTTATTTCTGTGACATATAACATTTTTATAATCAGAATATCAAGTGATGACCTTATACCAAAACATTACATAATAAACAAACTTTATTAGTTAGAGACTTCCTTTATGATTTAAATCTTAGTCAAGTTTGTTAAAACCTTAGAAAATTTTAAAACGCATATCTAAATAGGATTATAGCTAATCAAAGATCTGATAAAGACAAAACATAGAAACTGTATTTTTCTGGGCAAAGAAGAGAAAAACAACAACATTGTTTACATTTTCTTATCAATCGCAAACCAACAATCCAAGAAAACACCTTTTTTTTTTTTTTACAAATAGTTTATTGTCAAATTAGTTTCCACATAACACCCAGTGCTCATCCCCACAAGTGCCCTCCTCCATGCCCACCCCTCCTCCCCCCCAAATCCACCAGTCCTCAGTTTTTGTCAGCATTCAAGAGTCTCTCATGGTTTGCCTCTCTCCCTTTCCCCCACCATTTCCGCCCTTCTTCTCCCCTTGGTCCTCTGTTAAGTTCCTCCTAATCCTCCTATACGTGCACACATATGATATTTGTCCTTCTCTGCCTGACTTATTTCGCTCAGCACAACACCCTCAAGGTCCGTCCATGTGGCTACACATGGCCAGATTTCATTGTTTCTCATTGCCATGTAGTATCTCCATGGTATAGATAAACCACATCTTCTTGATCCATTCATCTGTTGATGGACACTTAGGCTCTTTCCGTGTTTTAGCTATTGTGAGAGTGCTGCTATGAACATTGGGGTACATGTGCTCCTATGCATCAACATTTCTGTATCCCTTGGGTAAATTCCTAGCAGTGCTATTGCTGGGTCATGGGGAAGTTCTATTGTTAGTTTCCTGAGGAACCTCCACACTGTTTTCCAGAGGGGCTGTACCAGTTTACATTCCCACCAACAGTGTAGGAGGGTGCCCATTTTTCCACATCCTCGCCAGCATCTAGAGTTCTCTGATTGGCTCATTTTAGCCACTCTGACTGGCGTGAGGTGGTATCTCAGTGTGGTTTTGATTGTATTTCCCTGATGAGGAGCGATGCTGAGCATCGTTTCATGTGTCTGTTGGCCATCTGGATGTCCTCTTTGGAAAAGTGTCTGTTCATATCTTCTGCCCATTTCTTCACTGGGTTCTTTGTTTTTCGGGCGTGTAGTTTGGTGAGTTCCTTATAGATTCTGGATATTAACCCTTTATCTGATATGTCATTTGCAACTGTCTTTTCCCATTCCGTGGGTTGCCTATTAATTTTCTGGGTTGTTTCTTTGGCTGTGCAGAAGCTTTTAATCTTGAGGAGGTCCCAACAGTTTATTTTTGCTCTTGATTCCCTTGCTTTTGGGGATGTGTCACATAAGAAGTTGCTGCGGTAGAGGTCAAGGAGGTTGTTTCCTGCTTTCTCCTCTAGGGTGTTGATAGTTTCCTGTCTCACGTTCAGGTCCTTTATCCATTTTGAGTTTTTTTGTGCATGGTGTGAGAAAATGATCTAGTTTCATTCTTCTGCATGTTGCTGTCCAGTTCTCCCAACACCATCTGTTAAAAAGGCTGTCTTTTTTCCATCGGATATTCTTTCCTGCTTTGTCAAAGATGAGTTAGCTGTACACTTTTGGGTCCACTTCTGAGTTCTCAATTCTGTTCCATTGGTCTATGTGTCTGTTTTTGTGCCAATACCATACTGTCTTGATGATGACAGCTTTGTAGTAGAGGCTAAAGTCTGGGATGGTGATCCCTCCCGTTTTGGTTTTATTTTTCAGGATTACTTTGGCTATTCGGGGTCTTTTGTGGTTCCATACAAATTTTTGGATAGTTTGTTCTAGTTTTGAGAAGTATGCTGGTGCAATTTTGATTGGAATTGCATTGAATGTGTAGAGTGCCTTAGGTAGTAATGACATCTTAACTATATTTATTCTTCCTATCCATGAGCATGGAATGTTTTTCCATTTCTTTGTGTCTTCTTCCATTTCCTTCATAAGTTTTCTATAGTTTTCATCATACAGATCTCTTGTATCCTTGGTTAGGTTTATTCCGAGGTATTTTATGGTTTTTTGTGCAATTGTGAATGGGATCCGTTTCTTGATTTCTCTTTCTGTTGCTTCATTGTTGGTGTATAAAAATGCAACCGATTTCTGTACGTTGATTTTGTACCCTGCAACTTGGCTGAATTCTTGGATCAGTTCTAGTAGGCTTCTGGTGGAGTCTGTCGGGTTTTCTATGTAGAGTATCATGTCATCTGCGAAGAGTGAAAGTGTGACTTCCTCTTTGCCAATTCTGATGCCTTTGATTTCCTTTTGGTGTCTGATGGCTGATGCTAGGACTTCCAGCACTATGTTAAACAGCAGTGGTGAGAGTGGGCATCCCTGTCGTGTTCCTGATCTCAGGGGGAAAGCTCTGAGTTTTTCCCCGTTGAGGATGATGTTAGCTGAAGGCTTCTCATAGATGGCTTTGATGATGTTTAAGTAGGTTCCTTCTATCCCAACTTTCTCGAGAGTCTTTATTAAGAAGGGATGCTGTATTTTGTCAAATGCTTTTTCTGCATCTATTGACAGGATCATATGGTTTTTATCTTTTCTTTTATTGATATGATGTATCACGTTGATTGATTTGTGAATGTTGAACCAGCCCTGTAACCCAGGAATGAATCCCACTTGATCTTGGTGGATGAGTCTTTTGATATGCTGCTGGATTCGATTTGCAAGGATCTTGTTGAGAAATTTTGCATCCGTATTCATCAAGGATATTGGCCTGTAGTTCTCTTTTTTTGCTGGATCTCTGTCTGGCTTGGGAATCAGTGTGATGCTGGCTTCATAAAATGAATCCGGGAGTTTTCCTTCGCTTTCTATTTTTTGGAATAACTTGAGAAGAATTGGGATTAATTCTGTTTTAAATGTCTTGTAGAATTCCCCAGGGAAGCCATCAGGTCCAGGGCTCTTATTTGTTGGGAGATTTTTGATCACTGATTCAATTTCTTCACTCATTATGGGTCTGTTCAGGTTTTCTATTTCTTCCCGTGTGCATTTTGGTAGTGAGTGTGTGTTTAGGAATGTGTCCATTTCTTCTAAGTTGTCCAATTTGTTGGCATATAATTTTTCATAGTATTCCCTGATAATTGCTTGTATTTCTGAGGGGTTGGTTGTAATAAGTCCATTTTCATTCACAATTTTGTCTATTTGTGTGCTCTCTCTTTTCTTTTGGATAAGTCTGGCTAGAGGTTTGTCAATTTTGTTTACCTCTTCAAAAAACCAACTCTTGGTTTCATTGATCTGTTCAATTGTTTCTTTGGTCTCTATGTTGTTTATTTCTGCTCTAATTTTTACTATTTCTCTTCTTCTACTGAGTTTAGGGCGTTCTTGTTGCTCTGCCTCTAGTTCCTTTAGGTGAGCTGTTAGATTTTGGACTTGCGCTTTTTCTAATCTCTTGAAATAGGCCTGGAGAGCAATGTACTTTCCTCTTAGGACTGCCTTTGCCGCATCCCATAGATTTTGAATTGTTGTGTTTTCATTTTCATTTGTTTCCATATATTTTTTAATTTCATCTCTAATTGCCTGATTGGCCCATTCATTCTTTAGAAGGGTGTTCTTTAACCTCCATGTTTTTGGAAGTTTTCCAGACTTCTTCCTGTAATTGATTTCAAGTTTCAAAGCATTGTGATCTGACAGTGTGCATGGTATGATCTCTATTCTTTTGTATTTATTGAGGGCTGCTTTATGTCCCAGTATGTGATCTATCTTGGAGAATGTGCCATGCGCACTTGAGAAGAAAGTAAATTCCCTGGCCTCAGGATGTAAAATTCTAAATATATCCGTCAGGTCCATCTGGTCCAATGTATCTTTCAAGTCCATTATTTCTTTAGTGATTTTCTGTCTGGTTGATCTATCCATTGCTGTAAGCGGAGTATTAAAGTCCCCTGCTATTAGCACATTATTATCTGTAAGTTTGTTTTTGTTTGTGATTAATTGTTTTAGATATTTAGGTGCTCCCATATTCGGTGTGTAGACATTTATGATTGTTAGTTCTTCCTGATGGATGGACCCTGTAATTATTATGTAGTGCCCTTCTTCATCTCTTGTGATTGTCTTTAATTTAAAGTCCAGTTTGTCTGATATAAGTATCGCTACTCCGGCTTTCTTTTGATTTCCTGTAGCATGATATATATTTCTCCATCCCCTTACTTTTAATCTGAAGGTATCTTCCCGTCTAAAATGAGTTTCTTGTAGACAGCATATAGATGGATTTTGTGTTTTAATCCATTCTGCTACCCTATGTCTTTTGATTGGAGCATTCAGCCCATTTACATTCAGTGTTATTATTGAAATATGTGGGTTTAGAGTCTTTGTATCTTTTGTAGGGTTCATGTTTGTGGTGGTGTCTCTGGAATCTTTGTTCCTTGCAACCTTTCCTTCAGAGCATCCCCCTTAGGATTTCTTGTAGGGCTAGCTTAGTGGTGACAAATTCTTTCAATTTCTGTTTGTTTGGAAAGGTTTTTATCTCTCCTTCTATTTTGAATGACAGGCTTGCTGGATAGAGGATTTTGGCTGCATATTTTTACTGTTCATCACATTGAAGATCTCTTGCCATTCCTCTCTGGCCTGCCACGTTTCAGTAGATAGGTCTGTCACCACTCTCATGGGTTTCCCTTTGTATGTGAGGGCCCTTTTCTCCCTAGCTGCTTTCAAAATTCTCTCTTTGTCCTTGTATTTTGCCATTTTTATGATGATATGTCGTGCAGAAGATCGATTCAAGTTACGTCTGAGAGGAGTCCTCTGAGCCTCTTGTATTTCCACATTTACTTCTTTCCCCAGGTCGGGGAAGTTCTCTGCTATAATTTGTTCCAGGACTCCTTCAGCACCTTTCCCTCTCTCTTCCTCTTCTGGGATTCCTATGATACGGATATTGTTGCGTTTGACTGTGTCGCTGAGCTCTCGAATTCTTCTTTCCTGTTCCTGGATCAGTTTGTCTCTTTTTTTTGTCAGCTTCTTGTTTTTCTAGAATGGTGTCTTCTAAATCACTTATTCTCCTTTCTGCCTCTTCAATCCGTGCATTGGAGGCCTCTAATTTATTATGGATCTCATTTATCGCATTTTTTAATTCTTCATGCCTATTTTTATTTTCCATTCTGTCTGTAGCCATAGTTTCTTTGATGTCCCCTATGTTTTTTTCAAGCCCTGCTATTAATTTCACCATTATTATTCTAAAATCTTGTTCACTTATGCTGCTGATATCTGTTTTGAGCAGTTCATTAGCTGTCATTTCTTCTTGGAGTTTCTTTGGAGGAGAGCTCTTTCGTTTCGTCATTTTAGTTAGCTTTCCGGCTCTTGTTGGTTTTAAAGACCTGTTATGCTCTCTGTTTCTATGAGCACTGCTATATCCAAGAAACTCTTTGACTTTCCAGGGCCTATCCTTTCAGAGATTGTTTTTTGAATGGTATCCCTCGGTCACTCTTGTTGGGACCTTAGTTATTTTATTTTCCTATTCGTAGTGATATTTGGGACTCTTCACCTTGTGTACTCTAGCTTGTTTCTTGAGGTAGCCCTGGAAAAGAAAACAGACAGACAAACACACAGGGAGCAGGAGCACACAAACGCACAGGCTGATTCAACTAACATGCAAAGTGAGCGGGAAAACGAAAAAGTTAATAGAAAAGACGGAGGAGGGAGGGCGAATAGGGAGCATAAAATACATAAAAGGGTCAAAAAGAGGAAAAGAAAAGGAAAAAAGAAGAAAACTGATGGACAAAGAACGGTTTAAAGCATATACCTGGATTTCCCAGCTACAGTTAAATAGCCGTGTGTATGCAGTGCTGGTTGAAGAGCATAGAGAAAAAGAGAGAAGGCAGGGTGAGACAAGGCAGATTTGGAAATAGAATGAACAGGCAGAAGGGATAAGAAACTTTTTTCAAAGAGGTAAAGGGTAGAATATGGTTGGGTAAGTGAGAGAAGGATGCTGGAATTATCCAGAGAAACTATATAGTCTAATTACTCCTGAGAGAAATAGCTGAAAAAGTCGGTAGGTGTAGAATTTACATTTACAGAACGACTTGTGATTGTTTAAGCAAGCTGGCGACCAGAGTTAATCAGGTTAGTGGAAAACACCTTTTTTTTTTAACAGAAAGAAAACAAAATTTCAATCTTATACTGTGTATTTTTAGAATACATTAATTTCAGTGTTAGTCATTCCTGATGGCATAAAATTCCTTTCCAAAGAGTTCTTTTCACAAACCTACACTTTTCTTTTGCATTGAGATTATTTTCCCCAAGTCTTAGGCTTTCACCAAGCCTTTTCTTTCCAAACAACCAGTGCCATTTAGGACAAAATTACTTTCTTTTACCTTCAGCAAAAAATGCATTTCCATTTCTTAGATCTTTCTTACACATTTCTTACTTTCTTACACACAGCGTTGCTTTCCTAATATCCATCAGTCTTAACTCTTAGAAACCTCAGTCACCTGTAAAAACTAGGTAGCAACCAATTGTGCACTGTTACACCAGAATTCTTTCAATGGTAATTTTATTTTTTTTAAAATAGTTTATTGTCAAGTTGGTTTCCCTATAACACCCAGAGCTCATCCCAACAAGTGCCCTCCTCCAACCCATCTCCCACGTCCTCCTCCTCCACACCAATCAGTCCTCAGTTTGTTCTCAGCATTCAAGAATCTCTCATGGTTTGCCTCCCTCCCTCTTCCCCACTATTTTTCCCCTTCTCCTCCCGCATGGTCCTCTGTTAAGTTCCTCCAAGTTCACCTATATGTGTAAACATATGGTATCTGTCCTTCTCTGCCTGACTTCGTTTGCTCAGCATAACAGCCTCAATTCCATCTATGTTGCTATGAATGGCCAGATTTCATTCTTTCTCATTGTCAATGGCAATTTTATGAATCTATCAAGCACAAAGCATGTTTACCAATAGGTTCAAATATCCTTAGTTTCTCTGCAATAAGTCATAAGCATAGATCTACATTCAGTAATCAATGCTTTAGTATTTTATCTCATTAGTAAAAGAATTATATATTCAGTGAATCAATCCAATCTACCATCCAAGCAAAACTTTAGTTTCAGGTTACCAAAGACTATCTTAATAAGTATGCATGAAAAATTGGAGTTATACAAAATTAACCATCATTTAAAGTCATCTTTTTGCTAACAGATTACAACAGAGATAACATGAGTTTATTTGACCTTCAGTAAATCTTGGTAGAATAGAAAGTTTTATAATTAATGGTGATAAGTTTAAATGCATGTATGTATTTTTTAAATGTTTATTTATTTTTGAGACGGAGCGAGAGTACATGGGAAGTACAGAGAGAGAGGGAGACAGAGGATCTGAAGCAGACTCTGTGCTGACAACAGAGAGCCCAATGTGGGCTTCACAAACCATGAGATTACGACCTAAGCTGAAGTTGGAAGCTTAATCAACTGAGCTACCCAGACTCCCCAAAACATGTCTATCTTAATTAAACCAACAAACTTAAAATTAAATTAAATTAAACCAACAAACCAGTTTAAATACTGAACTATGCTCCACTTGGTTCCACTGAAAAGTCAAATCAATTTGTTCCCGATTGTCAGCTTTCGTCTGGGGCACAGGTGGGGAAATTTGAGGTGGACAGTATAACTTCAAGGGGGTGCTCTTCTCTCCTTAACAGAAAGGATAGGAGGTGGAAGCAATAGTGCTTGAAGCATGGAGGATGTATAGGAACAGTTATGCAGGCTGCATTCAAGGTGGTGCAGAAACAGGGGGAGGGGTTGGGGGAAACAGAAGAGGTGAAGTGCTGCCAGAAGGCAGAGGAAAAAGAACTCCAATTCTTATGCTTGGTTTGTCAGCTTGGTCAGATGAGCAGACGCCATGTTTTTACTTGCCAACAAGTGAAAATAAAGGCAGTTCATGTAGGGCCAGAGAAGACAGGGAACTTACCTGAAACAAAAGTATTTTTGTCAATTGCTTGGGAATATTCCTTAATGTCCCCTTCCTGCAGTAGACTAACCATAGTTGGCTCCAATTGTCATAGCCATTAACGCAGGATATGAATGAGGGAGAAGCCCCATATCTTTAGGAGTAGGAACAGTGAGAGAGTCATCATCCAATATGTCAGGAGGCATCTGGTTACTGGCCAGACATATTCTACAAGAGGTTCTTGGGTCAGGGTCCTGATTTAGGGCCATGAAATCAAGCAAGACATGAATGTGACTTCTGACCATTTGGAGTTCCAGAAAAGGATCTCAGGGTAGAAAATAGTATTATAAGAGTTCCGGAGGAGGGCCATACCTCTTGATCTGAGAGTTTGTACTGATGTGAGGAAACAAAATGATGAGACATTTTTCCTCAGGCCTTGGGGGTTAAATTTGTCCCATCTTTTAAGAACATAGCCCCAGTGTGAGTCTGAAAGAAGAGAGGGGGTGGGGAAGACAAGCTGCTTGATGCGGGAAACAAAGGCAGAAAGAAATGTAGATAAAATTACATCTCCTTATAACCCACAGCCCATTGGCAGATTTGATATTAGCAGAATATGGCATTATTCCAGAAAAGCCCAATTGTCTTAATGTTAATGCTTTGCTAGAGGAAAAAACAACTGTAGCTTGACAATATCTAGGACTACAGGATTCTATGAGACTTCTTTTAGCATGTGAAAGACCTTTTGGAAACTTCCCCTTATCTTTACTTCCCCCAAATCCTAAGTATATAATCAATCACACCTCACAATCCCAGTGCAGCTCTTTCTTCCCACAGGTCCAGGCCCTGGGCTTTAATAAACCACCTTTTTGCACTGAAGATGTCTCAAGAATTCTTTCTTAGTTGTAGGATCCAAGCCCCAACACTTCAAACCACATCGCTGCTGGTTCCCAAGGGGCATCCTGCCAAAAGGAATGGAGTTCTGACTTGTGGTCTCAATTTCAGTCAGGGCATCCTGCTCACCTGAAAAAGGACCAGACCTAATATGAGGCAACTGACTCTTCTGGTGGTGTCTCACCATGGAGAAGAGTCTCAGCAAATATGGGGTTACTGGCTCTTTTGGGGTGTCTTATCATGTTGGGGTGTCCCATCAAGAGATTCATGGAAAATGGAATGGCACTTCTTGTTTGGATGTCCCCTGGCAACAGGGAGAGCCAGACACTGGTTTGGCCAGACCCAGTCAGAAAAAGGAAAGGTAGGACTCACCAGTCAGACATGTAGGAACGTCCACATTCTTTGCCAAAAGATCAAGAAGGCAGCTGGATCTGCAGATACAGAGGAAAAATGGCAGAGGCAGAAAGAAACCAGGGATCTGAGAGTCATCCAGTATCAGAAAAGGGTCCCAATGAAGTCCATATGTGTGTAGATTTTCCATGGCTGAGCTGCCAATTGTGCTGGACTTTGGAAACAGATCTAGGGGGATGGAGTAAGAAAGCAGAGAAAAGGGGTCCTTCACCCTCACAGGTACAGTGAGGCCTTTAGACCACACCAGGGAGCTGCCCTGGTGGAAAGCCTTCAGTTGTCTGGAAGTACAAGGGTTAGATGGCTGAAGGGCTGAAAAGAGAAAGGAAAGGGAGGGAAAGGTCCCTCCAAAGGGCAAAATGGGGAATCCCTCACCCTTTCAGGCAAAGGCTGTCTATTTCACTCTTGTGACTTTATATCCTTACCAAAGAGTAACCTTGGCTGGAGAGCATCAGTTTCCCAAAGAGTACTGAAGTCAGTCCACTGATGGAAAGTCCCAAGAGAAATTCTCAGAGAATATGGGGAGAGTCCTGGACCCACAAAGGCTCCTTGTGTGGGGTTCCTCCAAATATGGAAGGGGGGGCACAAAGTCTTCCAATGTGAGACCACCAAATGTGGTGTCTTGATCAGATGGAAACCTCTGGATGTGGGGCAATGATAAGGTGGAAGCCAATGGTACAGGAGGTGAAAGAATTCACCTGAGACAGAACAAAGGAGATAGACAGGCGACTGTCGATTGACTGCTGAATGGATAAAGAAGATGTGGTGTATATATATACAATGGAATACTACTCAGCAGTCAAAAAGAATGAAATCTTGCCATTTGCAATAATGTGGATGAATCTAGAGGTTATTCTGCTAAGTGAAATAAGTCAGTCAGAGAAAGTCAGATATTATATGACCTCACTCATGTGGAATTTGAGAAACAGATGAACATAGGGGAAGGGAAGGAAAAATAAGATTAAAACAGAGAGGAAGGCAAACCATAGGAGACTCTTAAATATAGAGAACAAACTGAGGGTTGCTGGAGGGACAGTGGGTGGAGGGATGGGTTAAATGGGTGATAGACATTGAAGAAGACACTTTTTGGGATGAGCATTTGGTGTCATGTAAGAGATGAATCACTGAGTTCTACTCCTAAAGCCAAGATTACACTGTATGTCAACTAACTTGAATTTAAATAATTAAAAAAAAAAGAAGTTTATTGAATACATGGGAGGAGGTACATTGGCAAGACAGTGGAGAATTGTCTATCTACAATAAGGTAGTGGGAGATGATGAAGAGGTATGGTGATGTATGGAAACTCTCTTTTTTGGTAATTATGTCTTCTTGTAAGTAGCCCATTAGTTAGGGCCTATGGATATTTTGAGGTGGGTTGCCTGATGGGCCTGTGTGTATTCAGCTGGGTGCTCACTGTGGCCCTTTCTCTATTCCATTGCTTAAGCCTACTTGCCTTAAAGTTGCCTCTACATTTGGGTTTTCAGTATAACCACAAATAATTTTTATCCTACTTCTCTGTCTTTTACCTTTCTCTCTTTCTAGAGTCCCCTACCACCCCCCACATCTTGTCCCAATTTTTTCTAACCTTCAAAACACAGATCAGGCCCACCTTAATTCAAACATTGCCCAGCTACTCTCGACCACATGTCACCAACTAGACCCCAAGACCTGATTGATCTTTACTGCTCACTTTCTTGTACCCATTGACCTTTGTCCCACATTTTCCTTTAAGCTCTTTTTTTCCGGCTTATCTCTGGCAAAAGATCCCAGAGCATAACAACTTGCGATGGAAACTGAAACTATCCCTCAAGCAATAACTGCCCTGACAGAGCTGGGAAACTCAGACCAGGTTTAACTTAACCTCTGACTCAGGCCTGCACAGATGGACCATGGAGTGGCTGACATTTACCTTTACCCCATAATACAATTTCCACCCAAGGAGGAGCCTTATTTACATAACATACAATGTATGTATAGACATGTTTCCTTAAAGCACAGGTGTGGCCTTATACCTACCTTTACATATAAGGACAAGTCTCTCCTATCTAAATATTCACCTTCACCCTAAACAAGATGAATCCATTCATCTTTGTTCAGGGAGTCAGGGCTTTGGAAGGTATTCCCTGAGATCTCCTTTTTTGCTGCAAATAAAGCTTTCTTTTTGCTATACTCCACCTGGTGTAGTTTTTATCTGTGACTCATCAAGGAGTAAACTCACATTACATTGGTTACACACATAGATCTCTATCTTCTCAGAATTTCCAAGACCTTTAGTATACAAATCATATTATATAAGATTATGTCATATGTTTTCTTCAAATACCTTATAATTATTAATTCCTGTGTTCTTACTGTCAGGAATAAAACAAATAACCAATCCTGACTTAGTAAGGAAAGACTTTTATCAAAAAGATTATTGAAAGTGGCGAAAGGGACTATTGTGGTAGGGGAAAATAAACTATTGTAAAAGGGAGAATGCTGAGACTATAAGGTTTGAAAGTGACTCGAGAATCAGAATATAAATAAGAGTTGTACTTTAATGAAAGGGGTAAACAAATCCGGAAGGAACTTGGTGGAGAGAAGTGAGATGATGAAAGTGTGATGTGGATAATTAGGTCAAAAAAATGTTTTACTCTCAGTCACCCTCTTATCAACAACGATTGCATGTTGACTCAGGATGATGGGTGGACCAAAGCTTTGGTCTTGGTCTTTGGAAAAGGAGAGAAACTTAACCAAAGTTTGGTTGACAAGAGTTTGTTCTTATTGATCAGTCGTCAAAAACACTTTGGTTAATCATTTGTGAAGCAAAAAAAATGGGAATTTAGGAAGTCTTGTCATAGGTAAACGAGGGAGCATCCATGCATCTTATCTAAGTCATATGGGAAAGGATGGTTCTTTGCAGTAAAATATTTGCTCAGATACAAAAAGTGGGTATATTTATTAATTTTCACTGTTTTTCAAGAGCATAGGGCTTGGGTGATATTGAGTATTGTCAATAACTTGTTCAGGAAACTCATCAGGAAGGAAAAGTAAGCACTTATAATTTTTTTTTTATTCTTCAGTAGTCTAGCATAGTGCTGAAAGCATAGTACACATTCACTATTAAGTGATCAATGGGCTGGAAATATCAGTAGTTGCTACTTAGCACATAAAAATGTATTTTCTTTATCATATTTATCATAACTGGATGAAGTATATCAGCTTAGGATTAGAACCCAAATATCAGTAATCAAGAGTCTACATTTTCAATACCACAATGCATATCATGCTTGGGAGAAATATTGGGCACAAAAAGAAAATTAAGTGTAATAGAGACAATCCAGATAAGTAGTTGCAAGTGACTAGAAGAGTGTGGAATTCATGAAGAGAGTTGATGTAGAAAATAAGGCTGAGAAAATATTTTAAGAGACCTTACTAATCAGTTTTAAAACTTTGGACTCTATATTGTGTAGATGAATGTTTCTCAAAGACATTTTATGGAACAATAATTTCCAAAAAATGATCCACCAAAAAATATTTTGGAAGTGGTATAAATCCTCCTTTTTACAATCAACCGTGCATATTAAATTATTAAACATATTAAAATATTTCTCAGTAAAAATCATAGCATCTCCAATATTATTTCACTGTGGAATTCTAAAGTCTTATTTCAACTATTTGCATTTCTCCTCTACACATTTCTGTAACTCTCCTAACATAGACTATTATCATTTTTTAAAAAGTGTTAATTTGAGAGGTGCCTGGGTAGCTCAGTTGGTTAAACATCTGACTCTTGATTTCAGTCCAGGTCATGATCTCATAGTTCGTGAGTCAGGCTCTGTGCTGTCAGTGTGGAGCCTGCTTGAGATTTCTCTCTTTCTCTCCCTCTGCCTCTTTCTCTTTCTCAAAATAGATAAACTTTAAAAAGTGTGTTAATTTGAGAGGAAAAATATACCTTATTGTTGTTTTGATTAGCAACAATGCCTTGATGACAAATGAAGGAAAATGGTAAATTATGGTCACTTATTTTTCTACTGGGGAATTCCCCTTTTACTTACTAATTCGGAAGTGATTATTTTATTAAAAATTTTATTCCTCTATGTGTCATATATGTTGCAAATATTTTGTTTAAATCTATACCTTTACATTCTAATTTATATTGGAGTTTTGTTTTTTAGTTATGTGTCAGTCTATTTCCAGTCTTATTTTTTCTTCACAAAAACTGGACTATCAATGTACATTTCTAAACAAAATAGCTCTAACATTGATGTTACTTAGGTTTCTTTTTTATGTATTTATTTTATTTTGAGAGATAGAGACAGAGAGCAAGCTGGGGAGGGGCAGAGAAAGAGGGAGACACAGAATCTAAAGCAGGCTCCAGGCTCTGAGCTGTCAGCTCAGACCCATGGACTGTGAGATGATGACCTGAGCCAAAGTCGGTTGCTTAATGGACTGAACCACCCAGGCTGCCCCTTAGGTTTCTTTTCTAAATGGGGGAAAGAGTTTCAGTTAGTTTTAAATTTTGATATTGTTATTTTTTCACTATACATATTGGGATCAACTTTAGTAGTCAAAGGAACTATTATTACTTCTACTTTATAAAATAGAAAACTTAAACAGAGTGAAATTTAATAATTTCCCAAAAGCTGTATGAATAAATGTCAAATTTGGGATTTGCAGTGCAAAGTAAAACATAAATTTCAGACAACTAATAATATGTCTTGGAATAAGAACTGGAGAGCAATCTTGATCTACATAATATTTTCAAATAATTCAGAGCATAGCAAATGAAAAATAAATAATTCCTATCAATCAATTTTCACTAGGATATCAGTATCTTCAGAACAACCAACCTCCAAATTTCAGAAGCTTTCAACACCAAAAATGTACTTCTCTCTTATATTACATGTTAGTTTTAGCACGCTATCTTTTTTATCCTGAGGTACAGAGAGGATTATTTATGGCAGAGAAAGTGTGTGACTATATGGTGGTACTTAAACTTCTGCTTCAATGTTACTTGTGCAACATCTCACATTCTGTCAGCTAAGGTAAGTTCTATATACAAGCCAAATACCATTGCGTTGAGGAAGAATAATCTTTTACATGAAGGCCAGTAATTATTTGGGGATAATGTAATTTATGATATGTATTAAGTTCTTAATGGTGATAATATCAAAATGTACTTAACATTACATCTCAGGCACTGTTATAAGATTGAATTATTTAATGATTTTAATTCTCACAACAAACCTTTATGGTAAATGCTCCATTTTAGAGATCAGAAAACTGAGGGCCAGAAACATTACGTGACCCACTCTGGTGCCAGATTTCATATCCAGGCAATTCGACTCCTCTATTCATGATTTTTACAAATTACTATTAGGCTTATACATAATAAATGGTAGAAAATATTCTACCAGTAATACTAGAAGAAACATATGGTTCTACTTGCTGTCATGTGTTGACCAAAGCCATCATACCATAGAGAAAGCAGCTTTAGCTTTTAAGCTCTGTGGCAAGTCTGAGGAAAGGAAGTATGTCTACAGTTAAAATTCCTGATAGACTAGAAGCCAAACCCACAGGAAATTAAGAATTGCCTTACCTAAAAACACTCTTGTTATTATAAACAATTCATATCAAAAAGCACAGTTACAGGAAAAGTAGTTTCTTATAAATTCTGCCTTGTAACTAAATACAAGAATATATTCAGTATCATGAAGAAAGTGTTTTCAGTCAGTCTTAACAAAGGCTCCACTAGGCACTCCATGTTTAATTTTAAAGAATTTATCAACTCCAAGTGCCTGTAATTTGGTCACAGGTAACCCACTAAAACGTAGAACTGGATAACTAAGGCTATAGAATACTTGGGCAGCTTATATGTCATGATCGAGCTGTGAGGCCCTTCTCAGTCGGAAAAACCATAGAAGGTGAGCATTAAAATGACTTTGGTGTAGCTTCTTTTCTTTCAAATGATGAAATCTAGCTTAGGAGAAGAGAAGGAATGTATATAAAGCCAAAAAATATTATATCTCATAACTTTGATTCTCTAACTCCTCTGTTAGTTGTACTTTTCAAAACACCATACCATGTCTTTATTCTCCCCAACAAACCATGAGAATGCACCTAATAAACATGAGACACTGTGATAGCAAGGTTTTATGGAAGGTAGAGGATACATTAACAAGCGGAGCTATTCTTAATGTTCTATTGAGTAGCATACACCCTAGTTTAAAATATAAATTTATAAAAATAATAGTAACAAAGACCATGATAATATTTAAACATAAACTACCCAATACAAAAAATGAAGGTTTAAATTATAAGAAGGGAATCAGAATAATCTTAAAGAAAGGAGCAGAATTTGACCTTGACCTTGAAGAAATAATCGAACTTTGATAGGTGCCAACTGCCAGTGATGTCTGTTTTGGAAAAATAACTCTAACAACAGAAAAAAAAAACATCATGGAAAGGTACAAAGTGAAGTACAAATTAATCACTTGGAATAATAAAGATAAGTTATTCAAAAGTGGCCTAAAATAAAACTAAATTCAACTACATGTTATTTATAAAAGATATACAGGAAAAAGGTGACAAGAAACTAGATGAAACAAGATTGGGAAAATGTTCATAATTATTAAAGCTCAGGATTATTTAGAATTATCTTTACTTTTGTGTATGTTTGCATCTTATCTTCATAAAATGTTAAAAATTAAAAAGAAATATTGATTTAAAATGGTGACACAAAAATTTAGAAGTAAAACTAAACGAATGGGAAAATACTTTTGGGCAAATGCAAAGAGAGATTAGGCAAGCAAATATAATTATTATCATATAAAGTGAAATTCAAGGTGAAAACACTAAATATGACAAAGATCCTGTGTTATATTGATAAGAGATTTTCATCACCAATAAAGGAATAACAATGAATCTCTCTGTACATGTTACTTTGAATATGAATCTATTAGAATTACAAAGAGAAATGGATGGAAATTATAAAATAATTAGAGCTGATAATGAACCTCAATCTTTAATAGATCAACTTAATACAAAATAAAAAATAAGAGAACAGTATACTTAAAAAAACTAAACAGATAAATATCAAATTCTCACATTAAAAAGTAATAATATATATTATTTCCATTTCATAAAGCATTTATAAAATTGGTTATATTTGCCATTTTGGAAGTGTCAACAAATTACATATGTAAAAAATCAGACTGTAAAACCCATAATCATAAAAAAGTTATAAAATCTGTACTTAATATAATGTAAACTAATATTTTTAAAATGTTCTAAAAAATAATTCAAACTTCCCCCACAACTTTGGTTAAGACAAAGATGAAATTTCAAAATGCAGCTTACTATTTTGAAAATAACAACAGATGTATACAGTATGATATGGCATAAACAAGTCATACTAAGACTTGTACTGTTTAAAATGTATATGAATGAAATCATACTGCATATATTCTACTACTGTTTTTCAATTAATATTCACATTTACATGCATTATTTGTATCATCAATAAATTATATATAATTTTAAAAGCATGATGAATTATGACAAGTGACGGTTCCAAATTTTAAAGATTTTTTTCCTAGCTGCATAAAATAGTCTATAAACGTTTATTTAAATATTTTAAAAAAGAAAATAGCATTAGCAACATCCACCTACTTGCTTCATCTCCATAGGTGGGGTTCCAGAAAGAAGTATGAGATGTGAGGGGCGCCTGGGTGGCTTAGTCGGTTGGGCCTCCGACTTTCGCTTAGGTCATGGTCTCGAGGTTCGTGGGTTCGAGCCCCACGTCGGGCTCTGTGCTGAATGCCAGCTCAGAGCCTGGAGCCTGTTTCAGAGTCTGTGACTTCCTCTCTCTCTTACCCTACCCTGCTCACGCTGTCTCTCTCTCTCTCTCTCTCCTAGAAATAAATAAAACATTAAAAATTTTAAAAAAATGTTAAAAAACAAGAAATATGAGATATGACCAAAGCTGATATTAGAGTAATTTTCACAATCATTGAAACATTTTTAAAAATTTTGTATTTGAGTATAGTTGGCACAAAATAATACATTTGTTTTAAGTCTATAGCACAGTGATTCAGTATCTTTATATGCTATGCTAAGCTCATCACAAGTGTAGCTATCATTTGTCACCATACAACACTATTACAATATTATTATATATATCTCCTATGTTGTACTTTCTATCCCCATGATTTCTTCATTCTATAACTGGAACCCTGTATCTCCCACTGCTCTTTATGCATTTAAAAAAAAATTTTTTTAATGTTTTTATTTGTTTCTAGGAGAGAGAGAGAGACAGCGTGAGCAGGGGAGGGTCAGAGTGAGAGGGAGTCACAGACTGAAACAGACTCCAGGCTCTGAGCTGGCGGTCAACACAGAGCCCGACGCGGGGGTTGAACCCACAAACCGCGAGATCATGACCTAAGCGAAAGTCGGACACTTAACCGACTAAGCCCTTCTTTATGCATTTTGCCCATCCCTTCACCCTCTCTCCTTTGGCAAAAATCAATGTTTTCTTCTATATTTATAGGTCTATTTCTGTTGTTGTTTGTTTATTCATTTGTTTTGTTTTTTAGATTCTGCATAAGAGTGAAATCATAAGGTCTATCTCAGTCTGACTTTTTCACTTAGCATATTACCTTCTAGGTCTATCTATATTGTTGCTAATGGAAAATCTCATAGTGTTTTATGGTTGCCTAGTATTTCACTGTAAATATATGCCACATTTTCCTAACCATTCTACTTTTGATGGATGCTTATGTAGCTTCTGTATCTTGTCTTTTGTAAATAATGCTGCATAAGGATGTATATGTATTTTCTTTTTTAAAAAATATTTATTTATTTTTGAGAGAGAGAGCATATGAGTGGGGTAGGGAGAAAGAGGGAGACACAGAATCTGAAGCAGGCTCCAGGCTCTGAGCTGTCAGCACAGAGCCCGACATGGGACTTGAACCCACAAACCGTGAGATCATGATGACCTGAGCTGAAGTCGGATGCTTAAACCACTGAGCCACCCAGGCGCCCGGATCCATATATATTTTCAAATGAATGTTTTCATTTCCTTGAGTAATGGAATATTGGATCATATACTATTTCTATTATTATTTTTTGAGGACCCTCCATATTGTTTTTTTTGGGGGGGTTGTAGTTTATTATTATTATTATGCTTGACAATTTTTTCTTAAGTAATTTATTGTCAAGTTGGTTTCCATATGACACCTAGGGCTCATCTCAACAAGTGCCCTCCTCCATACACATCACCCCCCTTCCCGTCTCCCCTACCCCTATCAGCCTTCAGATTGTTTTCAGCATTCAAGAATCTCTCATGGTTTGCCTCCCTCCCTCTCTCCAACTATTTTTTCCCTTCTATTCTCCCATTGTCCTCCATTAAATTCCTCCTAATCCACCTAATACGTGCAAACATATGGTACCTGTCCTTCACTACCTGTCTTATTTTGCTCACCCTAACACCCTCATGTTCCATCCATGTTGCTACACATGGGCAGATTTCATTCTTTCTCGTTGCCATGTAGTACTCCATTGTATAGATAACCCACATGATACTCTACATATAAAACCCGACAGACTCCACTAGAAGCCTACTAGCACTGATCCATGAATTCAGCAAAGTTGCAGGATACAAACTCAATGTACAGATATAGGTTGCATTTTATACATCAATAATGAAGCAACAGAAAGAGAAATCAAGAAACCGATCCCATTCACAATTGCAAAAAAACCATAGAATTCCTAGGAATAAACCTAACCAAAGATATAAGACATCTGTATGATGAAAACTATAGAAAACTTATGAAGGAAATTGAAGAAGACACAAAGAAATGGGAAAACATTCCATGCTCATGGACTGGAAGAATAAATATAGTTAAAATGTCATTACTACCCACAGCAATCTACACATTCAATGCAATTCCAATCAAAATTGTACCAGCATTCTTCCCAAAACTAGAACAAAGTATCCTAAAATTTGTATAGAACCCCAAAAGACCACGAATAGCCAAAGTAATATTGAAGAAGAATACCAAAATGGGAAGCATCACAATCCCAGACTTTAGCCTCTACTACAAAGCTATAATCATCAAGACAGTATGGTATTGGCACAAGAACAGACACATAGACCAATGGAATAGAATAGAGAACTCAGAATTGGACCCACAAATGTATGGTCAACTAATCTTTGACAAAGCAGGAAAGAGTATCCAATGGAAAAAAGACAGCCTTTTTAACAGATGGTGCTGGGAGAACTGGATAGCAACATGCAGAAGCATGAAACTAGATCATTTGCTCACACCATACACAAAAATAAACTCAAAATGGATAAAGGACCTGAATGTGAGACAGGAAACCATCAAAACCCTAAAGGAAGCAGGAAACAACCTCCTTGACCTCAACTGCAGCAATTTCTTATTTGACACATCCCCAAAGGCAAGGGAATCAAGAGCAAAAATGAACTCTTGGGACCTCATCAAGATTAAAAGCTTCTGCATGGCAAAGGAAACAATCCATGAAACTAATAGGCAACCAACGGAATGGGAAAAGATAGTTGCAAATGACATATCAGATAAAGGGTTAATATCTAGAATCTATAAGGAACTCACCAAACTTCACACCCAAAAAACAAACAACCCAGTGAAGAAATGGGCAGAAGATATGAACAGACACTTCTCCAAAGAGGACATCCAGATGGCCAACAGACACATGAAACGATGCTCAGCATCCCTCCTCATCAGGGAAATACAAATCAAAACCACACTGAGATACCACCTCACGCTGGTCAGAGTGGCTAAAATGAGCAAATCAGAGAACTCTAGATGCTGGCGAGGATGTGGAGAAACGGGCACCCTCCTACACTGTCGGTGGGAATGTAAACTGGTGCAGCCCCTCTGGAAAAGAGTGTGGAGGTTCCTCAAAAAATTAACAATAGAACTTCCCTATGACCCAGCAATAGCACTGCTAGAAATTTACCCAAGGGATACAGAAATGCTGATGCATAGGAGCACATGTACCCCAATGTTCATAGCAGCACTCTCCACAATAGCTAAAACATGGAAAGAGCCTAAGTGTCCATCAACAGACAAATGGATCAAGAAGATGTGGTTTATCTATACCATGGAATACTACATGGCAATGAGAAACAATGAAATCTGGCCATGTGTAGCAACATGGATGGACCTTGAGGGTGTTATGCTGAGCGAAATAAGTCAGGCAGAGAGGACAAATATCATATGTGTGCACTTATAGGAGGATCAGAGAGAAATAATAGAAGACCATGGGGAGGAGGAAATGGGGCAGGAGAAGGGGAAATAGTTGGGGAGAGGGAGGGAGGTAAATCATGAGAGACTCTTGAATACTGAGAACAAACTGAGGACTGATGTGGGTGGGGGAAAGGAAGGGTGGTGATGGCCATCAGGGGCATTTGTTGGGATGAGCCCTGGGTGTTATATGGAATCAACTGACACTAACCTATGAAAAGAAAAAAAATTAAAATAGAAGTACACTGTTATAAGATTGACTTTTTTAAATTTTTTTTTTTTATTTCTAGGAGAGAGAGAGAGAGACAGCGTGAGCAGGGGAGGGTCAGAGAGAGAGGGAGTCACAGACTGAAACAGGCTCCAGGCTCTGAGCTGGCAGTCAGCACAGAGCCCGACGCGGGGCTCGAACCCACGAACGAGATCATGACCTAAGCGAAAGTCGGACGCTTAACCGACTAAGCCACCCAAGCACCCCAAGATTGACTTTTTTAAAAAGACAAAGTTTTCTTGTATTGTTGTTCTGCTCTTGATAAGAAATTGTAGACAAAAGTTTTTTTCTCTTTTGTTTTCTTGAAGAAACAAAATTACTGGGGCGCTTGGGTGGCTTAGTCGGTTAAGTGCCCGACTTTCGCTTAGGTCATGATCTCGCGGTTCGTGGGTTCGAGCCCCGCGTCGGGCTCTGTGCTGACTGCCAGCTCAGAACCTGGAGCCTGTTTCAGATTCTGTGTCTCCCTCTCTCTCTGACCCTTCCCTGCTCGCGCTGTCTCTCTCTCCTAGAAATAAATAAAACATTAAAAAAATTTAAAAAAAATTACTATGTTTTGTCTTTATCATATCTTTGATTACTTAAGATAGTTTAGAGTTTGGGGTGCCTGGGTGGCTCAGTCGGTTAAGCTTCTGACTTCAGAACACATGATCTCACGTTTAATGGGTTCAAGCCCTGCACTGGGCTCTGTGCTGACATCTCAGAGCCTGGAGTCTGCTTCGGATTCTGTGTCTCCTCTCTCTGCCTCTCCCCTGCTTGTGCTCTGTCTCTTTCTCTCTCAGAAATAAATAAATATTTTAAAAATGTTAAGATAGTTACAACTTCTAAATATTAAAGGAGATAAATTTTGCTAACAATTATATAACCCTACATATATGCATTTGGAATCTCCTCTTGCTCCGTTGGTTAAAAATATAATCAAGTTTTAAGTTTTGTAATATCTGAAATCCTACATAGGCTTGTGTTTTACAACTATCTAAGGTTTTTAACAAACTTCCCTAAGATTTGAATTGTAAACAAAGTCTTTCTGACTAATAATGCCTTTGTTTTTGACATGTTATGTTATTCCAGAAACACTGATTAACAAATGGTATGCCTTAGGTTGTCTTGTTTCTGTAAATGCTCTAACTATTCTAGAGATTGTATGCAATTTCTTTTTTTTTTTGTAGTTTTATGGTTTTATTAACACAAATATGTGCACATAAACTGTCTATTCATTTTCTTCGCTGCGCACTCTGGCATTGGGATTCGTGACTCTGATGGCCAGCTGGGCTGCTCTTTCCACAATGGCTTTACGGTTCTTGGAGGAGACATTGTGAGCAATCTCTGCACAGTAAGATTTGTTGCACATCAGCAGCACTTCAAGCTCCTTGACGTTGTGGACTAGGAACTTCCGGAAGCCACTGGGCAGCATGTGCTTTGTTTTTTTGTTGCTCCTGTAACCAATGTTGGACATCAAGATCTGGCCCTTGAATCTTCTGTGCACCCTATTATCAATGCCTCTGGGTTTCCGCCAGTTGCGCTTAATTTTCACATATCGGTCTGACTGGTGCCGGATGAACTTCTTGGTCCTCTTTTTAACGATCTTGGGCTTCACCAGAGGTCTGAGGGCGGCCATGATGCCGAGTAACAGATGGCTGCCTCCTCCGCAATTTCTAAAGCTTTATTACGCTTTTGTATAAGACTATCACTTGATATTCTGATTATTGAAATGTTATGTGCTACTGAAATAATCCGATTTCCTTGTCATCTATATTATAATGAAGTCTCATATCAGATCTTCAACCATGTCCAATTTTTATTATTTTGCCAATTATAATTATTGTTTTTATTCTCTTGTGAAATATTTCATCTTCAAGGATATTTATAAAAAGTGTTGTTGACATATACAGGTTTTTGATACCTTTAAAATCATAAAACTAAAATGAGTATGAATTTCTAGACCTGACTAAGAAGCTGCATTCAAACTGAACAAGAATTGTTACCATAGGACTAAATTAATTGAGGAAGATGAATATGGCCTTCGTGACTTTTGTTTGAAGGATTGCTGGTTCACTAATGTTTGCTCTTCCAGATGAAGGAAGATTTCTCTTAAGGTATGCATGATACACAGAAATATGATATAATATTTCTTTGTGGAAAAAATTGAGGCATTTGACTTTTCTCTCTACCTGAACCCTCTGAAATTCAAAAACTTTCTGAGAGTGTTCTTTCTTTCATGGCAAATATAATTATTTGCATAAGTTCAATAAGAATCTGTTCTCTTTGTAACAGGACACCATTGGAAACACTCGTTATATAACCAAGGCTTTGACTGGAATGTCGTATTTGAGAGAAACGCATAGACTCAGGTGTGACAGCTTTAGGGAACTGAGATTGACTTCATGAAGCATGGAGTCAATAGAGCCCTCTGGAAAAGTTGGCCTGACACCTTGCTTACAGATTCCCCAGCAGCCTTACAAGATGAGTAGAAAATGTCACTTCTTGTTTGGTGCACAAACCTCCGGTTACATTGGGGACCTTGAGAAGAGGAATTCACCAAAATCTATAGGTATTGCAGGCATGTCTCATGGCAAGTATTTGGCTTGGCTTCTGGTCTTGAGAATCCACTAAAAGTTCAATCTAGAAATTCTTTATAAAAAGGTCTAGCATAAGGGTGCCTGGGTGGCTCAGTCGGTTAAGTGTCTGACTTCAGCTCAGGTCATGATCTCACGTTTTGTGAGTTTGAGCCCCACCTCAGGGTCTGTGCTGACAGCTAGCTCAGAGCTTGAAGCCTGTTTCAGACTCTGTATCTTCCTCTCTCTGACCCTCCCCTGCTCATGCTGCATCTCCCTCAGAAATTAAAAAAAAAAAACATTTAAAAAATGTTCTAGCATAGGGGCGCCTGGGTGGCTTAGTCGGTTAAGCGTCCGACTTTCGCTTAGGTCATGATCTCGCGGCTCCTGGGTTCGGGCCCCGTGTCGGGCTCTCTGCTGACTGCCAGCTCAGAGCCTGGAGCCTGTTTCAGTCTGTGACTCCCTCTCTCTCTGACCCTGCCCTGCTCACGCTGTCTCTCTCTCTCTCTCTCCTAGAAATAAATAAAACATTAAAAAATTTTTTAAAAATGTTCTAGCATAGACTTGGGGTTAAGATGATGGAGGAGAAGAACGACCCTAAGCTTGCCTCCTACCTTGAACACAACTAGATACCTATCAACTTATTGAACAGTCAAGAAATCGTTCTGAGAATGGAGGGAACAAAGCTGCACATCTACAAGCAGACAAAATGACCACCTTATGGAAGGTAGAAACTGCAGAGTGCATATTTGGAGTAGAAAAGAGCCACAGATCTTGTGGAGGGGAGGGGCCACTGATTGCTGATAGAGAGGAAAAAAGAAAAAAAGAGTGAAAATACAAACAAGGTATTTCACAGGAAAAACTCTATCCCAAAACCATTGACTAAGAAAAAGGAGAGGTTTTAAATATCAAAAGCTTTTATAAAGAGGGGAGTGCTTAGTCTGAAGTTACAGAAGTCATCAGCATTGCCAGGGTCATGCCTGGTGGTGCTCCACAGGGAAAGGAGGATGGAGACGCAGTACCAGGCAGCATGGTCTGAGGGTACCCTGGGTTGCATGTGAAGAAACAGTGCCTCCTTCTTGGAATGCATTTGGTAGAGGTAATATGGCATCTCCAGGGGCAAAAGACCCAGAAGGCATCATTGAGTTGCCCCATTCACCAGCAAAGGAACACAAACACCGGCTGAGGGCAGCAAACCCTGTCACTGACTTTATGCTGTGATTTCTTATAAACTCTGAAATGCTGAGCAGTTAAGTGACCATTCTCTGGGACAAGCTCCACTGGCCACAGCATAATGAGACCTTCCCCGGAGGCTCACCATCAAAATTAGCTTAGGGAGTCTCCGAAGTTTAAAGTTTTTATACACAGCCATGCCTGAGATAAAACACAGAAGGGCTATGTCCCCCTGGCAAGTGAACAGATCAGACACAGACAGGGTGTAGGTAGGGATATGACAGAAGCCAGGGACACAGGAAGGGTGATTGCTCCTCTGTGAGAGCTTCCTGAGGAGCGGGCAAGAGCTCCCAGTTCCAGAAACAAGAGAGTGGTAGTGGTATGAAATCATTTTCACCCCTCACCAACCAGCAGTGATCAACCTCAGTGAGCTAAATCATGTCACCAAGTGGAGAACAGTACATTAAGCCCTGACTCCTTGCACTCTGCAGGTGCATCTCTACTAAGACAAGCACAAACCACTCACATGCACAGTCTACTGATCATAGAGTGCTGGTAAGTTTCAGCTCTAGGGGAAATAGAATCTAGCTTCATTTTATCTTAATCTTTTAATTTTTTGTATTTTTTAATTTAAAATTTTTGTATATATATATATATACACGGTGCATATATATATATACCTTGATCCTAGGTGTGTTTTTGTCTGTTTGTTAAAGGAAGATATATGTATAGATATAGATATATAGATATAGATATATATAGTGATTTTTTAAAATCTAGCTTCCTTTAACAAACAGACAAAAACACACCTAGGATCTAGATGGGTTTTTTTCTGGACAGAATGGCAAGATGGGAGTGAAATTCACCTCATAAGAAAGAACCTAAAGTAGAAATTATGGCCAGGAATTTAATCAATACAGATATAGTAAGATGTTTGAAGTAAAATATAAAACAACAATTATAGGGACACTAGCTGGGCTTGAAAAAAAGCATAGAAGACACTAGAGAATCCATCCCTTATTGCAGAGATGAAAGAACTAAAATCTAGTCAGTCCAAAATTAAAAATGCTATAACCGAGATGCAAACCTGAGTGACTATCATAACAGTGAGGATGGACTAAGTGAAGGGATGAATCAATGATATAGAAGATAAAATCATGAAAAAAGCTGTAAAGAAGAGAGAAAGAATGGTATTGGATCATGAAGGTAGACTTAGGAAAGTCAGTAACTTCTTAAAACATAATAACATTCTTATCATATGAATCCTAGTTGAAGAAAGAGAAAAAGGGGCAGAAGGTTTATTTGAGCAAATTATATCTGAAAACTTCCTTAATCTAGTAAAGGACACAGACATCAAAACCCAGGAAGCACAAGGAACACCCATTAAATTCAACATAAGCCAGCCATCACCTAGACATATGATAGTCAAATTCACAAAATACACAGACAAGGAAAGAACCCTGAAATGAGCAAGAAAGAAACAGAACAAAACAAGAACAACAAAAAACAATCCCTTAACCTACCAGAGAAGATAGATCAGATTCATACCAGATCAGTCCACAGAAACTTGGTAGGCCATAAGGAAAAGGCAGAGTATTTTCAATGTACTGAGTGAGAAAGATACACAGACGAGAATACTTTATTCAGAAAGGCTGTCATTCAGAATAGAAGGAGAACTAAATAGTTCCCCATGAAAACAAAAAGTAGATGAGTTCATTACCACTAAACCAGCCCTGCAAGTAATATTAAAGGGGACTCTCTCAGTGGAGATAAAAAGACCAAAGCAATAAAGTCTAGAAAAGAACAGAGAACATCACTAGAAATACCAATGCTACCGGTAGCACAATGGCACTAAATTAATCTTTCAATAATCATTCTGAATGTAAATGGACTAAATGCTACAGTCAAAAGACATAGGGCATCAAAATGGATTAAAAAATAAGGCCCATCTATATGCAGCCTACAAAAGACTCACTTTAGACTTAAAGACACCTGCTGCAGATTGCAAGGGAAGAGGTGGAAAACCGTCTATCACATTAATGGATGTCAAAAGAAAGCTGTAGTAGCCATACTTAAATCAGACAAACTAGACGGTAAAAGAAAGACTGTAAAAAGACATGAAGAAGGGCACTATATCATAATCAAGGGGACTATCCAATAAGAAGATCTAATAATTAAAATGTTCCTGACCCCAACTTGGAAGCACAGAGATATATAAATCCATTCATTACAAATATAAATAAACACATTGATAATACTACAATAATAGTAGGGGACTTTAACGCCTCCCTTACAGGAATGGGTAGCTCATCTAAGCAGAAAATCAACAAGGAAACAATGGCTTTGAATGACACATTGGACGATTGACTTAACAGATATATTCAGAATATTTCATCCTAAAGCAGCAGAATACACATTCTTTTCAAGTGGACATGGAACATTCTTCAGAATAGATCACATACTAGGTCACAAATCAGGCCTCAACAAGTATAAAGTGATTGACATCAGACCATGTTATTTTCAGAAATCAAAACCATGAAACTTGAAGTTAACCACAAGAAAAAAATTTGGAAAAATCACAAATACATGAGGTTAAAGAAAATCCTACTAAAAATTGAATGGGTTAAACAAGAAATTAAAGAAGCATTTAAAAAACACATGGAATTGGGGCGCCTGGGTAACTCAGTTGGTTGAGTGTCTGACTTCGGCTCTGGTCATGATCTCATGGTTCGTAAGTTCAAGCCCTGCATCAGGCTTACTGCTGTCAGTGCAGAGCCTGATTTGGATCATCTGTTCCCCTCTCTCTCTCTCTCTCTCTGCCCCTCCCCCACTCACATGCTGTCTCTTCATCTCTCTCAAGAATAAATAAACATTAAAGAAAAACACATGGAAGCAAATGAAAATGAAAACACAACAGGCCAAAACCTTTGAGATACAGAAAGTCAGTTCTAAGAGGGAAGTATATTGCAATATAGGTCTCCTTCAAGATCCAAAAAAATCCTGAAGTATACAACCCAGCATTATACCTATTGGAGCCAGAAAAGGAACAGCAAATAAAGCCTAAAGCCATCAGAAGTGAAATAATAAAGATTAGAGCAGAAATAAATGATACAGAAACAAAAAAGCAGTAGGACAGATCAATGAAAGTAAGAGCCCGTTCTTTGAAAGAATTAATAAAATTGATAAACTCCCAGCCAGACTTATCAAAAAGAAAAGGGAAAGGACCCAAGTAAATAAAATCAAGAATGAAAGCAGAGAGACCAGGGGCCCCTGGGTGGCTCAGTTCGTTAAGTGTCCAACTCTTGATTTCAGCCCAGGTCATGATTGCAGGGTTGTGGCATTGAGCCCCGTGTTGGGCTCAGCGTTGAGCATGGAACTTACTTAAGATTCTCTCTCTCTTTCTCTAGCTCTATCTCTCATTTGAGCTCTCTCTCCCCCAAAGAAAGAAAGAAAGATGAAAGAAAGAAAGAAAGAAAGAAAGAAAGAAAGAAAGAAAGAAAGAAAGAAAGAAAGAAAGAAAGAAAGAAAGAAAAGAGGAGAGATTACAACAAACACAACAGAAATTTTGCACTGTTTCCAACATTTTACACATCTTCCTAATCTTATTTGAAGTGAGGAGTTCCTCTGCCTTTTTCTCCTCCTCCTCTGCAGACGAGATCTCCTCCATGACCTCTTGCTGTTGCTTGCACTGCAGATCCATCAGTTCGTCAGTGGTCAGCTCCTGGCCATCTTCCTCCACCAGCTCTTGAAGGTTGTCCTCATTCACCTCCAGTCCCATGATCTTCCCCAAGGCTACAATTTCATTGACAACTTGCAGCTCCTGTTCATGAGCAAGTCCCTCTAAGTCATGTCAAAGAACACAGTCAGGCCACAGTGTTCTCCAAGCAGAATTGAGGGTTCTCTTTGTGATCTCATCCCAGGCTTTACCAATGATCTTACCAAATGTGGAAATGATTTTTCCCAAACTCTCAGAGGTTAAGGCTTGTTTCTTAGGTCTCCTCGAAGCATCACTGAAATAGTGCTTTGGTGTAAGGCCTTTTAAAGTTCAAAATGACCTGCTGATCCATTGGCTGGAGGATTGGAGTGGTGTTGGGAGGAAGGAATTTGACCTTAATGAACTCAAGTTCCTCTCGTAAGTAGTTCTCAAAGCTTGGAGAATGAGAGAGGCATTATCTATAACCAGCAAGGCCTTGAGTGGCAGATTCTCTTCTAAAAAAGATTTTTTTTTTTTTACTGTAGGACCAAAGACTTCATTGATCTACTAAATTAACAAGATATAAGAGGCCCAAGCCTTGCTGTTGGACCAACACATAAAGTTTAACTGGCTTTTCTGCACCCTGCATTTCTTGAAGGATCGTAGAGTCTCAGAATGATACATGAGCAGGGGCTTGACTTTGGAATTCCTGCTTGCATTGGCACAAAACAAGAGAGTGAGACAGTCTTTCATGGGCTTGTGACTGAGCATTACATTATCTTTTTCTGTAATGTAGGTTCTCTTTGTCATCTTTTTTCCAAAGAAGCCTCATCTCACTGCAGATAAAAACTTGTTCTGGCAGGTAACACTCAGAAACCATGAGCTTCTGGAATTTTATAGTGAATGCCTCAGTTGCCTTAGCGTCTGAACTCATAGCCTCTCCGTGCTTCACAACACTATGGATGCCACTTCTCCTCTTAAAGTTATCAAACCACCCCCTGATTCCCCTCTTCATTTTCTGTTGATGTACATGGCAGTTTACTTATGAGGTTGGTGTACAACACCTTTGACTTCTTGCAGAAGGAGAGATAAAAGTCTTTCCAAATAAACAAAAATTGAAAGAAATTGTCACCAGTAAGTCAGCCCTACAAGAAATTCACAAGGGGACTCTCTGAGGGAAATGTTGCAAGAAACGCAAGATGCCAGAGACACGACGACAAGCAAGAATCTCACAAAGGACACAATGACTCTAAACCCATATATTTCAATAATAACACTGAATGTAAATGGGTTGAATGCTCCAATCAAAAGACATAGGGTAGCAGAATGGATAATATACCAAATCCATCTATTTGCTGTCTCCAAGAAATGCATTTTAGACTGGAGGACACGTTCAGATTAAAAGTAAGGGGATGGAGAAATATCTATCATGCTACTGGAAATCATGAGAAAGCTGGAGTAGCTACACTTATATCAGACAAACTGGACTTTAAATTAAAGACAGTAACAAGGGATGAAGAAGGGCATTATATAATAATTACAGGGTCCATCCATCAGGAAGAACTAACAATTATAAATGTCTATTCACCGAATATGGGAGCACCTAAATATATAAAACAATTAATCACAAACAGAAACAAATCTATGGATAAGAATATGCTAATAGCAGGGGACTTTATACTTCACTTACAGCAATGGATAGATCAACTAGACAGAAAATCACTAAAGACACAATGGACTTGAGTGACACATTGGACCAGATGGATGTGACAGATATATTTAGAACTCTACGTCCTGAGGTCATGGAATACACTTTCTTCTCTAGTGTGCATGACACATTCTACAAGGTAGATCACATACTGGGTCATAAAGCAGCCCTCAGTAAATATAGAGATCATTTTTATATAAAAAGATACATTTTTATACAAAAAAATTGAGATCATACCATGCACACTTTCAGATCACAATGCTATGAAACTTGAAATCAATAAAAGGCAGAAGTCTGGAAAACCTCCAAAAATATGGAGGTTAAAGAACACCCTACTAAAGAACGAATGGGCCAATCAGGTAATTAGAGAAGAAATGAAAAACTATATGGAAACAAATGAAAATGAAAATACAACAATCCAAACTCTATGGGATGTGGCAAAGGCAGTCCAAAGAGGAAAGTACATTGCAGTCCAGGACTATCTGAAGAAATTAGAAAAAGCACAAGTGCAAAATCTAACAGCTCACCTAAAGGAACTAGAGAGAGAATAGCAAGAGCACCCCAAACTCAGTAGGAGAAGAGAAATAATAAAAGTCAGGGCAGAATAAACAATATAGAAACCAAACAGATCAATGAAACCAAGAGTTGGTATTTTGAAAAAAATAAAATTGATAAACCTCTAGCCAGGCTTCTCAAAAAGAAAAGAAAGAACACTCAAATAGATAAAATCATGAACGAAAAGGGACTTATTACAACCAGCCCCTCAGAAATGCAAGCAATTACCATGGACTTCTATGAAATATTATATGGCAACAAATTGGACAACTTTGACGAAATGGACAAATTCCTAAACACACACTTCCTACCAAAATTCAAACAGGAAGAGATAGAATATCTGAACTGACCAATAATTAATGAAGAAATTTATTCAGTTATCAAAAATCTCCCAACAAATAAGAGCCCTGGGCCAGATGGCTTCCCTGGGGAATTCTACCAGACATTTAAAACAAAATTAATACCCATTCTTCTCAAGCTATTCCAAAAAATAGAAATTCTAGGAAAACTTCCAGACTCATTTTATGAAGCCAGCATCACTTTGATTCCCAAGCCAGACAGAGACCAAGCAAAAAAAAAGAGAACTACAAGCCAATATCCTTGATGAATACGGATGCAAAAATTCTCAACAAGATCCTTGCAAATCGAATCCAACAGCACATAAAAAGAATGATCCACCAAGATCAAGTGGGAATCATTCCTGGGTTACAGTGCTGGTTCAACATTCGCAAATCAATCAATGTGATACATCACATCAACAAAAGAAAAGGTAAAATCCATATGATCCTGTCGATATGTGCAGAAAAAAGCATTTGACAAAATAAAGCATCCCTTCTTAATAAAAACCCTCAAGAAAGTCGGGATAGAAGGAACTTACTTAAACATCATAAAAGCCATCTATGAGAAGCTCTCAGCTCACATCATCCTCAATGGGGATAAATGGAGAGCTTTCCCCCTGAGATCAGGAAAACGACAGGGATGTCCACTCTCACCACTGTGGTTTACCATAGTGCTGAAAGTCCTAGCATCAGCCATCAGACAACAAAAGGATTTCAAAGCCATCACAATTGGCAAAAAAGAAGTCTAATGTTCACTTTTCGCAGACGACATGATATTCTACATAGAAAACCTGACAGACTCCACCAGAAGCCTACTAGAAATGATCCATGAATTCAGCAAAGTTGCAGGATTCAAAATCAATGTACAAAAATTGGTTGCATTTTTATACACCAATAATGAAGCAACAGAAAGTGTAATCAAGAAACTGATCCCATTCACAATTACACAAAAAACATAAAATACCTAAGAATAAACCTAACCAAAGTTATAATACATCTGTATTATGAAAACTATGGAAAACTTATGAAGAAAATTGAAGAAGACACAAAGAAATGGGAAAACATTCCATGCTCATGGATCGGAAGAATAAATATTGTTATAATGTCATTACTACCTAAAGCAATCTACACATTCAATGCAATCCCAATCAACATTGCACCAGCATTCTTCCAGAACTAGAACAAATTATCCTAAAATTTGTATGGAACCACAAAAGACAAATAGACAAAGTGATATTGAAGAAGAAAACCAAAACAGGAGGCATCATCATTCCAGACTTTAACCTCTAATATAAAGCTATAATCATCAAGAGTATATGGTATTGTCACAAAAACAGACACATAGACCAATGGAACAGAATTGAGAACTCAGCATTGGACCCAAAAGTGTACAGCTAACTAATCTTTGACAAAGCAGGAAACAGTATCCAATGGAAAAAAGGCAGCCTCT
>JAESUZ010003981.1:0-55000 GCA_017311185.1 Proteles cristata cristata
AGAGAGAATGAGCGGGCGGGGTGGGGGGGGTCGTGGCAGAGAGAGACACACACACAGAATCTGAAGGAAGCTCCAGGCTCTGAGCTGTCAGCACAGAGCCTGACAGGGGGCTCGAACTCAAGGACTGTGAGATCATGACCTGAGACGAAGTCGGATGCTTAACCAACTTAGCCACCCAAGCGCCCCAAGAAAAATCTCTTTCTTGGCAAAATAAAGGCATTTTCAAGAGAATAAAGGTGTGTTGAGTTTACCAGCTGCAGACTCCCACTAAGAGTAATTGTAAATGATGCTTTAGGAAGGAATCAAAGGATCCTGGGAAGATTCTTCTGAACAGGAAGGAAGGGATAGGAGAGTAAAAAAACTACCGCAGCTGAAAAATCAGTCTAAGCTAGAGCCGTCTTTGAAAAGTACATTTAAAAATTATATATACGGTTTGTGGGATTTAAAAGTGGAGTGAACCAAAATACTTTTTAAAAAGAGCAGGTAGGGGTGCCTGGGTGGCTTAATTGGTTGACTGTCTGACTTCGGCTCAGATCATGATCTCGTGGGTTGTGAGTTCCAGCCCCGTGTTGGGCTCTGTGCTGACAGCTCAGAGCCTGGAGCCTCAGATTCTGTGTCTCCCCCTCTCTGCCCCTCCCCTGCTCATGCTCTGTCTCTCTCTGTCTCTCAATAATAAATAAAAATGTTTAAAAAATATTTTTTTAAAGAGCAGGGAGTATTTGAGAATTAAAAGGTTCTGAAGTCCTTGTTCTGGAAGGTGTGAGATATTAAAATTTTCATTTAGTGAAAGGCAAATATGTACAGTAAAATTTTAGGAAATCCACTAAAATAGTAAAAACAAAGGGGTCAGTCAAGTGGCAATTAGTTTCTCCTAAAAGAGACACAAACAAAGAGGGAAAATAGGAACTTGCTGACAGAGTCACTATATCGCTAGTATGGGAAGAAATTTCTCCTTCCCAAAAAGAAACTGTTATATATTTGTGGTTTCCTATTTTTTTCTCTTTAATCCCGAAAAGAGAAGGAGCCAAAAATTTTAAAAATGGGAAGCCAACCTTTCTTTCAGAAAGCCAGGAGGTGTAGAGAGTTACAAGTCAGAGAATCATTATTTATACAAGACAATTGTTCTTCATTTCACAGAAAAACGTAACCATCGAATTACTTCTATAACCCATGCCCTTCATGTATTTTTACCTGAGACCTATTTTTTAAAATAGCTTTGAAAATAGATTGTAAAGAGGGTACACGAGGAATATATATGTAGAGTTTAAAGACCAATAATAAAATGAACAGTATGTACCCAACAACCATGCCAGAAAATGAATTATCACAACCTAGGAGCTTTCTGTGTGGCTTCTCCAATCACATTACACAATATATCTGCCAGAAGCAGCCTCTTAGCTGAATTTTGTTCTCTGATTTTTCTTCACTGTTGTTATAAACATTTTTATTTCCTTACACAATATACTGATTAATTCTGACTATATTATGGAATTGGAATCATACCCATATATTCTATGACTGCTTAAAATTATTTAAAAGATTTTATCCATATTGATTATTATAGCTGTAAATCATTCCTTTTTAATGCTATATATTCTTTTCTAAGTTTATTTTTATTTATTTTTGAGAGAGAGAGATCGAGAACAAGCAGGGAAGATTTAGAGGGACAGAGAGAAAGACAGTACCCCAACCAGGCTCCATGCTGTGAGCACAGAGCCCGATGTGGGGCTTGAACTCATGAACTGTGAGATCATGGCCTGAGCCAAAGTCAAGAGTTGGACACTTAACTGACTGAGCCACCCAGGCACCCCCTCATTGCTATATATTATTCAGTTTATAGGTGCTATAGAAGTTATTTGTTTATTTCAAACTACAATTGATGAAAATTTGGATTGATTCCCTACCCCCCTTTTTTTTTTGCTGCAATAATTCTCCTAAAAATACTTGGACATATTTCCCGGATCAATATGGACAAGAATTTTTCTGATACCAGTGAAATTGCTGTGTCCTAGCATATGTACACATTCAATTCAGTGTCTTAGTGTAACGAAGTTCATTTACTACTGAAGCTACATTTCAAGTAAGGTCAGCCTGGTGGGAGGGGCGGGGCTCTTCAAATTGTCTTTATCCTGGGATAAAGAACTTTCCAGAACTTTCACCTGGTGAAAAGTTACTGATAATAAGGAAGATCAAAGGAAGGTGGAACGCTGTGCTTTGGCTCTTAAATTCTAGTATCTAGAAATTATATATATCACTCCTGCTCACATTCATTTCATTGGCTTCAAGCGAGTTCCATAGTCACACCTGGCTTGATGGGAGCAGGCAGTACAATCTTCCTGTCTGGATGAAAGACAACTGAAGATATTGGTCAGGAGCTCTCATGTCTGCCATGGTCCACCGTTCTGGACACCAAATATTTGCTTCATTCTCCTTCTCCCATGTGGAGCACATGAGCGCCCTTCCCAAGGAAGTCAGTACCAGAGCCCTATCCAGTCGTGGCGTTGAGCTCAAAGTTGATGACCTCCAGGGGATGGGCATCCGTGTTTAAATGAAGAGTTTTGAAGATGGGGTGGGTGGTTTGATGATTGCAGTGTGTCACCCTGGAAAGATAGGTAGAAGTCCTAAACCTGAGTGCCTGTAAATGTGAACTTATTAGGAATGGGGGTCTTTGCTGATGTAATCAATTTAAGATGAGGTCATATTGTATTAAGGGGGGCTCTAATCCATTGTGACTGCTGTCCTCGTAACAACAGAAGAGATGGGGGAGGAGAATGTCTTATGACATCAGAAACGGAGGTCAAAACGCTGCCGCTGCCAGCCAAGGAATGTTCTGGATTACTGGCAAACCACCAGAAGGTAGGAAGAGACGAAAGGAAGGATGCTCCCTTGTGGGTTTCAAAGGGAGCATGACTTTGCTGCCACCTTGATTTCAGACATCTAGTATCCAACTGTGAGACAGTAAATTTCTGTTGTTCTGAGCTACTCAGCGTGTGGTGTTTTGTTACAGGACCTGGAAAACTAACGCAGATGGGTCCTCAGCGTTTGTCACTCTGTCAGGTACAGTGTAATTGTGTTTGAATTTAAAACCGATGATCTAAAGAAGATGCATCTTTGCATCTTCAGCTTGCTCCAGCACACAGACACCCGGTGTGCGGTGCTGGGACAGGGCCACAGCAAGTAGGTGTGTCCTGTGTGAGGGACAGAGAGGAACCGAGTATGCGGCCGGGGTTGTGGCACATGGAAGATGTTATCCCCTCCACTGATGCGCAGTCCCCTGTCCAGCCAGCTACATGTTTGGATTCACCTTGCATGTCTCTTTGAAGTCAGGCAAAGTCAGGTGACTGGCTCTGGCAAATAGGTTTGGGTGGAAATGATGTGGTTTAGTTATTGGCTTTCACGAGCCATGGTGAAAACACTTTCTGAGGGGAAGCTTCCATCAGGCTGAGTGACGATCAGAGCTCTTTGACCTCAACATTGAAATGCAGGTAAATCCTTGCTTGGCTTCAAGGCCACTGATATCCACAGTTACCGGTCACACAGCATACTCTAGCTGATCCTGACAGACCAAGCAGGACTCAGTGGTCTCTTCTTCAAAATATTGTATTATAGGGCACCTGGGTGGCTCTGTTGGTTAAGCTTCTGACTCTTGGTTTCAGCTTAGGTCACAATCTCATAGTTTGTGAGTTCAAATCCCATGCCAGGCTCTGCACCGACAGCACGGAGCCTTCTTGGGATTCTCTGTCTGCCTCTGTCTCTGCCTCTCTCTCTCTCTCTCAAAATAAATAAACACTTGTTTTTAATAGACAAATTACAGGACTATCTGGGGGTTTTTTGTAGATATTATTTTTTAAATTATTTTTTCATTTCATTTTATTTTTATTTATTTCTTTTTTAAAAAATAGTTTATTGTCAAGTTGGTTTCCATATAACACCTAGTGCTCATCTCCACAAGTGCCCTCCTCCATGCCCATCTCCCCCTCCCCCCCACACCCATCAGTCTTCAGTTTGTTCTCAGCATTCAAGAGTCTCTCATGGTTTGTCTCCCTCCCTCTCCCCCACTATTTCCCCCCTTCTTCTCCCCCATGGTCCTCCACTAAGTTCCTCCTAATTCTCCTATACGTGCAAACATATGGTATTTGTCCTTCTCTGCCTGACTTACTTCGCTCAGCATAACACCCTCAAGGTCCATCCATGTTGGTACACGTGGCCAGATATCATTTTTTCTCATTGCCATGTAGTATTCCATCGTATAGATAAACCATATCTTCTTGATCCATTCATCAGTTGATGGACACTTAGGCTCTTTTCATGATAAACATTTTTTTAAAACAGAAAATATTGTATTATAATAAAACAAAAGAAATAAATCCTTGAATTTAATTTCTAATATTTCACAAGCCCTTTGTTCTTCAGACCAAAAGGGATCTATGAGTGTAATGACTCCCCATTCAACTTTCTGTTCAATGCTTTGAGCTCCGTTGCTATTATTACCACTTGCACTCATTTGTACATTTATTGAATGCCAACTATATATCAGGCAATGGTAATGAAAGATAAAAAAGACATAATTCCTCCTTGGAACTTCAATATTGAAGTTCAGTATTGAAGGATGTAAGCTCTGTATATCAGGGCAATGTGAGAATTTCTCCACAAATCTTTTTACTGTCTGGTACCCAGAGGGGGCTGGGTCATGCCTGCTGTGAGCTGCCTCTGGGGGCACAATCCCGGAGTGAGCAGTCACTGCAAAGTACAGGTGGCCAGGGTATTAGGTGGAAAATAAGGGGCATGTCATAACACGATTCATTAGTCTGTGAAGAATCTTGGTCAGAAAGAAAAGACAGCTGTGAGAATCCAGAAATCAAAAAGTCTGAGTGTTGGAAAGGGCCAGAAGCAGAAAGAGAGAGGTGGGGGTGGGTCTGGAATCTGAGAGATAGGGAGGCTTTGCGCAGGGGTGAGACGGGAGACCAGTGGACGCAGGTGGGCTCCACACTTTCACAAGTGTTGCCAAAGCTGCGAGGGAGTGACATTTGAATTGCTGCTGAAGGATGACTAGGGGCTCCCAATAATCAAGCAAGTAGGATTCAGTGCCCCCAGTGGATCAGGATTGTCAAAAGTCACTCTGGGCAGAAGAAAGGGACATGGAGTGCTCCCTGGCACTAAGAATGGGGGCACTGGGTCTCCAGACCATTGCACGGAACTTCGTGCCCTTGCACGGAGAGCTGGCATTTGATTTCAGACACAACAGGATGCCAGTGAAGCTGGAAAGCAGGACACGGTGTGACCCAAGAGGTTACTTTGGACAGGGTAGTTTGCAGCTCCGCAGAGAATGAGCTGGTGTCAGGGGAGTCCCGTGGTGGGACAGCTGGACAGAAGGAGCCGTCACAGCAGGACACAGCGAGAGACTGGAACAAGGAAGTGACAACAGAGGTATGGGAGAGAAGCCAGAAAATAGACATTCCCAGGGCCTGGCTGGACCAGGGTAAGGAAGATGGGTGAATTATGTAGACTGCGACTTTAAACCGTGGTGACAGGCACCTGCTGGCACTGGGGACCTCAGTTCCAAATCAGTGCTGCAGCGAACTGGCTGTTGGACTCCACCTCCTCCACTTTGCCTCCTGAGTCTCCTTCTAAAAGGAAGGGGTTAACTGGAAAATCTAATTTCTTCTTGTTTGAAGGCTCCATTATTCCACACTCCCCTCCTCCATCACAGTATTTAGTTCTAAAACCAGTGATACACGAACTGTTGAGATTTTTCTCTAAAATAAAGTTGGAAAAATATATCGTGCATCACCTTTAAGACCTCAAGTGTCCAACACTTATTGAGAACGTGATGAGATGCACGCTGAGGCAGATGACTCGCCTTTGGAATTTGACCTTGAAATCGAGCATCATAAACAGATCCAGAAGGAGGCGGGAGGGGAACTCTGAGAGAAGTCGGGAAATTTGAATTGAGCAAGATAATTAAAAATCGAGGACCATCTTCCTCACTAGCTGTATTTGTTATAAGCTTGTGGGTTATAGAAGTATTGAACTTCAATTTTTGAGCAAAACATGTAATGAAACGAATTGATTTTTGGGCTCTTGAGTCATTCATATCTTTTTTAATCATTAAGAATGCTTCTGGAAGGTTTGAGTTCTTTGCAGTGGATCGTTTATAAGCTCTGTGGATGCAACCCCCATTACCTGAGGGAAGTTCCAGAATCCAGTACAGTGAAAATGGTCACAAACCACACATTTAATGGGAATGATTAGCAATAAAAAATGGTGCCATTTCCCTCCGTGTTGCCAGCAGACCTCCTGATGAATGTTTTATGTTAATGTGAAAATGTTCTTTTCTGTCTGCCTGACTTTAGTGAAGCAGCCCGAAAATATTTCATCCACATTTCAAATACTTTGTTCCAAGGATATGAATAATAAAATGTGCTTCCCAGCATCTTGAATAATAAACCCATTTATTCATGAGGCAACTAATTTTGTAAACTTCATATAATTTAGGTTTTTTGATCTGATGTAAGAGTTTTCCAAGAAAGAGGAAGGATGTAGAGTAAGTAAGAATCTACTCCTTCCTTTTAATTTTTCTGAGTGTCGTAGGAAACACAAAGATGCCACACACTCTTAGGACTGAAAAATGGGATGTTTCGCTCAGAGCCATCTAGGCTGATGCCTTAATATCCTTGAAATCGACGATGGGCTTATGTCAGTGATGGAAGACAGACAAGTGGGTAATGACGTCCGGAGAAATAGCATCTGACTTCCTTTCCGTTGTGGAAAAGTGCAATTTAAAGCTTCAGTGCCATGACACAGCCTGTACAGATGACAAAGGAGAAGGCGGTAGAGGTTGTGGGGAACATCTCCTATGGTTCTCCGAGGAGACAGAGTGAGGACCGTCATTACTGTCTGGAGGTCACTGGGCTAGAGGCTGACCACCATTTCGATTTGGCCCCTAGTTTGGTTGGGGCAGGTAAAAGGCAGTGGCATGTACAGCTAGAAATGGCATTTTGGTAGTTGGTAGAAAGTGAGGAAAATGAGAAGATGATTTATATTCATTCCGTCATTGATTTACCCAGCCAGCCATTCGTTCGATAAACATTTGTCCAGAGGTAGTATGTTTTAGGCACTGCTGGGGATAGAACAGTGAGGGATAAAGACAGAAACGCTTGCCTTCAAGGAACTTCTATTGTAGTGAAGAAGGCCAGATTTGGCATGTCCGAATATAAGTGATAGGGAGAAAAATAAAGCAGGAAAGGAAGTTGAGCTGATCAGGATCCAAAGGCTTTTATAAATAGAGTGCAGGGGAAGGTCTTACTGATAAGGTGACATTTAAGGAGGGATGGAGAGGATGGAGTCCCAGCCAGCTGGAAAAAGGGGATCCTCAAGGGCTAGAGCCTTTCAGACAGAGGAAAAATAGCATGGGCAAAGGCCCTGGGGCAGAAGGATTCTGGCTTGTTCATAGAAGCAGACCATTGGAGGGGAGTGGACCCTGGAGAGAAGTCTTGCTGTGTGCAAGTTGGAGCTGCCCAAAGGATATCGTGCCTTGAGGATTCTGACTTTGCCTGAGATAGAAGGTACTGCAGAGCACGAAGCTGAAGGCTAACTTGATCTGATGTGGATTTTAAATAATCACTCTGGGTGCTATGTTTACACCAGACTGTGGGTGGAGGTGGGGCAGAGGCAGTCATCAAGATGCAGAAGGGTGATACTTGAGCCCAGGACAAAGGGGCAGAGGTGAGCAGCCGTTGGAACCTGGGTAGATTGTGAAGGTAAAACCAAGGGGACTTACTGATAGACTGGATATGCGGTACAAGAGGAACAAGTGTCATAAATGACAGAAATAATGGTCTGAGAGCCTAGCATGATGGCACTGGAGATTGGGAGCTCATGGATGGTGCAGGGGACAGGCTAGGGGTTTCTGTCTGGACCTGTTAGATTTGGGATGTTTCAAAGTATGAAGGGAGGGGCACCCGGGTGGCTCAGGCAGTTAAGTGTCCAACTCTTGATTTTGGCTCAGATCATGATCTCACAGTTTATGAGTTCGACCCCCGCATCAGGCTCCGTGCTGACAATAAGAGCTTGCTTAGGATTCTCTCCCTCTGCCCCTGCCCTGCTCGCTCTCATGCACACATGCACCTGCTCTATTTCCCTCTCTCTAAATAAATAAACTTAAAAAAAAAAAAAACAGAATGTGAAGGGAAAACAACAAACCATGCACTCCCTCAGATTTTAATGTGTATTGTCCAGGAAAACAGACACGTGTGATAAAAGTTCATAAGATAGAAAGAAATGACAACCACAAATTTAAGGTAGCGGCTTCTCCACTTGGGGAAACAAAGGCAAGGTGTTGGCATCGGGAAGGAACCCCAGGGCAATGCCATGAAATATTGGTGATGTCTGAGTTTTTAAGTGGAGGAGAATGTTAGCTGGGGTTGATTTCATTATGCTTCATAACTTACATACATTCTGTTGTATCCATCAGATATTATATGATAAAAATGTTAAAACTGAATGAGAGGAATTGGAAATGGATTTTAGACAATGATTTTGAGGGGTGCTCCTGTGAAGAGAGGCAGAGAAACTGGGTTAAAGTGAGGTAAGGAGAAGGTGTTTTTAAATTTTTATGTTTTTATTTTATTTTAATTTTTTTTAAGTTTATTTCTTTTGAGAGAGAAAGTGGGAAGGTGTAGAGAGAGAGAATCCCACTGTCAGTGCAGAGTCTGATGTGGGACTTGAACTCATGAACCATGAGATCATAAGCTGAGCCAAAAACCAACCAAGGGTTAGAGGCTTAACCGACTGAACCACCCAGGTTCCCCAAATATTCTTATTTTTATGAGGCGGGTGGAGAGAGAGAGAGAGGAGAGAGAGAGAGAGAGAGAGCATGAGCAGGGGAGAGGGGCAGAAGAGAGAGAAAGAGAGAGAATTCCAAGCAGGTTCCATGCCCAGCATGGAGCTGGACTCTTGATCCCACAACTCAGGGATCATGACCCAAGCCAAAATCAAGAGTCAGACGTTCAACAGACTGAGCCACCCAGGTATTCCAAGAAAAGGTGTTTTAAAAATTGAAAAATGGTGCTTCACGGGGAGCCTGATTAAGATTCTCTCTCCCCCCCTCTGCCCTTTTCATCCACTTGTGTGTGCTCCTTCTCTTTCTAATAAAATAAAATTAAATTAAATTAAATTAAAAAATAAAATAAAGTAAAATAAAATAAAATAAAAACAAATAAAAATGGACTACTAAGAAAGGGCTGTGTGCACTGCTGGGAATGCTCCAGTTGGGGGCGGCACACGGGTGTTGCATGAGGGTGGGGTGTGCCTGCTGCAGACTCGTCTAGTGAGCAGGTTTGATGGTGCACAGGGTGCTGTCCGCCACTTGTCCATTGATGGAGTTCCATTTATAGTCTAGATCCAAACCATTATTGGTTTTAACATTGAAGATGCCTTCTCCCGGTCTGTCCGCTGGCCTTAGATTCTTCGTTGAACAGAAATTCCTATTTTTGACGTTACCAATTTAGTAAACGTTTTGCCCACGGTATTGTTTTTTGAATTTTGTTAAAAGAAGTTCTTCCCTGCCTCCAGGCCATGGAGATGGTCTCTTGTCACTTACTGTATTAAATGTATCAATTTAGGTCGTTAAACCTTCTAGCATCTACCTTGTTTGTAGGGTTAGGTAGGGACCCAACTTTAAATTCTCCAAATGGTAAACCAATTTTTCCAACACGGTCTGCCCACAGTCTACCCTTTCCCTACCATTAGTGGAAAAATAATTGCTAGTTTCCTCTCACATCATTTTCTCTGAATTGCATTTTTGCTTTTAGTATATTTTGGGTTCTGTCCTTTTTATTCAGAGTTTTTTTTTTTTAATGTTTCATTTATTTCTGAGAGAGAGACAGAGCGAGTATGAGCAGGGGAGGGTCAGAAAGAGAGGGAGATACAGAATCTGAAACAGGTTCCAGGCTCCAGGCTCTGAGCTGTCAGCACAGAGCCCGACGTGGGGCTCAAACCCACTAACCGTGAGATCATGACCTGAGCCAAAGTCGGACGCTTAACCGACTGAGCCACCCAGGCGCCCCTCAGAGTTTTTACTCAAGTGCCTGGTGAGCCTCTACTTTGTGCTCAGATGCTTTAAGACTGTCTCTTGCGGGGAGGCCTGGGTGGCTCAGTCAGCTAAGTGTCTGACTCTTGATTCAGGCTCCGGTCATGATCTCTTGGTTGATGGGATCCAGCCCCATGTTGGGCTCTGCGCTGACAGTGAGGAGACTGCTCGGGATTCTTTCTCTCTCTTTCTCTCTCTGTGCCCTTCCCCTCTTCATGCTCTCTCTCTCTCTCAAAATAGATAGAGAACACTTATTTAAAAAAAAAAGGCTGTCACGCAAACGAGCAGATGGGAGGCTCTGGTGTGCAGGAGGATTGCCTGCCTACGGGCACCTTGTAGGACAAGTCTGGCGGCCTGTGTCCCTGAGCGGTTCTCCGTGTCGGTGTCTCTCGGTGTCCTCACCTGGGGGTCAGATTCACCCAAGAAGGGTCTTCTGGTACCGTGTGTGGAGGATACATTGAGCTGCTTGCTTTTAGAAAAGGGTGCGGAGAGACCTGGGGGAAGAGGTAGTTTTGAGGGAGGCTTCCAAACTAGAATGTGCAAAATTATACACAAGCCTACTAGTTTTTTGGGGTGGGCACCCCAACTTATACCAGGCCTGTGTGGCCATAAACCCAGAGACTGTCCCTTCCCACTGTCAGAGAGTAAACATCCAGCCTTCTTTCTGGGTTCAGATGGAGGCGTTGGTCTGGCTAACCAGAGCTGGGGGGAGTGTACATGCTTGTAGAGTTTTGCAGAGACCCAGGCTCGGTCCCCTTGTTTCAGCTGAATCATTGTCACACCCCAGGCATCCTCAGGGGCCCTGGAGAGCTGATGGAGTACATGTGCTTGCCGCTCTTCAGGTGAGAAATCAGCTCCCTCGTGACTTCTAAGGCACCATTTATCTTTTTATTTCCCCGCTTCTGAAATTTGGGGGCACTCATTTCTTCTCCTTTTCTATGTCTTTTTGTGGGATAGAGATTTTCAGTTTCCAGCTGTCAGTCTTTCTTGGGGGGAAAGCCATCTCCCCTGGCCTCTGGGCTGAGGCTTCACCTGCCTTCCCAGCTGGCTCCGGAGCTACCTGGCATTTATGGGAAACGCCACCAAAGTCAGAGGACGTCAACTCACCTGTCCATGATGACAAACAGAACAAAACAGCCAACGCGCCACTAAAGAGAGATCACCTGATGCAAATGGAGCAAACGTCCCTCCCTCCGGACTGGGCCTAGGGTGAAGGTGGAGAACGTGATTGTGTCCGCTAGCTTTTCTTAAAGGGGACTCAAGTCCTGGAATCTCTAAAACTGAGAGCCCAGCTGTGCAGCGAGAAGCTGCGAGACTGCGCTGTTTTGCAGAACTCTCTAGCAGACCTGTGGGCAGATGCAGCTGGTTAGAAAACAAAGACCTTTGTCTCCTATGTGTAGGATTGCACCCGGCATTCTGGCTGGAAACAGGTGGCTGTGTGTTCGGTGCATCCTTCTGAGAGGCTAGAAGTGAGAGATATTCAGAGCCCTGTTAAGAGGAAAGTTGTTCTCCTTGACCTTGTGCTAAGGGATTAGCAGCACCCTGCCTCGGACTATAAAATGATTCCAGCTTTGTATCATTTTTCTCCCAAAGAGCTTTGAAACACAAAAACACATTTAAATCCCACCCCACTCCCAGTTTGTGGTTACAGAACCAGATGAACAAAGATATCAGACGTGCCCTCTGTAATTCTGCCTCTGAGATGGGTGCCGAACAGAGTTCAGGCCATTTGTCTTTGCTGACTACTGCAGACCCTAGCTTTGCTATGAAAATTGTGTAAGAGCACAGATTATTTCCAAAGTACTCTAACTGCTTCTTGGAATTTTCCATGTTTGTTTATTAAACTTCCTGACCTGAGGTGATGGTAATGGATTTCCAAGATATTTTTTAATTAAAAAATAAAAATGGTAAAAAGGCACTGCACATCTCATTGGCAAAGCTGAACCTGAATAGGATTGAAAGTTAGAGGATAATCTTTCATGAAGGGAGGATTTGGATGATGAATTAATAATGCACTAATGATATTAAGTTCCTAGGATGGAAATTGGGTCCATTGCACATGCTCCGGGAATGCTGGACGGGGTGAGTCAATCAATTACTTATGATCTCACACAGAATTCTGATGAGTTCACTTCTTTCCCGTAGTGCTAGCAAAACAAAACACCTAAATGGTCTATCAAAGATGCCTCAAAACTACGCTGGGCACAATGGAGTGACTGTAAATTGCCCTAGATTTGAATCATATTTCATAAAATGAGGAAGAGCGATTACAGCTAAGACAGTTGAGGCTTAGCTAGGATCCCAAGCCCTGCCTCTAATCACAGAACACCCACTTCTGGTTTTTCTGAACTATGGTTTATTATGTGTTAAGTTTCTTCCCAGTCAAAGATGCCCTTTGAAGGTGAGGTTCTCAATCAGTTGTATTCCTAAAGGTAGCAAATATCTGGAAAACAATGGGGGCTGATGCAATTGCCACCATGTGGCAGACTGAACTGTTACTCACAGCTTCCCCTCCCCTGCAGTGTGGTTCTACCTCTACAACCTTGACCCCATGGAGTGTGGAAAGTACTTCTCCACTCCTGACTTTGGCCTCAGCGATGTGATTCACTTTGGCCGAAAGAATGGTTGGGCTTGCTCTCTTGCTTCTCTGCCATTGTCATGGGAAGAACATGTCCCAGCGAGCCCAGTGGCCTAGGATGGAAGGCCCATGGAATGGAGCTGTACCACCAGCCCATAAGAGCAACCAAGAAATAAATGCTTATTTTTATATGCCATTGAGCTCTGGGAACGTGTTATGTAGAATTGTAAGAGATCTACTCAACATTTTATTTTATTTGTCAAACAAGAACAGCAACGGAAAACGTTCTCATTATTATTTACCATCATTTCATATTAGAACATCTGATTACTAAAAACCAGAAAGAACACACTTTAGAATGAAAGTTATTCCTCAGACTGAAATATTTAACTCTATGAAAACCACATTAAAGAATTCTCATTTTCCTTATTTTTTTTTAAATGGAACCTGTGTAAATTTTATCATTGGCTTGTAGCATTGGGGTAAGGAGTCTTTATGCAGAGAGAAAGGTCTAGTTGGGGGGCCCCCAGAAGATCTCCCCAGCCACACGAGTCAAAGTTCCTGCATTTTTCTTTTCTTGCAGTTCAGGCTACCATTTTGCTGTGGAGATTTCATACAAATCTCCTTTTTTTTTTTTTTAACTCTTCAAAAGGCAAGCAACACCCTTTGCATCTGAAGTATGCTGTTCCTGAGACTCAAGGGCATGCTGAATAGCCTGATGGAGGTCGGATAAGAGGTGTCCTTAAGTGGAGCAAAGTTGCTTCCTTGTTTCCTTTGGTGGTTTTGGCTGCTGATGCCCCATGTCTGTGACCAGGAGTCCTCAGCGACAGCCCCCTGATCAGAATGGCGTAGGCGGTGTGACATTTGATTTGTTTTCTCCACTTTCCTTGCTTATTTTTAGCATTGCTGTTCACAAAGAAAATAAAGAAAATCACCCAGAAGATTGAGCATTGAATCTCAGGTTGCAGAATATAAATTATAGCCCAGGAGAAGGAATTTGGCTTTTCATCTTGGTATAAAGCATGAAGGTGGTTATTTACTAAGGAAGTCATGATTTAGGGGAAACAAAAAACAAAGGAAATTCAAGTGGAAGACCTTCCTCAGACAGGTAGGAAGCTAACTGAGCCTTCTAGATGACAACAAAACCAAACCTACTGGTGTCCACCAGACCCGATACCTACAGCCTGTGAATTCAGACGGGCACTCGAATGAGCCACCAGTTCTGGAGCATACCAGGCAGTGATCAGGGGCGGCTCTGGTAGGCTCTGTACTACCAAGTCCTTAGATTCTTCCGGCTCTTGTTTCTGGAATTAAAAATAAAAAGCAAACTATATATACACATACAAATGGCCACATGTAAAAATGGTAAAAACTGTAAAGTCTGAAGTCAAATTTTCAATATTGTACCATTGTCAATTTCCTGTTTTTGACATTACACTGAGGTTTGCCAGAGTTTACAAATAAAAATATAGGACATTGAGTTGAATTTGAGTTTCAGGTAAACAACAAACTATACTGGGACATATTTTATATTAAAAATTATTTGTTTTTATCTGGAATCCAAATTTAACCGAATATCCTGTGTTTTATCTGGAAATCTAGTTAGATGGCAGTTATCTACCATGCTGCTATTGGGGGAAACTGGTTGAAGAAGAGGTCCATGGGCTTCTTTTTTACAGTTTGCTCTGAGTCTGTAAGTATTTCAGAAAAAAAACTTAAAAATTATATCCTCTGCTATCTACCATACATGTAAAAATACAAGAATACAGGCATCCTCAGATAATCTGGGAATGAAATGAGTTCTCTGCCTTTATGGTCTATATGTTATTCACTGAGCTACGGGGGTTTGAAGGGGCCAGGTGCAATTCTCTCAACTGTGGGGCAATGCAGTGAAGACAATTGGCAAAGATAAATTGCATGTGGCAAGCTTCTCGTGCTGGTCTGTTAAGGTCCTGAATGCCCCTCACCTGCTGGCAGTTAGGCAGCAAATAGCATTTTGCTCTGATGTGTGGAAGTGAGTTCTCTTTGATTTTCCGCATCCCCATTGACAAACTGTCATAGTTACCAAAGCAATTTGGCTAACCAGGAACTAGGAGCTGAATTTCTATTTCTTTCTTTTTCTTTTTTTTTTTAATTTTTATTTATTTCTAGGAGAGAGAGAGAGACAGCGTGAGCAGGGGAGGATCAGAGAGAGAGGGAGTCACAGACTCTGAAACAGGCTCCAGGCTCTGAGCTGGCAGTCAGCACAGAGCCCGACGCGGGGCTCGAACCCACGAACCGCTAGATCATGACCTAAGCAAAAGTCGGACGCTTAACAGACTAAGCCACCCAGGCGCCCCATGAATTTCTATTTCTTATCCTAGAGGAATTGCCTTTCAGACTACTAACTGTGTGAGGATGCACTGTATGATCAGATGCCTGAATTCTAAGGGACCAACGCCAAGGTACACTCCAAGGAAACATACATTGTCCACCTGGTTAGGCATTTGGCTTTGCATCCTTGGTGATCTGCTAGGCTGATGAGGTCTGTGGCTCGTTTCACTCCTATGATTTCAAACCAACACAAGGGCGCCAAGTTCTTGGCTCCTTTTTCATGTAACCATTTACTAGTCATGGTGGTTCAACTGTTAGCACTGAAGCATGGGTGGAAAAATGAGTAAGTCTGGGAAAAGAGGACTAGAAATCCTTGCACAAAGCAGCATTGTTAGAACACACCAGTCCACATTTTCCTGTTCTAGTATTCAGAGATGATTGAAATATTCAATAAACACGATCAGTGAATGACTGCTCTACCTATGATCTGCATTCTCTATGATTCTCTATGATCATCTCTTTATAGGACAGTTTCATATTATTTTTTTTTTAAACAGTCTATTGTCAAGTTGGTTTCCATAGAACACCCAGTGATCATCCCAACAAGTGCCCTCCTCCATGCCCGTCACCCACTTTCCCCTCGCCCCCCATCCCCCATCAACTGTCAGTTTGTTCTCAGCATTTATGAGTCTCTTATGGTTTGCCTCCCTCCTTCTCCTTAACTGTTTTTCCCCTTCCCCTCCCCCATGGTCTTCTGTTAAGTTTCTCCTGTTCCACATATGAGTGAAAACATATGGTATCTGTCCTTCTCTGCCTGACTTATTTCGCTCAGCATAACATCCTCAAGTTCCATCCACGTTGCTACAAATGGCCAGATTTCATTCTTCCTCATTGCCATGTAGTATTCCATTGTGTATACAAACCACATCTTGATCCATTCATCAGTTGATGGACATTTGGGCTCTTTCCATGATTTCGCTATGGTTGAAAGTGCTGCTCTGAACATTGGGGTACATGTGCCCCTATGAATCAGTAAGTTTTATAGTATTTTTGACCAGAGAATAGACAGGCCAGTTTTTCCTCTTGCATGTCTCAGTAAAAAAATTTTAAATGGCATTTGTAGTTTAGAAAATTTTCTTTTGGTTTCACAACTCCCTGTTAGCAATGTCTTGCTAATTTTTTAGAATTATTGTCAAATTAGGAAAAATCATTTAAAATTGCTTTCATATATGAGTAGTGAGATTTTAGGGACTTTCAGTCCTCTGGTTCAATGCGTACTCTAAATTGGTGACACTCAGTGACCAGGTATCAAGCTATTCTTGACAAGATGTAGGTGAATTGCCCTGAGCATTTTATGAATATTCATGGGAACCACCATATCAAATAAAGTCTAGCAAGAAAACCTACCTGTACATGGAATTGAACTGCCAAGTACACAAATATATTCTGCTAAAAGCAAATTGATATATCCCCAATTCAATTTTCGTATAAGGTTTGCCATACTGATGTGGAAAATGGCCATTATTTTTATTTGTATTTGGAGTCCTTATGAGGCTAAACTTTCTCTTCTTTTCTTTTTTTTAGCTCCTTTCATTGTTTTATTGTGAATTTCAGTTAACATTCTTTCCTCATTTTTCTCTAGGATTTTGTTTCATTTTTTCTATTGTTGCAAGACTTAAAAAATATATATTAGATATGTTTTGTATGTGTTACAGATGTTTTCCTGTTTGAGTATGAATCTTGTTTATGGTGCTCTCTGCTACATAGAAAGGTTTCATTTTTTTATAATTAAATCTACAAATCTTGTATTTTATGGTTCCACTTTTGGCCTCATTATTAGTAAGTGCTTCTCTACTGCAAGATTGTAACAACATTGACCAAATAAGAGTGGTAGTGATGAGAAGAGCAATAATAGTAATGCTGATAGCTGCTGATCTGTTTATTTAGTACATGCTACTTGCCAGAGATCTCACCGGACATTGAATTTACGTCATGACACTGAATTCTCTTTAGCCCAGCAACTGAGGAGTTGTCAATTTCAACAAAAAAAGATCTCTGTGGAAATTTGTTCAACATTAAAAATTGAATCCTATGTAAGATCATGCTCTACCTCTTCATTTACTTAGGTTTTCTTTCATGCTTTCAAGTAAAATTTTATCATTTTCTTTATACTAATCTGGCTCAACTGCTAAGGAGAGTTTTTGTTGTATTATGAATGAGATCTTTTTAGACGTTATACTTCTAGCTGGTTATTATTGGCATAGGGTACATCCTTTGATTTTTCTTTGTAGATCTTATATCCGGGCCACCTTACTGGACTCTCCCCTCTTTGTTCTAGTAATTTTCCAGGTGATTGTCTTACAGTTTCTTGGAGGACTGGCATGGAGTAACAAGATTTATATCATCCTGAAATTTAACATTTAAGAGAAAACGTAGTTTCTTCCTGTTGCTCATAGTTGAGTTGGTCTTCCTATTTGCTAGTCTGTAGCAAGAACGTTTAACTGAAGGCTCTGTCTAATTTAGTCCAACCTAGTAATTTAAGTGCACTCTCTAGGGTATTCTCAGTCTCTCCAGGAAGAGCAGCAAAAGCAAAGTTAGTTGTTTGCCAATCTGCCCCTTTGCCCTTTATTTCCCCAAGAGGGGGTCTGGACGTAGGAGGAAACCTGACTGGTCTTCATGGTGGTGCTGCGAGGGAGGATTTGGCTGTGTATAATATCCTTGATCTCTCTTCTCCATGGCAATTTCTTCATCTACTCTGCTGGGCTCACTCAGTACTGTAGTTTGTGACTGGGATTTGCAGTTCACTCTTTCTTCATTCATTGATGCTCCTGGATGCAGAGGTTACCCTCTCACTCGCCCTCCTCCCCAGACCTGGTATCCCAGGGCCCCCACACTACTGTATGCCCCTCCTCCAGGTCTTGCTGGCTACATCCCTGACGCTCTGCCTCTTAATCTACCTGCTTCCTGGCTTGAGGGTCCAGCCCACCCTCTATTCTTAGGGCACAAGCCCCCAGGCTCTCCACCGAGTGTTCCCCTGGATGGGAAGATGGTGGCCCATGAAAGCTTCACGTCAAAGCCTCCCTCTGCATGTATCTCTGCGGCCCATTGATGTGTTTGAGCCCCATGATGGTATGGGAACAACCTATAGAGTAGAATCTCTGAGTCTTAAATGGGGAGCAGGAGACAAGAGACATGTGTCTTACATGACTTGTGTAAGACACGTGTCTCTTTCCTTGTCCAGAAGGGAGAACTGGGACAATGTTGGCCTGCTTTCCTCTCTTGAATCTCTTTCCTTTCTCAGTCCAGGAAAAGAAAATATTTCTTTGAAATTTGCCCTTCACTACCTTTTTTTTTTCTTCTGTCATGGCTTTGCAGTCATAGGAAGACATGGTATCTTTTTTGCCCAAAAGAACACTAATCCTACTCACATGTTAGAAGCCAAATAGTACTGTATTCTTTCTTCTGTAAGATGAAATTATGCCTACCTACCCTTCATCAGTTAGGGCAAATATCATGTACCAAATGATTTTCAGATATTGCCCTATTTATAAGATCATGATAATAATTGCAAGTGATTTTGTCTCTAGTTTTCTTAGTGCACTAAGCACGATCCCTAGAACAAAGTTGAATAACAGGATTGATAAAAGACTTGCCTTATTCTGATTTCATGCTGTAACTTTTAATATTTCACCATCAGGCTGTGATGTTTTCTGGCAGATATGCTTAAGTTGGGCAAATTCCCTTTTATTTTTAGTTTACTGAGAATTTTTTTCAAATTAGGAATAAGCATTGTAGGTTATTTTTGAAATTCCAGGACAACTAACATAGAGTGTCCTATTAGATTCAGGTGTACAATATGATGACTCCACAGTACTCACTGTGTGTTACTCAGGAATCATCATGATATGTGTGCTCTCAGATCCCCGTTTCCTCTTTCACTCCTCCGTCTACCACTGCCCCTCTGGTAAACATCTGTTTGTTCTCTATAGTTAAGAGTCTGTTTCTTTCTTTGATCATTTGTTTTGTTTCTTAAATTCCACATATGTGTGAATCATGTCTTACCCTGACTCTTATTTCACTTAGCATTATACTCTCGAGCTCCATCTACATTGTTGCCAGTGGCAAAATTTCATTCCTTTTATGGCTGAGTAATTCCATCATATATACTCCACATCTTCTTTTTCCACTCATCTATCAATGACCACTTGGGCCGTTTCCGTAGTTTGGCTATTGTAAATAATGCTGCAATAAACATAAAGGTGCACATATCCCTTTGAATTAGGGTGTATTTAGAGAGTTAGTACTCATAAGCATCGTATTTTAGTAAGTGCTTTTGTTGGGGGGGGCTTCTATTGATAGCTCAGGAATCTGTATAACTAAATTGTATTTCTAGATATTCTAATTGTTCTGGTTGAATTTCTCTGGTGGCAAACAGTTAAAAATAATCCCTGAATAACAATTTTAAAATGGTGCCTTGGAAAGGCGGTAGAGGTATTTTGCAGAAGCAAAGCAAAAGCTGAATGTCTACAGCTCAAGAAAGGCGGGAATCAGGGCTGCCCCAAGGAGCAGAATAGCAGAAACTGGTGGACCATTTTTCTACTGTGGCACCATTGTATACTGGACTGACTGCTTTTGTTGCTTCATGACTCTTTCCAAAAACCAGATTTTAGGTAGAGAGAATCTGATTGCTCAGGCTCCGGGCACATGTCCACTCCCTTGTTGAGCAGGAATAGTGTGTGCTCTTTTGGAACGGGAGGACAATAACTCCTTTAAAAAGTGGCATCATTACCAAAGAAGGTTTGTGGTTCTGATGGGAAAGAGGTGTGTTAGTCAGGAAAAATTCTAGTTACCGTAATACATGCTGGATTGAACTACCAGTTTTAAAAATAATCTACATTGTGAATATGTATTTGCATCTCTGAGGTTGAATGAGTTTTATTTTTTTGTGCCATTTGAAGTTTTCATTTTTTCTTATATGTGAAAAAGTTTAATTAATAGAAAAACTTTTTTTCCTGATGGAGAGAATTTGCCTGGGTCTGGTATATTATTATCATTGGTTAATTTATATTTCCTGAGTAATGGTACTTTTAGACTTTCTTGCCTCTTGAGCAGGTTTTGACTAATTATACTTTCATAGAGGATTGTTCATTTCATGTAGATTGTCAAAATATATATTGTTATACATTTGCATTTAATATTTATTCATACTTTAAAAATGCTTTCTTCCTGTGGTTCAAGCATTTTATCTATTCTTTTTTTTTTAAGTATATTCTTTTTTTTTTTTTTAATGTTTTATTTATTTCTAGGAGAGAGAGAGAGACAGCGTGAGCAGGGGAGGGTCAGAGAGAGAGGGAGTCACAGACTGAAACAGGCTCCAGGCTCTGAGCTGGCAGTCAGCACAGAGCCCGACGCGGGGCTCGAACCCACGAACCGCGAGATCATGACCTAAGCTAAAGTCGGACGCTTAACCGACTAAGCCACCCAAGTGCCCCGCATTTTATCTATTCTTAATACCGCTTACTGGCTTCTTCTCTTTCTTTCTTATTAAAAAATTTTTTAATGTTTTATTTATTTTTGAGAGAGAGAGAGAGAGAGAGAGACAGTGTGAGCCGGGAAGGGTCAGAGAGAGAGGGGGACACAGAATCCAAAACAGGCTCTAGGCTCTGAGCTAGTTGTCAGCACAGAGCCCGACGCAGAACTCGAACTCACGAACCGTGAGATCATGACCTGAGCTGAAGTCAGACGCTTAACGGACTGAGCCCCCAGGTGCCCCTTTTCTCTTTCTTTCTAAACAGATCTGTCATAAGCTTTTATTTATTGGATTTCAAAAAGCCCCTCTGTGTATGCTTTTGTCATGTGTTTTTTAATTAAATGAGTTCATTTATCTCTTGCGATATCTTCATTGATCCCCCCTCTTACTTTCTTACAAGGCCATTCTGTTTCTCACTTACCAGCTTCTTTAGTTCAATGCCCATTTATTTATTTTTAACATATTTCCTTAAAAATTCATTTTATAGTCATAATTATTTCCATGAATATTTCTTTGGTTGCTGTTCATAGGATTTTTCTGAGGAACTTGATGAAAAGTCATGTCAGATGCTAAGGTTTTTGTTGTTTGTTTTTATTATTTATGACTTGCTGGGCTGTGCTATTTTGCTTACCCTGCTCCAGCACATTAACTCAAGGCTTCTATAAAGCAAACTCCCCTCTCCTCCACCCCCCCCAGATTTGAACTGAAGGCAATTTGAGCCATGAGGTAATGGGGGTAATAGCCTTCGGTGGCATCTGGTATATCAGTGTGGCACAGAAGAGGCACTGTGTGTGCAGTTGGCATTCGACGGGGCTGGGGTGAAGCAGGTATGAGGGCTGGGAGGGTTGCATTATCAGCCAGAGTTCTCCCCAGAAACAGAACCAATATGATGTGTAGAGAGATTTGTGTCAAGGAATTGACTTACATGGCTGTGGGGTACTGGTAAATCTGAAATCTGCAGGGCATATTGGTAGGCTGGGGAGAGTTAATATTGCAGCTCAAGTCCAAGCTTCATCTGGAGGCAGAATTCCTTCTTCTTCAGGGAACCTCAGAGTTTTCTCCTTTATTACCATCAGTTGGTTGAATGTGACCCATCCACACTATGGAGGATAATCTACTTTACTCACAGTCTGATTTAGATGATAATCTCATTAGGGGAGTCTTGGTAGCTCAGTCAGTTAAGTGAGTTGGGCTCAGGTCATGGTCGTGAGTTTGAGTCCTGCGTCGGGATATGTGCTGACAGCTCCAGAGCCTGGAGCTTGCTTCAGATTCTGTGTCTCCCTCACTCTCTGCCCCTCCCCCACTATTGCTCTGTCTCTCAAATATAAATAACCATTAAAAAAAATAAATGATAATCTCTTTAAAAAATACCTTCATAGGGGCATCTGGGTGGCTCAGTTGGTTCACCATCTGACTCTTGATTTTGGCTTAGTCATGATCTTATGGCTTGTATGTCTGAGCCCTCTGTCAGGTTCTGTGACAGCATGGGGCCTGCTTGGGATTCTCTCTCTCCCTCTCTCTCTTCCTCTCTTTCTTGAAAAATAAATAAATAAACTTTAAAAAAATACCTTCACTAAAAATATCTAGATTTTAGGGCCTGGCCAACCATTGAGTACTATGGGCTAGCCAAGTTGTCATTAAAATTAACCATCACAAACCCATACATGTCAACTTGACACTCATATGTGTCTCCTTAAACCATACTTAATTTCTTTTTTATTAATATTTTGTTTATTTTTGAGAGAGGGATAGAGACAGCATGATCAAGGGAGGTTCAGAGAGAGAGGGAGACACAGAATCTGAAACCGGCTCCAGGCTCTGAGCTAGTTGTCAGCACAGAGCCCGATGCGGGGCCCAAACCCATGAACTGTGAGATCATGACCTGAGCTGAAGTTGGATGCTTAACTGACTGAGCCACCCAGGCACCCCTTAATTTCAAAATAAAGACAATAACAAGGCTGTACTCCCTCTTAACATGATACAATTATTCTTCATTCAACTGAAAATGTACTAACATTTTCCCTAGAAGAGGATGCAAAATTCTTGGTGATGTTTACTTTTCTCCTTGGTGTCCTATGTATGGTATGCAGATGTATCTGTGAGCAACCTCACTCACTTAGTCTTCTGCCTTCTCCAAATCTTATAGATATTGGAAGGGAAACTAGCTTTAACTTGCATTTTTCTTAGAAATAAAGGACAATATTCTCAGAAGCTGACTTCTGAACTTTGTAGACTTAGACTATTTCACAGTTTTGCCAAGGACTAATCATGCTTTGATCATTTTTAATACCTACCTCCAACTTCAAAGTCTGGATATAAGTGGAAAAACTAGGAGTGTTCCAAGTCTCTCCAAGATTATTTGAGTTTTTATAATAATTCTTTAACTTACAGGGGCACCTGGGTGGCTCAGTCAGTTAAGCATCAACTCTTGATATCAGCTGCGGTCATGATCTCACAGTTTGTGAGTTTGAGCCCTGCTTTGGGCTCTGCACTGACAGTGTGGAGCTTGCTCGGGATTCTCTCTCTTCCTCTCCCTACCCCTCCCCAACTTGCTGTCTCTTGCAAAATAAATAAATAAACATTAAAAATTAAAAACACGAATGCTATTTACAGCTAACTAATATCGGTCATAAAATCTTAGATTTGGAAGGGCTCTTATAGTCTACCTAGTCTGTTATATAAATCCTGGTCTATTCCTAGGATTTCACCAAAAAGGTTTTAGGTGAAGGGATTCTGCCATCCTAAGAATATTTGAGAAGCTCTTGGTCTAATTCAACCTGTCTGGCTCCTGGCTCCTCCATTCTTCCTTCCGTCAAGTGGTCAGTGCCTTGGGAAGAAGCCCACATGGTCCCCTAGGTTGCCCATTTCATCTTCATATGACTCTTAAAATCACTTTATATTGATTTTACATCACATCTACTGCTCTATATCTTAACCAGTTATAGGAATTGGTTCATTTCTGGTTACTCAAATAAAGCAGGACCTTAGCATTCACAGATTTAACATTAGCAATTTCACCATGGTCCTCAAAGCTTCATGAAATGACCTAACTCATAATTTTGCTAGGACATTAACTTGAGTAATGTTTTCTGCTAGGCTGCTCCGTAGAATTAAGTCACTTAGCTGGCAAGAGGGCCCATCCAGAAAGTCAGCATTCACTTTTGATTTTTGTCTCTCTTTTTTATATTCCCGGTAACTCTCATGAAAGGAGTAAATAGTCCTATAAGTGACTTTGGTCCTATATTTATTATTTATAAAAGATTGAAGGCAGTCAGATTTTAAGCTATTTAATTTTATGGGAAAATATATGCTCTCGTGGTATTTATGTACTTGGGATATTTGAAGGCTTTGAGAAATATTCCTAGTGAATGCCAATGTTCTACCAGATAATCAGTTTCCAAGGGCATTTTTTTTTCCCAAAGAGCTCTGAGCACTGCTTTCTCATTTCTTTATTACTAGCAGAAGGTGAAAAGGGAGATATATATATCAAAGCCCATAAAGATTTTGACATGTCAAAAATCAAATAGCATTTTGAAGGAAAACTAAAGGAAGAATGCCTGGATTAGCATTAGTAGGGAGCTAGCTAGGAGTGCACTATGACCAATGTGTTCCTCAATTCTGTTGATGGAAATCCTTAAGATAAATATTTGTGCAAAAATTCACATGATGGAAGCTTTAAACTTAGTAATTCTTCTTTCCAAAGTCAATCTATATATTAATTAATTTATTCTCCTTTTTCTTTTAGAATTGATTTGAACTGGCTTATAAGGCTATTTAATTATTTGATAATACAGCATGAGTAAAAAAGTAGCAACAATATTTCTAAAAGTAGGTTTATCAACAAAAAAGGAAAAATGCATTCAAAGAGACTACCAAAGGATAGCATGTGGATCATGTTGGCAAACTATAGCCCATGGGCCAAATCTGGCCCTGTTTATGTATAGTATACAAGGTAAGAAAAGTTTTTATAGGGGCTCCTTTTATAGGGGCACTCAAAAGTTGGTTGAGTGTCTGACTCTTGATTTCAGCTCAGGTCATGATCCCAGGATCATGGAATTGAGCCCTGTGTCAGGCTCTGCACTGAGAATGGAACCCGCTTAAGAATCTCTTTCTCTCTCTCCCTCTGCCCCTCTCCCTGGCTTGCGTGCACACACACACCCTCTCTCTCTCTCTCTCTCTCAAAATAAAAAGGTTTTATAATTTATGATGGTTTTAAATGAAAAAGAAACCCAAACAAACAAAAGAAGAACATTTTGTGACATTTGTGTAAATTATATGAAAGTCAAATTTCGGCATCCATAAACAAAGTTTTATTGGAACACAGTCATGTTTGATCATTTACATATTGTCTACAGCTGCTTTCTTGCTCAAATGCCAGAGTTGAGTATGTGAGACAGAGACTGAATGGCATGCAGAGCCGGAAATATTTATTGTCTGGTTCTTTATAAATAAAAGTTTGCTGACCCCTGATGTAGATTACTTAGAAATATCTCCTGCATGTGGAAGGCTAAGAGGTTGGGCTGGAAGACCATTTGATCCCTGTCCATCTCTGTAACAGCTTAACTGTGTTCTGAGTCATTGTGATAGGGTGGCAGTAATATGGCAGTCAGGGCTTAGGTGCTTGATTCAGAGAAGGGGACAGAAAGGTGCCAAGGTGGGTGACCATGGATAGTTGGTTCTGATGCTTCATGACTGTCTACTGAGACCCAGCAATGATATGATCTGAGGGGACTTTAGCTGGAGTGCTATGGAGGGCTTGGAGCATGAACAGGGAGAACAAAGAACAGAATAAAGAAACACGATTGGGGGTAAGGAAGTGTGAGACGAGGAAGAAAAGCGGTGAATATGGAAGAGAGTCATTGAGTCTGGCTAAGTCTGCTAACTCATCTCTGCATATTGGTGAATGGAGTCGAGCAGGAAGAAGAAAATATGCAATGTTTAAAAAAGATGACTATTGGGGCGCCTGGGTGGCTTAGTCGGTTAAGCGTCCGACTTTCGCTTAGGTCATGATCTCGCGGGTCGTGGGTTCGAGCCCCGCGTCGGGCTCTGTGCTGACTGCCAGCTCAGAGCCTGGAGCCTGTTTCAGTCTGTGACTCCCTCTCTCTCTGACCCTCCCCTGCTTATGCTGTCTCTCTCTCTCTCTCTCTTAGAAATAAAAATAAATAAATAAATAAATAAATAAATAAATAAATAAATAAATAAATAAAATAAAATAAAAAAGATGACTATTTCAGTCATATTGGTTTAGACTGACCTGTTCAAATGATCGATATCATGCAGTAAGATGAGTTGACCACAATTCTTGAGGTGACACTAGAGTATTGAAAATGTTTCATGATATTGACATTAGAGATGTTGAATGGCCCAGACCTTGGCCAGCTCATAACTGTCACTCCATGCCCCTCTCCCTGCCCCATCTGATTCACCCCAGCTGCCACCCTTCTGCCTAAGGAGTTACGGCCCAGAAACAGCAGCCAAATGAGATTCAAGGTGCCCAAAACTTCTGATGCTGACCGGTAAAAGGTGGGTTACAGGACAAAGTTTAAGCTGTGATCTACTTGGGCATCCACCTGATTGCCCTAAGCCTGAATGGAAAGTTTAGGATCTTCCCATGGTAGAGAAGGCAATCACACAATCAACAGACAGGCATGCATGAAGACCATACCACCCACAAGTTAAAAGCAGGTTCCAAGTTTATTAACACAAAACCTCACTGGAAAAAGAAGTTCAAAGAAGAGAATGGAAGACATAGCCTCTTGACCTGCCCCACTGGGTCAGAGTTCACAGTGGTCATTAATGCCAGGATGCCAGCCACCAGTGAAGGGGCCATATCAATGACTTGGGTTCTTGATCAGTTACATTAGCAGCTTTTCCTTCTATGTGTATTTTCTTTTATGTAGGCTGGGAGGAGGGCAAAGTAAGGCAGGGAGAAAGTAGTAGAAAGTTCTTTATAACAATTTTCCCTCAGTTTTTTATTTCATTTTTTAAAAGTATATTTATTTTGAGAGAGAGACAGTCGAGGGGATGGGGGGAACAAATTGAGAGAGAGAGAGAGAGAGAGAGAGAATCCCAAGCAGGCTCCATCAGTGTGGAGTCTGACACAGGGCTCTTTCCCACAATGGTGAAATCATGACCTGAGCTAAAATCAAGAGTCAGACACCTAACCAACTGAGCCACCCCCTCCCCGCCAGTTTTTTAATCTGTAAAATAAAGATGAACTAAATGATTTCTAAGTCACCTACTTGTTTTCAAATTCTGTATTCATAATTTGTACAAATGAAGAAACTGCCTCAAAATTCTTACTGCTCCACTAAAGAATCTTTTCCAAAAAATGGAGCTGATTAAAGGCTTGAAAGAGACAAATATGACCCCAAATTATCTCATAAATCTTATTGTAATGAGTTCTGAAATAACGTACCTCAGACAGATTTAGTGATGCTGACATGTTGAAATATTTGCAATTCAAAATATCAAGATATTGATTTAAATACATTTTATGGTTCCAGTCCAAGATAGTGACATTAGAGGTTCTTTAACTCCCAGGCTCCCACGGACACACTGAGTTTACAACTACACACAGAGCAATTTCCTCTGCAAAAAAATTCAGAAACTACACACTGACTTGTACACATCAGGCAAATGAGAAAATATCCACATAAAAACGTGGGAAAGACTGAGACACACTTTCACCATGAATCCCATCCTAGGCAGAGTGCCATACCATCTGGAGGGAACTCCCATTCCCAGCTTCCCCCTTAGGAACAAAGATTTGGACTGCACATCTAGCATCCTAACTTTGAAGACTCCCACCTAAGGGATGGGACCCCCAAACCCCTACTCTGAAAACCAACAGGGCTTGCATTCACAAGACCCACAAAACTGTTAAACAAACAAACAAAACTGGTTTTCAACTGTTTCGTGAGATCTTGCTATGGCAATGCCTCAGGCCTCCATGTAGAGGGTGCAGGCAGAAACCACCAATCTCCCAGTTTTTTCTTGAAAGGTAACTATTTGCAAATTTTGAAAGGTACTACCTACATCAAGCTCTTAATTTAGCACATATCTACAAGATTACAGTGTAATCTTCCCCAGAGATAGGGAAAGCCAGCAGACATCACCTCATCCTTCTTCCTCTAGCCCACTGCGAATCACCAATATCTCTCTGGAAGGAGCCTGTTTGCACATCTGGCATCTCAACTTTTATAGCTGCCACTGAAGGGATGGGCCCCTCAATTGCCTGGCTGTGAGAACAAATGGAGCTTGTGTTCACAAGTCCCACAGGACTTTAGCGAACTAAGAATGAGTTCTAAACAAACACAGGAACAACCCCCAAACCCCCACCCCATGGCTCTACATCTGGGTCCTGTATGGAGGAAGAAGGCAAAAATAGCCATCTCTAGTTTCTCCTTGGAGGAATCCTAGCTACACACTCTCCCACATACTGGCTGAGGGTTTGGCTTCCAGTCACCCCGCATGTAGATTCTGGTTGTGTTCCTCTCCTTTGGGACAGTGACAGGTCTTGGCACATCCTTAACAATGGTGAACCACCAAGAACAAACAAGACCTCTTAGACAATCACAAAGGTTTCAGAGTCAATCAAGAGCTTGGTCCAGGTTGATGGGTAATGCTTAAACCCTACATGAAACTACCACTCAGTCAAGACTAGGAGGGGTGGTTGTTTTTATCTAGTGCACAGAAATCAACACAGAGAGGCAAGGAAAATGAAGAACCAGAAGAATATGTTTCAAACAAAAGAACAAGATAGAACTGCAGAAACAGATCTCAATGAAACAGAGATAAGTATCTGTTTCAGTACATCTGATAAAGACTTTAAAATAATGATCATAAAGATGCTTACCAAGATCAAGAGAACAATGCATGAACAAAGTGGGAATTTCAACAAAGAATTATCAGAAAGCACCAAATAAACCACAGAGCTGAAAAATACAATAACTGTACTGAAAAATTCAACAGAAGGGATTAGCAGCAGAGTAGATCAAGGGGAGAGAAAAGATCAGTTTACAGTGAGAAGGGCCTACATTAAGAAAAAATGAAATATATCAAATAGACAACCCAAATTTACACTTTAAGGATCTAGAAAAACAAGAACAAACGAAGCCCAAAGTTAGCAAAGAAATGGAAAAGCAAACTCAGAGCAGAAATAAATGAAATAGAGACCAAAGAGACAATAGAAAAAATCAATGAAACTAAAAGCTGGGTTTTTAAATTATAAGTAAAATAGACAAAACTTTAGCTAGACTTACCAAGAAAAAAAAAAGAGAGAGAGAGGACTCAAACAAGTAATCTCTATCAAAATTCCAGTGACATTTTTCACAGAAATAGAAAAGATAATCCTAATATTTGTATGGAACCACAAAAGATCTTGAATGACCAAAGCAATCTTGAGAAAAAACAAAGCTACAATTCATGATTTCAAAATGTACTATAAAACTATAGTAATCAATCAGTGATATTTGCATAAAAAGAGATACATAGATCAACAGATTGAAATAGAGATCCCAGAAGTAAACCCATACCTACAGGGTCAATTGATTTCCGACAAAGGAGCCAAGAATATAAACTGGAATAGTCTCTTTAATAAATGATACTGGGAAAGCCAGAAGCTACATACATATGCAAGGGAACAAAACTGGAGCACTATCATATGCCATTCACAAAACCTTACTCAGAAGGGATTAACAAATTGAATGTGGGGCTGGAAACGTAAAACTCTTAGAAGAAAACCGAGATGGTAAGCTCCTGGACATCCATCTCAGCACTGATTTTTTGGATTTGATACCAAAAGCAAAAGCAACAGAAGCTGAAATGAACAAAATGAAGCTGCCTTGCACCAAACCAAAATATGTATGCACAACGAATAAAACCACTAACAAAATGAAAAGGCAACCCATCAAGTGGGATAAAATGTTTATAAAATATGTATCTGATAAAGGATTAATACCCAGAATACATAAAGAATTCATATAAATCAATGGCAAGTCAAAACAAAACAAACCCAGACAATCTGATTAAAATGATGGGTAGGCACACCTGAGTGGCTCAGTCGGTTAAGTGTCCTACTTTTGATTGATGATTTTATGGTTTATGGGTTCAAGCCCTGTGCAGGCTCTGTGCTGACAGTGCAGAGCCTGCTTAGGATTCTCTCCCTCCCTCCCTCTCTCTGTGCTTCTCCGTTGCTCATGTTCTCTCTCTTTCAAAATAAATAAAACATTAAAAAATAATAAAATAAAATAAAGTAAAATAATGGGTAGAGGATCTGAGCCATACAGAGGGCCAACAAGTATATGAAAAGGTGTTCAGCATCACTAATAAGCAGGGAAATGAAAATCAAATCCACAATGCAATATCGTCTCACAAACGTTAGAATGGCTGTCACCAAAGAGATAAGTAATAACAAATGTGAGCAAAGATATAGAGAAAAGGGAACTCTTGTGCACTGTTGGCGGGAATGTAAATTGATGCAGCCATGTGGAAAACAGTAGGGAGGTACCTCAGATGATTAAAAATAGAACTACTCAATGATTCGGTAATCTCACTTCTGGGTATATATCGAAAGGAAATGAAAACAGGATATTGAAGAGATATCTGCCTTCCCATGTTCACTGCACCATTATTCACGACCAAGATATGGTAGTATCGTAAGTGTCTGTCAGTGTATGTGTGGCTAAAGAAGGCGTTTTACACACACACACACACACACACACACACACACAGAATTGAATATTTTTCAGCCATGAGAAAAGAAAATCCGTCCATGTATGATAACATGCATGCATCTTAAGGGCATTATGCTAATTGAAACCAGACAGACAGAGAAAGACAAAATAACACATGGTATCACTAATATGTGGAATCTAAAATGTATATACGTGTGTGTGTATTGTATATATATATATATATATGTACACACACACACACACACACACACACTTCAGGAGTGCCTGGGTGATTCAGTTGATTGAGTGTCAGGCTTTTGATTTTAGCTCTGGTCATGATCTCAGGGTTGTTGGATCGAGCCCCAAGTTGGGCGCTCTGGGCTGAGCATGGAGCCTGCTTAAGATTCTCTCTCCCTCTGCTTCTTTTCCCCACTCACGAGCACTCAATAAAACAAAATAAAATAATAAAATAAATAACATAACATGACATGACATAACATGACAATATATATACATCAGACTCGAAGAAAGAAAGAATAGAAAAGTGGTTACCCCACAGTTGGGGGTTGAATAAACAGGGTGAGTTGGGTAAAAGTACAAACTTTCAGCTCTAAGAATGATAAAGTCTTAGGATCTAATGTATAGTTAAATTACTATAGTTGATAACACTATGTTATATAATTGAAATTTGCTAACAGGGTAGAATTTAAATGTTCTTATCAAAAAAGTAAATAAATAAAAAAAGAAAAACATATAAGGTGATGGATGTAATAATTACCTATAAGCTATTAACTAGATCCTTTCACAATGTATATATATTCACACATATGTAATTATATATGTATCTCAAATTATCATGATGTAAACCTTAAATATCTTACCATTTATCAGTTATACCTCAATAAAGCTGAGGAAAATACATTTCATAAAAATTTTCTCAGGTTCTTGCTTGGAGGATCAAAAAAGTAACAACTGGGTGGCTCAGTAAAACATCCAACTCTTGATTTTGGCTCAGGTCGTGATCCCAGGTTCATGAGATGGAGCCCCGTTATCAAGCTTTGCACTGATAGCATGGATCCTGCTTGGGATTCTCTCTCTGTCTGCCCCTCTCCTGTCTGCCCCTCTCCTGCCCCTCTCTCAAAATAAATAAATAAACACTTTAAAAAAGTAACCGTAAATGCAACTATCACTTTTCCTCAAAGACTTGTAAGTGATCGGGGCTCCTGGGTGGCTTAGTCAGTTAAGCGTCCGACTTTCGCTTAGGTCATGATCTCATGGTTCGTGGGTTCAAGCCCCTCGTCGGGCTCTGTGCTGACTGCCAGCTCAGAGCCTGGAGCCTGTTTCAGTCTGTGACTCCCTCTCTCTCTGACTCTCCCCTGCTCACGCTGTGTGTCTCTTTCTCTCCTAGAAATAAATTTTAAAAAAACATTAAAAAAAAAAGACTTGTAAATGATCATATAAGTTAAGATTATATTTGGCTGCATAAAAAAAATAATAACAGAAGTTTAAATGAGCTCTCTCACATACAAAAGAAATCCTGCTGGAGGTAGTTCACATTCAGGTTGGTTCTGTGGCTCCAATATCAGGGATGACAAGTCAACGGTCACCTTAGTGCTGTTTCTGCACGTTTGGCACATCATTTCCAACCTCAAGGTGCCTCATTGTTCAAGAGGGCTGCTGGGGCACTGGTCACCATGCCTGCACGTTGGGACAAAATGGCACATCCTTCCTAGGTAAGAAGCTCTCTTTAACTAGCCTTCTGGGAAAACACACACAGCACTTACACTAATATCTCATTATCGGAACTTAATGAAATAGCTTCCCCTGGGCGCAAGGGAACTGAGAGCAATACATTTCCCATAAGAGTGCACTGAGGTCTGGACAGAAACTGTAGACTTATTTTGAAGGCAGGAGAACGGATGCTGGGTGGGAAAGAGCAGCCCCTACTACAATGATGAAGAAACACGGGTGCCTCAATAAGCTCTTTGTGGACCAGACACTGAAGACACTTGGGATGGATTTTCCCCATTTGGTAGATGTTGCAGAAGCATGGGCTCCTTCAGCATCCCAGGTGAACTCTCTTGGGAGCTTGTTCATTAGAAAGAACTTGGGGCTTGGGGGGCGCCTGGGTGGCTTAGTCGGTTAAGCGTCCGACTTTCGCTTAGGTCATGATCTCGCGGTTCGTGGGTTCGAGCCCGCGTCGGGCTCTGTGCTGACTGCCAGCTCAGAGCCTGGAGCCTGTTTCAGTCTGTGACTCCCTCTCTCTCTGACCCTCCCCTGCTCACGCTGTCTCTCTCTCCCCTAGAAATAAATTAAAAAAAAAATACATATATATATAAAGAAAGAACTTGGGGCTTGGATCAATCTTCATCTGGCCTCAGTTGCTACAAGTGATAGGTCTTGGGAAAGTAACATGGTCTCCGAGTATATTTCCTTACTTGAAAACTGAGAACCTTCTGACTGCCCGGGTGGCTCAGTTGGTTGAACGCCCAGCCCTTGGTTTCAGCTCAGGTCATGATCTCAGTTTGTGACTTCAAGCCCCTCATTGAGCTCCATGCTGACAGTGAGGAGCCTGCTTGGAATTCTCTCTCTCACCCTCTCTCTGCCTCTCCCTTTCTCTCTCTCTTGAAATAAATAAATACAAGCTTTTACAAAATTGAAAATTTTATATAATATCATCCCTCCCTTCCTAGGGTTGATATTAGGCTCAAAGATGCAATAAGTAAACATTTATTAAGGATTCGCTATATTCCAGTCTGTGGGCTAAGTGTTTTATGTACAGTATTTAATTTCATTGAGAGGCTGGATTCACATTCAAGTTTCTACTACTGAATATTGATAAAGTGTCTATTATGTACAAAATATTTGGACTCAGTAGTAAATGAGACGGTTTCCTTGTTCTCCTATAGGACAATCACATTCTGCTAGAGAGTCAGACATAAAGCAGCACATTTACAGAATTAATTGCTTCTTGAGAAATCCTCTATGTGCTCTGAAGGCAAAGTACAAAGTCCTGCGAGGGCTGAAGAAGGGGATGTGACTTGCTTTGGGGGGTCAGGGAAGGCTTCCTAGGAAGGAGACCGGAGCTGATCCTAGAGCAGTTTCAGGAATTTGGCAAATTGGTGAAAGGTTTCCACCGATGAGTTACCACATATGAAAAAAATCACAGATGTTAGGAATAAAAATTCTAGTTATTCATTCTAAGGATGGGTTGTAAGGATCTGACTTTGAAAGAAGAGGCAGAAATGTTCTGAATTGCCCATTTCTTCCCTTTCCCCAAGTGTGCCCATTGACACGTCCTTCTTCACATAAAGAAGAAACATGAGCTCAGATCTGTATAGCCTTTAGTTTAATTATACAGTTAACTCTTGAACTTGCTGGGTCCACTTACACGCAGAATATTTTTATGAAAAATGAGTTTCATTTCCATTTGGTCTAAGACTTGAGAGTGGGCTCTGGGGTGGTTAAAAAGCTGCCTACTGGCTTCAGGAAGAGGCTCAGGCACAAGTCCCAGCACCAAGGGACTGCTGGACTCCCAAGGCTCTCAGTCGCTCTTGGGGGTGAGCCTCTGAAGAGACACCTGCACAGCTTAGTCTGGGGGGCCGGGCCGGCCAGCCTGCACAGGTGCGTCAGGTCATCGCCCAGCTTCCTCGTGGAGTTTCACCTGCTTATCCCAGAAGTGGCTCTCCAGGAAGTACCAGAGATGGGCGTCTTTGCGGGCAGGACCCCAGGCACGCAGATCCAAAAGGGCCTGATTCGGGTTCTTCAGGACCATAAGAGCTTCTGGGGCCTCTGGGGTTTTACCCACTCATCTTGGGGAGGCTTCTGCACTAGCGGAGAAGGTGAGATCTCCCACCGGTTTGCATCTTCGGGAGACGCAGGATGCACTGGAGCTTCTTCTCATTCACCTGGGGAAGAAGGGGTCCATGGCCTGCAGAGCTGCATGGCCCTGTGGGAAATAGAAGCCCAGAGAGGGGCAGGTGCAGGAGGCAGGCAGGTTTGCCAGGCGGTTGATGGCAGCCTCCACCTCGGTGGAATAATTCTGATGAATCTGGGAGCTCATGGGCAACGAGGAGCAAAGCTCAAAAAATGGGTGTGGGCTGGTCCTGAAAGGCAGACGGTCCTGAGATGGTGGTTCTGAAGGTCATGACTGGAAAAGAAGTTGGAGACAGGAAGAAGGGGTGTTCCTGGGTCTGTTCCTGCCGAGCACTGGTGAAACGAGTCGCAGATCAGGGGTTGGGCACACTGCCTATGTGCAGTCTTTACAGCAAAGTACTGTACCTTCTCTTCGATATAATTTCCCTAATAACACTTTGTTCTAGTATAATATATTGTGAGAATGTGGCATTTAATACATATAACTTAGAAAATATGTGTGAATCCACTGTTTATGTAACGGATAAGGCTTCTGGTCAATGGTAGACTATTAGTAGTGAAGTCTTGGGGACTCAAAAAGTAGATGCAATTTTCGATTGTGTGTGGGTCGGCTCCCCAAAGCCCTGCATTATTCAAAGATCAATTGTAATTACTTTGCACAAGCTGAATTTCTTCCATCCTTGCCAGTCATATCCTCCCAAATCCCACTGATGCTGGACTAATGGCAGATCTAAGAAATGACACCTTGTGCTGTTTCCTCACCCAGTTGGAGGGCTGTGATGCTTCTTGCTGTCATTTTGTAAATTTGGATAATACCCAGGACAAGAGTTCTCCATAATTGTCTCTCTAACTTACAAGGCCCGGGCCAAAGAAACGCCTTTGTCAGGAAAGACGCTGAAGCTGCCAGTTGGTAATTTTCATTATCAGCAAACCTCCATGGTCTGCTTGCACAAAATCATGGTCTCGGCCAAGAAAAGGCAGTAAAAAAGAAATGAAATTAAGTGGGAAGCCAACCAAAATAACAACATTCTTCACTGGTTGATTTTTTTTTTTTTTTTTGGCAGATGTGAAAGCAAATAACTTACCTTGAGCTTTTTCTGAGGGTTAAAACCTTCTCCAGGTCACATGCGGGCTCTGCAAGTGACCTTCAAGATCTTTAAGACGCTTAGTAGTAAATTCTTTCAAGTGGATTTTCCATGGTCTTCAATCTGTAACGACAGCAACAAAAATAATAGATCAGATTTTACTTTTTCTGAGGTAAAGGTATTGTCTTCTTGATGCTCCCTTTCAGCTCTTTAATACATAAATCTGTATCTGTGGCCCACTGGGAATGACCAATTCCAGTGCTCTAACTCCAGGACTTGAATTTTGGTCTTTAACAACAAATACTATCAGTTGTTTTCTTAGAAGTCCCTAGCTTGCTTTGTTTATTTTCAAGAACATGCCTGCCAAATATCCAAGTCAGTGCAACCATAGTTTGCTGACTGCAGTTAGCTTATCATTCTAGTAAAAACAGTGTTCAGGGTGAACAGTGGGTAGAAGAGCTCACAATATGAACGGATACCCTAGTGGTTTTCTGTGAGGCAGCTATGAAACCCCAGTGCACAGAAGTCCTTCATGTATAGCTCCTACTTTGTTATACAGCGCAAAAAGCAAACAGTGTTTTAGTATTCCCGTGAAAGTGTGGGCATCATGAGGGGTCCATTGACCACACTTTGAGGACAGCCATTCTAAGATGTAAAATGCTTCAGTCTTTTTTTTTTTTAGAAGTTCAACCTCATTCCTATTCTTTTCTTTTTTAATTTTTTAATGTTTTATTTCTGAGAGAGAGAGAGAGAGAGAGACAGCGTGAGCAGGGAAGGGTCAGAGAGAGGGGGAGACACAGAATCTGAAGCAGGCTCCAGGCTCTGAGCTAGCAGTCAGAGCCCGACGTGGGGCTCGAACCCACAAACTGTGATATCATGACCTAAGCTGAAGCTGGATGCTCAACTGACTGAGCCACCCAGGCGCCCTAGGCTCATCCTATTCATGTAGGATAAAGAGATGCTTTGGGGGTTTGCTTACATTTATTTGTCAAATACAAAACTCCTAGGAATTCTAGCTCCTCTGCCTTTCCATAAAAATTTGAGAATCAGCTTGTTGATAACTATGGTAAATCGTTCTGGGATTTTGAGTGAGTGTCAGTAATATCTGTAGGCCAATGTGGGGAGAAAGTGAGTCCTCCAAGTATTTACATGATGCATGTTTCCATTATTTAGGCCTTCCCTGTTTCCTAAGTTGGAGATGGTGATGGTGGTGGCCCTTCTTCTCCTCCCTCTCTTCTCTTTCCTCTTCTCTCCCTCTTCCTCCTCCTCTCTCTCTTCCTCACCATCTCCTCCTTTTCCTTCTTTTTGGTGCTATTGAAAATGACACTTACCTTTTTTCTCAGATTCTTATTGTTCATTTCTGGTAAGTAGGAATATTGTTCCCTTTTTTGTATTGCATTGATCTTGTTCTGTGACATTGCTGGATTCACTTGTTTAGCTCAGGACTGACTCAGATCATTTTATGCATGACTTGGGATGTTCTACATAGCCAATTTGTGAATCAAACATTTTTGTTTCTTCCTTTCCAATCTGTATTTTATTTATTTGTCTTGCTTTATTGCATTTCCACTATGTTGATGGATAGGAGTGGTGAGAAAAGGCATTTTGCCTTGTTCTTGATCTAGGGGTGAAACCATTCAGTCTTTACCATTAAGAATGATGTTAGCTGTAGGGTTTCTTTGTTTTTTTTTAAATGCAAACCATGAGAGACTCTTGAATGCTGAGAACAAACTGAGGACTGATGGGTGTGGGGAAGGAGAGGGGAGATGGGCATGGAGGAGGGCACTTGTGGGGATGAGCACTGAGTGTTATATGGAAACCAACTTGACAGTAAACTATTTGTAATAAATAAATAAATAAATAAATAAATAAATAAATAAATAAATGCCTTTTATCAGGTTAAAAATATCCCTTCTATTTCTGGATTGTGGATAGTTTTTACTATTAATGGATGTTAATTTTGTCAAATGCTTCTCTGTTTCTTTTGGAATTGTCTGATAATATTTTTCTTTTAATTCATTAATATAATGGATTTATACTGACTGATTTTAAATGTAAAGCCAATCTTGTGTTTCTCAGGTAAACCCATTTGTTTGTGATGTTTTACTTTATTATATGTTGTTCAATTTGATTTCCTAAAATTTTGTTGGGAATTTTTTGTTATCTATGTTATTGGAGATTTTGGTGTGTAGTTTTCAAAGACAAAATTATCTTTGTCTGGTTTTAGTATTGGGGTACTGTTGACCTCATAAAATGAATTGGGATGTTCCTGTGCTTAATTTCTGGAAGGTATTATTTAGAATGGGTATATTTTTTTCTTAAATTTGCGTTTATCAGTGAAACTGGCTGAGCCTGGAATTTTGTTAGTAGATTTTAAATCACATTCATTAAAAAAAAAATAGATTTAGAACTCTTAAGATTCTTTTTCTTTCTGAGTGAATTTCGGAAGGTTTTGTCTTTCAAGATTTGTTCCATATTGTTTAAATTGTTGAATTTATGAGCATAGACTTGTTAGTAGCATTTTCCTTTAAAAGTCTACAGGGTCTGTTACAATGTTCCCTCTTCCATTGCAAATATTTGGGGGAATTTTCAGATATCTTTCTGCTTTTACTTTCTAGGTTACTTCTGTTCTGGTCTGAGATCATACTTTGAGTAATTTCAATACCTTTAATTTTGTAGAGGTTTAAAATATATATTCTTCTTGGGTAGATGGCTCTATAAATGTCTTCTTTATCCTTACTGATTTTGTGTTCATTCTGTCAATTACTGAGAGAGACATATGAACTCTCCAACTATATCTGTGAATTTGTCTATTTCCACTTTCAGTCCTGTCCATTTTTGCTCTGTGTATTTTGATGCTCTGGTGTGAGGCATTAGTTACACTGAAGAATGATGCTTGTTATTAGAGGGCTGACCTCTTTATTATTATATATTGAAGTTCTTTATCTCTGGTAATATGTCTTCCTCTGAACTTTAATTTTATTATTTTAAAAATTTTATAAAAATAGCTACTTTAACTTTATTGGATTACTGTATTTATAGTACATTTTTCTCTCCTTTCACTTTTAACCTATCTATGCCTATATTTCTTTTTCTTTTTTTTTTTAATGTTTACTTATTTATTTTGAGAGAGAGAGGGAGAGTGGGAGGAGGGCAGAGAAAGAGAGAGAATTCCAAGTAGGCTCTATGCTGTCTACATTGAGCCTGATGTGGGACTCTAACCCACGGAACTGTGAGATCATGAACTGAGCCGAAATCAAGAGTCAGACGCTTAACCAGTTGACCCACCCAGGTGTCCCTCTATGCATATATTTCAAGTGAGTTTCTTGTAGACAGCCTTCAGTGGAGCCATCCTTTTTTAAAATCCAGTATGGCAGGGGCACCTGGGTGGCTCAGTCGGTTAAGTGGCTTTGGCTCAGGTCATGATCTCACGGTTTGTGGGTTCGAGCCCCACATTGGGCTCTGTGCTGATAGCTCAGAGTCTGGAGCCTGTTTCAAATTCTGTGTCTCCCTCTCTCTCTGGCCCTCCCCTGCTCATGCTCTCTCTCTCTCTCTGTCAGAAATAAATAAAACATGAAAAAAAATTTTAAATAAAATCCAATATGACAATCTTTTAATTGGTATTTTTAAGTTCGTTATGTTAAGACTGTTTATAGTTAATGTATCTATTTATAAGGTGGAATTAAAATCTACCATCTAACTAGGTTTTTAAATATTTGTTCTTTTATTCTTTTTTTAAAATATAATTTATTATCAAATTGGTTTCTGTACAACACCCAGTGCTCATCCCATAAAGTGCCCTCCTCTATGCCCATCACCCACTTTCCCCTCTCCCCCACCCCCCCATCAACCCTCAGCTTGTTCTCAGTCTTTAAGAGTCTCTTGTGGTTTGCCTCCCTCTCTCTCTGTAACTTTTCCCCCCTTCCCGTCCCCTATGGTCTGCTGTTAAGTTTCCACATATGAGTGAAAACATATGGTATCTGTCTTTCTCTGCCTGACTTATTTCACTTAGCCATAATACTCTCGAGTTCCATCCACGTTGCCACAAATGGCCAGATTTCATTCTTTCTCCTTGCCATGTAGAATTCCATTGTATAGATAAAGCACATTTTCTTGATCCATTCATCAGTTGATGGACATTCAGGTTCTTTCCATGATTTGGCTATCAGCACTGAAATCAGCAGTTGAAAGTGCTGCTATGGACATTGGGGTGCATGTGCCCCTATGTATCAGCACTCCTGTGTGTCCCTTGGGTAAATTCCTAGCAGTGGTATTGCTGGGTCATAGGGGAGTTCTATTGTTGATTTTTTGAGGAACCTCTGCACTGTTTTCCAGAGGGGCTGCACCAGTTTGCATTCCCACCAACAGTGCAGGAGGGTACCCGTTTCTCCACATCCTCACCAGCACCTATAGTCTCCTGATACGTTCATTTTAGCCACTCTGACTGGCATAAGGTGGTATCTCAGTGTGGTTTGGTTTGTATTTCCCTGATGATGAGGGATGTTAAGCATCATTTCATGTGTCTGTTGGCCATCTGGATGTCATCTTTGGGAAAGTGTCTATTCATGTATTCTGACCATTTTTTCGCTGGATTATTTGTTTTTTGGGCATGGAGTTTGTTGAGTCCCTTCTAGATTTTGGCTACTAGCCCTTTATCTGATATGTCATTTGCAACTATCTTTTCCCATTCCGTCGGTTGCCTATTAGTTTTGTTGATTGTTTCCTTTGCCTTGCAGAAACTTTTTATTTTGATGAGGTCCCAATAGTTCATTTTTGTCTTGATTCCCTTGCCTTTGGAGATGTGTGGAGTAAGAAATTGTTGCAGCTAAGGTCAAAGAGGTTGTTTCCTGCTTCTCTTCTAAGGTTTTGATGGTTTCCTGTCTCATGTTCAGGTCCTTCATCCATTTTGAATCTATTTTTGTGTATGGTTTAAGAAAGTGGTCCAGGTTCATTCTTCTCCATGTTGCTGTCCAGTTCTCCCAGCGCCATCTGTTAAAGAGGCTGTCTTTTTTCAATTCCATACTCTTTCCTGATTTGTCAAAGATTAATTGGCCATACATTTGTGGGTCCAATTCTGGGTTCTCTATTCTATTCCATTGGTCTGTGTGTCTGTTTTTATATCAATATCATACTATCTTGATGATTACGGCTTTGTAGTAGAGCTAAAATCTGGGATGGTGATGCCTCCTGTTTTGTTTTTTTTCTTCAATATTACTTGGACTATTCAGGGTCTTTTGTGGTTCCATACAAATTTTAGGTTTGTTTGTTCTAGCTTTGACAAGAATGCTGGTACAATTTGGTTGAGATTACATTGAATGCATAAAGATTGCTTTGGGTAGTATTGGGATTTTGGCAATATTTATTCTCCCAATCCATGAGCATGGAATATTTCTCCATTTCTTTGTGTCTTCTTCAATTTCCTTCATAAGTTTTCTATAATTTTCAGCACACAGATCTTTTATATCTTGGTTAGTTTATTCCTAGGTATTTTATGGTTCTTGGTGCAATTGTGAAAGGGATCAGTTTCTTGATTTCTCTTTCTGTTGCTTCATTATTGCTGTATAAAAACGCAACCGATTTCTGTACATTGATTTTGTACCCTGCGACTTTGCTGAATTCATGTATCATTTCTAGCAGACTCTTGGTGGCTTCTGTCAGGTTTTCCATGTAGAGTATCATGTCGTCTGTGAAAAGTGAAAGTTTGACTTCATCTTTGCCATTTCTGATGCCTATTATTTCATTTTGTTGTCTGATTGCTGATGCTAAGACTTCCAGCACTATGTTAAACAACAGTGGTGAGAGTGGACATCCCTGTCATGTTCCTGATCTCAGGAGGAAAGCTCTCAGTTTTTCCCCCATTGAGGGTGATATTAGATGTGGGCTTCTTATAAATGGCTTTTGTGATGTTTAAGTATGTCCTTCCTATCCCAACTTTCTCAAGGATTTTTATTAAGAAAGGGTGCTGTATTTTGTCAAATGCACCTATTGACAGGATCATATGGTTCTTTTCTTTTGTTAACGTGATGTATCACATTGACTGATTTGTGAATATTGAATCAGCTTGGAGACCCAAGAATGAATCCCACTTGATCATGGTGATTCATTCACCATGAATCATAATTCTTTCTATATGCTGTTGAATTCAATTTGCTAGTTATCTTGTGGAGAATTTTTGCATTTGTATTCATCAGGGATATTGGCCCATAGTTCTCTTTTTTTTGCTGGATTTCTGTCTGATTTGGGAATCAAAGTGACACTGGCTTCACAGAATAAGTCTGGAAGTTTTCCTTCCATTTCTATTTATTGGAACAGTTTGAGAGAATACGTATTAACTTTGTTTTAAATATCTGGTAGAATTCCCCAGGGAAGCCATCTGGTCCAGGACTCTTATTTGTTGGGAGATTTTTTGATAATTAATCCAATTTCTTCACTAGTTATGGATCTGTTAAAATTGTCTGTCTCTTCCTGTTTGAGTTTTGGTAGTATGTTTGTGTTTCGGAATTTGTCCATTTATTCCAGGTTGTCCAGTTTATTGGCATATAATTTTTCATAGTATTCCCTGATAATTAGTTGTATTTCTGAGGGATTGGTTGTAATAAATCCATTTTCAGTTGTGATTTTATCTATTTGGGTCTTCTCTCTTTCTTTTCGAGAAGCCTGGCTAGAGGTTTATCAATTTTGTTTATTTTCTCAAAAAAAAAACCCAACTCTTGGTTTCATTGATCTGTTCAACTGTGGGTTTTGTTTGTTTTTTTTTTTATTTTATATTATTTATTTCTGCCCTGATCTTTATTATTTCTCTTCATCTGCTGGGTTTGGGGTACCTTTGTTGTTCTGCTTCTAGTTCCTTTAGGTGTGCTATTAGATTTTGTATTTGTGATTTTTCTTGTTTCTTGAGATAGGTCTGGATTGCAATGTATTTTCTTCTTAGGACTGCTTTTGCTGCATCCCAAAGGTTTTGGATTGTTGTATTTTCATTTTCATATTTTTCCATATATTTTTAAATTTCTTTTCTAATTGCCTGTTTGACCTATTCGTTCTTTAGTTAGATGTTCTTTAACCTCCCTGCTTTTGGTGGTTTTCTAGACTTTTTTTTTCTGTGATTGATTTCAAGTTTTGTAGCATTACGATCTGAAAGTGTGCACGGTATGATCTCAATTCTTTTATATTTATTGAGGGCTGCTTTGTGACCCAGTATGTGATCTGTCTTGGAGAATGTACCATGTGCAGTCAAGAAAAGAATGCATCCCATTGCTTTGGGATGTAGAGTTCTAAATATATCTGTCAAGTCCATCCAGTCCAATGTGTCATTCACGGCCATTGTTTCTTTAGTGATTCTCTGTCTATTTGATCTGTCTATTGCTGTAAGTGAAGTATTAATGTCCCCTGCAATTAACACATTGTTATCAATAAGATTACTTATGTTTGTGATTGCTTTATATATTTGGGTACTTCCAAATTCGGTATGTAGACATTTATAATTGTTAGCTCTTCCTGATGGATAGACCCTGTAATTATTGTCTAATGCCTTTCTTCATCTCTTGTTACAGCCTTTACTTAAAGTGTAGTGTGTCTGATATAAGTATGGTTACTCCAGCTTTCTTTTGACTTCCAGTAGGATGGTACATATTTCTCCATCCCCTTACTTTAAATCTGAGTGTCCTCAAGTCTAGAATGAGTCTCCAGTAGACAGCAAATAGATGGGTCTTGTTTTTTTATTCATTCTGATACCCTACGTCTTTTGATTGGAGCATTTAGTCCAATTATATTTAGTGTTTCTTTTTTGAAAAATATGGGTTTAGGGTCATTGTGTTATCTGTAGGTTTCATGCTTGTAGTGATGGCTCTGGTACTTAGTGTTTCTTACAATATTTCTCTGAGTCCCCCTTAGGATCTCTTGTAGGGCTGGTTTAATGGTGATGAATTCCTTCAGTTTTTGTTTGGGATAACCTTTATCTTTCCTTCTATTCTGAATGACAGGCTTGCTGGATAAGGATTCTAGGCTGCATATTTTCCCTGTTCATCACATTGAAGATTTTCTGCCATTCCTTTCTGGCCTGCCAAGTTTCAATAGGTAGGTCTGCTACTACCCTTATGTGTCTACCTTTGTATGTTAAGGCATGTTTATCTCTAGGTGCTTTCAGAATTCTCTCTTTGTCCTTGTATTTTGCCAGTTTCACTATGATATGTCATGCAGAAGATCCATTCAAGTTACATCTGAGGGAAGTTCTCTGTGCCTCTTGAATTTCAATGTCTGTTTCCTTCCCCAAGTTGGGGAAGTTCTCAGCTACGATTTGTTCAAGTATCCCTTCAGCCCCTTTCTCTTCATCTTCTTTTGGAATTTCTATGATACGGATATTGTTTCATTTGATTGTATCACTCAGTTCTCGAATTCTCCTTTCATGTTCCTGAGTCATTTTATCTCTTTTTCTTGGCTTCCTCCTTTCCATAATTTTATCTTCAGATTCACCTATTCTCCCCTCTGCCTCTTCAATCCACACTGTGGCCACCTCCATTTTATTTTGCACCTCATTTATAGCATTTTTTAGTTCATCATGACTATTTTTAAGATCCTTGATCTCTGCAGCAAAGGAGTCTCTGTTGTTTCCTATGCTTTTTTCAAGCACAGCGATTAATTTTATGACTATTATTCTAAATTCTTGTTCATTTATGTTGCTTATATCTGTTTTGATCAGTTCCTAGCTGTCACTTCTTCCTGGAATTTCTTTTGAGAATTCTTCCATTTGGCTAGTTTTCTGTCCCTTGAGAGTTTTAAAAGCTTGTTATGTGCTCTGCACCTGTGAGTTCTGCTATATCAAAGGGGGCTCATACACTGTCCAGGGCCTGGTGGTTCAGGAAGTATTCTTTTAAGGGTGTCCTTTGGTCTCTCTTGTTGTGGCTTCCCTGCTTGTAGTGATGTTTTGGATCCTCCACCCAGTGTGCTTTGGTTTTTTCCTTGAAGTAGCCCTGGAAAGGAAAACGGACAGACAAATAAACAGGAAACAAAAACATGCAAATGGGACAAACACAAAACAAACAAGCAAACAGACAAAAATAAACAAAAAATAAATAAACAAACAAAGACAATTTAAAGCACAAAACCAGAAATGCCAGCTACAAGTAAAGAACAGGGTGGAGGCAGTGCTGATGGAAGAGCATATAGAAAGAGAGAAATGACAGGAGCCAGGGAAAAAGAGAAAACGAACATTGGCCAGGCAGAGAGACTTAAAGGCTTAACCCAGCAAGAGAGAAAGGAGAATAAGGAAATATGTGAGGAAAAAGAAACGAAGATAAAGTTACCCAGAGAAACTATATGGCCTGATTATCAGAGAGAGAGAGAGAGAGAAAGGAAAATAAAGAAGGAGGTTTGAACATGCATCAAGAGAATAGATTAAGTATGTCAGTTTAAGCAAACTAATAACCAAAGTAACCAGCCTAGAGGAGGGAAGAAATAAGGAGAAAAAGAAGAATATATCTAAATAACAAGAACTGACCCAGAGTTAATCCAGGCAATGCCACAGTGCTGGTCTGGAGGAGGATGCTGCCTGGTTCACAGCATCTATCCGCTCCACTAGATAAGCAGCCACCCAGTGTGGAGGGGCATGGTTTGGTGTAGACAGGTCCCACCTCCACTGTTGCCCCCACTGACTGATCCCTGAGACCCTGCCTTGGTGGTTGTGGGGAGTAAAATGGCGACACCCCCCCCCCTCAGTTCCTTCTTCACGGACGAGGTGTCCCAAATCACTCCTTGGGATCTGTCCTCACTGTGCCGCGAGCGCAGATGATGTGGGCTGTCTCACTCTGTCTTCCCCTATGTCCCACACTTAGCTGAGTTTTAAACTTCCATTGTGTGTGCATTAATGACACTGCTGAAATGTAATCCCAAGAGCTGCAGCACTTCGGGGGGGGAAGGGACTGGGTTCTCCTGCTGCTAACTGCGCCCCTGACATAGCACCAAACCTGGAGGTGACTCCCCTCTTCCCCAAGCGTGTGAACAGGACAGCCGGCCCCAGTCCTGAGAAAGCCCTGCAGTTAGAGATGGGATCATGGGATCCCTCTCCGTCCTGGTCCGAGGATTTTCTCTTGTCCAGATACAGACCTGTGCTTACCAGCTGCTCTTTCTCTTCCCTTTGTCTCTCCGCAGAAGGGGATCCCTCCTCTCTGTGCCTCCTTGGCCCGTTTTATCTGCCCAGTTTATAATCACGCACCTATGGAGCAGTCTGATTTTTCCATTTTCTTCCTGGTAGACTCCGTCTCCTTTCCTCCCAGACTCTTTGGGTTCAGAGCCCTTTGGCTTCAGCCCTTCTTTGTTTGAGAGACACGGGAAGTATGGATCCCCCTACTTCTCCACCATGTTGGCTGCTCCACTCCTCTCCATTTATTCTGTTTTATTCTCTTCTGCCTTTTCTTCAGTTAATTGACTTAATTCAGTTAAATTATTACATTATGATTACATTTAAAATCAGAGCAAGTATTTATATTGCTCTTTAAATTTATTTGTACTTCAAAATATTTTAGAGTTTGTCACAGAGTTTGTGATCTAGATCTTTAATTAATCTATATGTGATTTTTAGTAGTACTACCTTTATAAAATTAAAATACTTTGCTACTATTATTGCTTTAGATAGTGATTTTTTGGAGCAAATAAAAGTATGAAAAATAATTATTGTCTTTATTTCATTTCTAGCACTTTGTATTTCTTTGCATAAATGTGAATTTCTATCTGCTATTATCTTCCTAAAAGAACCTCTTTTAAAGCTTTTTATGTAGTGTAGGTCTGACAGCCATGGATTCTCTCCATTATTGGCCTGGGGGAAATCCTTATTTCTCCTTTATTTTTTGAAAGATATTTTCCCTACAGATATAATTTTGGGCTGATAGTTTCCTTTTTTATTTTAGTAACTTTACTAATGTTTCTTCATTTTCTCATGGTTTTCATGGTTTCAGACAGATTCTGTTGTAATTCTCTCCTCTGTTTAATCTCTCTGAGACCACCTGTCCCTCTTTCTAGTTCAGTCTAGTTGGTTGCCTTGATTTCTCAGGTTCCTGATGGATTTAAGGAAAGTGGTGAAATTATAGCTTCCCAGGCTTTTTGTTTTGCTTTTGTTGTGAGGATAGAATGCAAAATTCTGTCCGGTTCTCCATACCCCGAGTAGAACTCATAAATCCCTGAATTTATGAACTAATTTTGCAGAGAAATAAAAAATGCAGTGAGCTGATGAGCAGTCTTCGTGAATCTTGCTGTGCACCTATTTCTTAGAAGCAACTGTTCTTCTTCTTCTTCTTTTTTTTTTTTACAAATAGTTTATTGTCAAATTAGTTTCCACATAACACCCAGTGCTCATCCCCACAAGTGCCCTCCTCCATGCCCCTCCCCCTCCCCCCCACATCCATCAGTCCTCAGTTTTTGTCAGCATTCAAGAGTCTCTCATGGTTTGCCTCTCTCCCTTTCCCCACCATTTCCCCCTTCTTCTCCCCCTTGTTCCTCAGTTAAGTTCCTCCTAATCCTCCTATACGTGCAAACATATGATATTTGTCCTTCTCTGCCTGACTTATTTCGCTCAGCATAACACCCTCAAGGTCCATCCATGTTGCTACACATGGCCAGATTTCATTTTTCTCATTGCCATGTAGTATTCCATGGTATAGATAAACCACATCTTCTCTTTTTCTTTAAATGTTTTATTTATTTCTAGGAGAGAGAGAGAGACAGCGTGAGCAGGGGAGGGTCAGAGAGAGAGGGAGTCACAGACTGAAACAGGCTCCAGGCTCTGAGCCGGCGGTCAGCACAGAGCCCGACGCGGGGCTCGAACCCACGAACCGCGAGATCATGACCTAAGCGAAAGTCGGACGCTTAACCGACTAAGCCACCCAGGCGCCCCAAACCATATCTTCTTGATCCATTCGTCCGTTGATGGACACTTAGGCTCTTTCCATGTTTTAGCTATTGTTGAGAGTGCTGATCCAAGAATTCAGCCAAGTTGCAGGGTACAAAATCAACGTACAGAAATCGGTTGCATTTTTATACACCAACAATGAAGCAACAGAAAGAGAAATCAAGAAACTGATCCCATTCACAGTTGCACAAAAAAACATAAAATACCTCGGAATAAACCTAACCAAGAATACAAGAGATCTGCATGATGAAAACTATAGAAAACTTATGAAAGAAATTGAAGAAGACACAAAGAAATGGAAAAACATTCCATGCTCATGGATAGGAAGAATAAATATAGTTAAGATGTCATTACTACCCAAAGCACTCTACACATTCAAAGCAATTCCAATCAAAATTGCACCAGCATACTTCTCAAAACTAGAACAAACTATCCTAAAATTTGTATGGAACCACAAAAGACCCCGAATAGCCAAAGTAATCTGAAAAATAAAACCAAAACGGGAGGGATCACCATCCCAGACTTTAGCCTCTACTACAAAGCTGTCATCATCAGGACAGTATGGTATCAGCACAAAAACAGACACACAGACCAATGGAACCGAATTGAGAACCCAGAAGTGGACCCAAACGTATACAGCCAACTGATCTTTGAAAAAGCAGGAAAGAATATCCAATGGAAAAAAGACAGCCTTTTTAACAGATGGTGCTGGGAGAACTGGACAGCAACATACAGAAGAATGAAACTAGATCATTTTCTCACACCATGCACAAAAATAAACTCAAAATGGATAAGGGACCTGAACGTGAGACAGGAAACTCTCAACACCCTAGAGGAGAAAGCAGGAAACAACCTCCTTGACCTCCACCGCAGCAACTTCTTACTTGACACATCCCCAAAAGCAAGGGAATCAAAAGCAAAAATAAACAATTGGGACCTCATCAAGATTAAAAGCTTCTGCACAGCAAAGGAAACAACCCACAAAACTAATAGGCAACCAACGGAATGGGAAAAGATAGTTGCAAATGACATATCAGATAAAGGCTTAATATCCAGAATCTATAAGGAACTCACCAAACTCCACGCCTGAAAAACAAACAACCCAGTGAAGAAATGGGCAGAAGATATGAAGAGACACTTCTCCAAAGGGGACATCCAGATGGCCAACAGACACATGAAACGATGCTCAGCATCCCTCCTCATCAGGGAAATACAAATAGAAGCAACTGTTCTTGAAATGTCAGTAAACAATGGAGAAGCAAATCTCCTGCAGATTTCAGTGTGCTCAATTTCAGTGGCCAGTATGGTGTCTGGTTTCTCCCACAATTAGAGTGGAAGGGTTATCCAACCAGGGGGTGAAAATTATAACACACCTCATAGTACTCCTGAAAAACTTATTTCCTTTTCCTTGCAACCCTGAGTTCTGCTGGTTGAGATCTTAGTTTATAATGGATAAGTAGGGGTACCTGGCTGGCCCAGTCAGCTGAGTGTGTGACTTGATCTCGGCTCAGGTCATGATCTCATGGTTTGAGTTTGAGCCCCGAGTCAGGCTCTGCACTGTCAGTGCTGAGCTTGAGATTCTCTCTCTCCCTCTCTCTCTGTTCTGTCCCTGCTTACACACTCAATCTCTCTCCCACCCTCTCAAAAGAAATAAATAAACTTTAAAAACTAATGAATAAATACTATCTCTATGGATTACGACAAATATCCCATTAAGTTTAGTGTTGCAAACTGGTCTCTCTCCACTCAGACCTCCTTATGCCATACCATGAATATGGAACAGAGAGGGTTATGATATTGATTGCACTGATTCATCTCCATTATCTAGCGGGAATAGGGTTGTCCCTACATAATGGCCCCAGGGGGAACATGCTAGGAAAAGGAGTGATTCTTTGGGACAATTCTTGCTGCCATCATGTGCAGAGGAAAAGTTAATTGGCATCTGTAACAACATACAGACAGGGCCAGCAAAAGTCTCGGAAATTCTGGGAATGAAGTGTTGGGTCTCCTTACCACATACAGAACCCTCACTTTCTTTGGTGCTGGCAGAAGGCAGTGGGAACTTAGAATAGGAAACAGAAAGAAAATCATTAAACCAACAACAGCCTGGTGAAGAGCTACAGAGATGGGAACATAACATTTACCTATATTTATCACTTGCTGTGCCCCACATATATTCTAGGCTTTTAACTTTTATTATTCTTTCCTATATCTTTTCCTCACGTTGTGAATGTAGGTTATCCTGTGAGGATTACTTTATAATTTAGCTTATCAGCAATGGATATTGACAAGAATCACGAAATACGTTTTGTTGGTTAGTAGGACTCATGAATATAGAATTAGGAATAATCAGTGGGGTGAATCATCATCTCTGAGCTTCCAAGTCGTGGTTAAAAGGTTACTGGCAGAGGGGCACCTGGGTGGCCCAGTTAAGCTCCCTACTCTTGCTTTCAGCTCAGATCATGATCTCACAGTCTATGAGACTGAGCCCTGTATTGGGCTCTGTGCTGATGGCTCAGAGTCTGTTTGAGATTCTCTCTCTTTCTCCCACAACCCCACTCCTCCCCTGCTCACACGCACTCTCCCTCAAAATAAATAAACTTTTTAAAAAAGTTAGTGGCAGAGATAATGAAGCTCACCATATATCCACGGGTTGCCCATCATTTCCAAGTCTTCTTGCATCTGAGTCTGTCTTGTGTGACTCATTCTAACTAATGATCAATGTGTGAGAACAACATAGATTTTGGGCCAAAGCCATTTAGAGCTATGTGTTACCCTGTGTTTACTTCTCGGAGGCTGTGTGTCCAAGGTGGTGTAGCCATGAAAGCAGGCTGGGTACTCTGCATATTTCTTTTATGAGTAAGAAATAAATCTTTATTGTGTTAAATTGCTGGGATTTTGAGGTTATCTTTTTATCATATATAACCTTTCTATCATGTCTCAGACTGCAGCATTGATGGCTACACACACACACACAACTATAATTTTGTTTTATGATATAACGATATCATATATGGTATGTAAATAGAAACTTGTGAGCAAACCTATTATGCATTGCTTATTTGCTACCATATTAACCCAGAAATCTCCATTTTTATGGTATGGATTTTTATATGTATGTATGTATGTGTTTGTGTGATAGGGGTGTGTGTGTGTGTGTGTGTGTGTGTGTGTGTACATACTATGGAGATATAGATCTAGATATAAAGACAGATAGAGATACCAAGTTCTTTCTTTACTGGGAGCAATGATTCAGAAATCAGAACAAGAAAATATAGGTTCTTCCACGGATATCAATAAGGCCCTTGTTTTCTTAAGCAAAATCCAGTCATGCTATCCCCTATTCTGAATAAGCTTGATTCAAGAGACCAACTCAAAAAACCTATATAAAGCCTGAGATGCATTTGGCTTGCGTGTGATCATCTCTCTAAAATGCCTAACAGCGAGCATCTAATAGTATAGTCCTTTTATTAAGATTATCCTTGTAAAAAATAAAATGCTGGTTAGAGGCATAATGACTTTTTCTAATTAAGCTTTTCTTAGACTATGCCAAACTCTTACCTTTCCTGTCTGTTTTCTATGTATGAGGTTTAAAGTGGAATGAAAAAACTTTTGGTGCCTTTGTTGAAAGATCAGGAAGCTGTTACAGGTCAAAAATACTTTGCTGGTTCCCTCATTTGCAAAATGAGAGCAGTTAGACCTAGTATTCCCAGAGGTTCTTTTCTGCTCTAAAACTATGTGATTCTGCTATTGAACAAATGTGTTTTGGGGCGCCTGGGTGGCTCAGTCAGTTAGGCGTCCGACTTTGGCTCAGGTCATGATCTCGTGGTTTGTGAGTTCAAGCCTCACGGCAGACTCCGTGCTAATAGGTCAGAGCCTGGAGCCTGCTTCAGATTCTTTGTCTCCTCCTCTCTCTGCCCCTCCCCCGTTCATGCTTTGTCTCTCTCTGTCTCTCAACAATAATTAAATGTTAAAAAGTGTTTTAAAGAAAGAAAAATGCAGTTTTGTGGTGCCTGGGTGGCTTAGTCGGTTGGGCATCTGACTCTTGATTTCAGCTCAAGTCGCGGCCTTTGTGAGTTTGAGTCCTGCATTGGGCCCTCTGCTGACAGTGCAGAGCTTTTGTGAGATTCCATTTCTCTCTTTCTCTTTCTGCCCCTCCCCTACTCTCTGTCACACGTGTGCTCGCTCGCTCTCAAAAATAAATAAATCAACATCAAAAGAAAAAAAATGCAGTTTTCATAAAATGGATCCCAGGTTAATTAAATTTGGGGTGACCTTTATGATCTACAGATTTTCTAAGTGACGTAATAGGATATATTACAGGAAGGAAGGAGGGAGGAGGGAAGCAGTCACTGGCGTATGGGAGATGGGAGCTTAATGTAACCATCTTTATCTTCACTAATGATACCTGGATACAAATCTATCACTTGGCAGCAGAGATACCTTTGGGGTCCACTAGATCTTGCCCCCAGGGATGGGGAGCCTGCTGAAAGGCCTGCTTGACCAGAAACATTTCTTCCCTGCCCTACCCCCGCCCGTCCCCATACCCCGTGGCTATCATGCACTGCATTTGGGGTTGCTCTGATAGGCTGTTACCTTCACTGGAAATACAAACAACCACCAAGGACCAATTATCTGGTCCTGCCCTAAATGAAATGGGTGGGTCAGGGAAATCAGTTATTCTACCTATAGACACTGCTTCTCCAGTTTCTTTCTCCACTTTACAATTGAAGATCGAAGATTGTCCCTCCAATCAGGAGAAAAGTCTTGACAAGCTCATCCTTATTATGTTATAAGGAACTTACTGTACAGTCTCTTTGGAGATAATTATATTTTAAAGTAGACCTAATGGAAAAGATAGACTCAATGCAAACAAATGAGCCTCTAATGCTGTAACTTCATACACGGGGTAGAAAGGGAGGGGTAGGGCTCCTAGCAATCCCGTCTTTTTAAGTAAGGAGACTATTTGACCTGCCCCGGGCTGGCTCTGCTCTTGGGCTCTAATCACATGTAGCTTAATCTTTGAGCAAGTTTATTAGACCACCCACTGTTTCCAAGGACTTTCTGACACTTCCGAAGAGTTCATGTAAGTCAGATGTATTACTAAGCAGATCAAATCTCACAGATAAGGTTTTGTGATCCGAACCCAATGTCTTGTCCCTGCTTCGACTCCTGTTTTAATGATCAACAGTCATCTTCAACCCTGGCAAAGGGGCAGATAAAATAAGTCCAATGTCTTAATAGCCGGTCTCATTATCTTGGCAAAATCCATCACCCAGGAGTTGAAACCCATCCAAAAGCAAATTCCATTGTCCAGGACCTGGACCTCATCCAAAAGCTAGCACCCTCCCAGACAAAGTGGGCCTTGAAATCGAGTCTCTGAGCCCTGGCTGATAGGAGCTGTGTGAAGTCCTTATGCACAGTTGATGGAGGAAGACTTCATTACAATATAGAAATCCTAAAACTCCATAATAGAACTTTATCATCTCCCACTCTTAGCTTACCTAGGTAAAACCAGAGAGGAATAGAATCTAATTTTAATTGTCTGGCATGGACTCTTTGATATAATTAGATGAAAAATAGGCAACATTTCAGTGGGAAACACAAAGCAAACAAAACCAAGCCATAAGGTTTGGAGCCAGAAATCCATGTTGTTGTTTTTTAATTTTTTTTTAATGTTTTATTTATTTCTGAGAGAGAGAGAGGAGAGAGAGAGAGGACGTGAGCAGGGGAGGGTCAGAGAGAGAGGGAGACACAGAATCTGAAACAGTCTCCAGGATCTGAGCTAGCTGTCAGCACAGGGCCTGATGTGGGGCTTGAACCCACAAACCATGAGATCATGACCTGAGCTGAAGTCAGACGTTTAACCAACTGAGGCCCCCAGGAGCCCCCAGAAATCCATGTTTTAAATTCTGTCAGCTTGGTGGTTATGTGGCCTCAGATAATTAACTTAACCCATCTGATTGTCTGTGTCCTCATCAAGAACAAGAATGAGCATTGGAACAATGACAGCAAATGGGGTCATCCCCACCCCGCACTGCATTTGTGTGAATTAATTGATGGGGATATACGACGGGCAGATACAGTGCCCGTTTCTGACAGAGCCTGTCAGCTGTCTTGCCCTCCCGCCAACACTTCTGTCCAGTCCTCTTCCCTTGAGACAAAGCAGGATCAGCATTTTATCCCTCAGCACACACTCTTATTTAATTTTTTTTACAACTGCTGCCTTCCAGTGGATTAACCGGATATTCATAAATCATGCATTATATAAAAAAGCCGTTTTCTGTGTGATGTGGAGGGTATAAGAGACATGAGCTTGAACTCCAGGTATTTGCACATTACAAGGTTCACATATGAAACTGTTCTGTTGCAGAGGAAGGCGCCATATATAAAAATTCTCTAAATTAAAAGGATGAACAGCACAAAATCTTAAAACTCCAGGAGGTCTTGTCCTTGCTTCGCCGTCGTGAGGTAAAGGAGACATGCTTCGTTCTTCTGCATTCAGGCAAAAATATCTTTTTCTCCACGGTAACGATTTCCAAGGTTGAATGGGCTCATGTATATACAGAATCAATCGGTATGTGAGGACAGCTCCACTGAAGAAATGAATAACATAGTCATTCTTCCCCTGGGTTGGTACCTTGCATGGCCCTCCATAGCTGCCAAGACCCTCCACAGAGATGGTCCCATGCCTGCCTTAAAGTCTCACTGGCTGGTTCACTGCTTAAGTTAGGGCTTATTTTTCTGGTGAGCTCCTGCAGCTGTAATAATTAGGCAATGGACTTTAATACAGGTGGAATATTTGGAGTAAAGTTTAGTAAACTGTTGTGCCTGATTCGCGAGTCCCCTGAGACCCCCAAGGAGCTGACACCGATGCAAGTACAAAAGGGTCTTTATTACAAGCTCGAGCAGGGGCTCACCCGTCTACCAGTGTAGTGGCAGAAGGTGAAGCCTAGAACAATAGCGAACAGGGCTTTTAAGGAGGAAGGGATGGGAGTGGTACAGTACATGTAGCATCATCACATAAGCACCAGTTACAATTGTACAGCACCATGGTAACAGCACTGACCATTCAGTATCTGTGAGGTGTTCATTACTTTCGGCAGGACCCAATCATGACTTTTGAGAATCCTTTGGAAATGACCAATTATGAGGTGAGTTCAAAGGGCCCACATGGGGTTCAGGCAAGCAGTGAGAAATTGGCTAGTTTGTACAGAATAACTGTCTACAGTTCCCAGCCTTGACTCAGACCACAGGAATGTTTTTTTTTTTGATTAGCTGACCTAATGGTGGTCCGAGGTTGGCTTTAGCCTTGAGCAATCTGAGGAATTGGGGCTACGTGCAGCCCGAGGTTGCTCTTAATGGAGGCCTTAATTTCAAAGTGATGTTACTTAGGCTCTTCAAACTTATCCTCAGGAAACACACACATTTAAGTAGTATAAAAAGTCAGTGCTGAATTCTGCCTATTTTAAGTGGGTAGGTAATTTAAAAAAAAAAAAACAGTTATTTGATTAAGAGTGTGTGTGAGATTTGGAGAGCCTCTCCTGCATGTCCAGGGAGGGCGTGGACCATGTGTAAAAAGCTGGAATTCCATCATCCCGGCTGAAACTCTCTTCCTCTCGTGGGTCCCACAATACCTTCCACATCAGCCTTGGAGTGAGAGCATTTATAAAAGATGCATTTTGCTCTTTTTTCTTTAAAGATTTTATTTTTAAGTAATCTCCACACCCAGCGTGGGGCTCGAACTCACAACCCTGAGATCAAGAGTCACATGCTCTACTGACTGAGCCAACCAGGTGTCAGCTTTTAAGCTGTATTTTGTAAACAAATTTTATTTTAGGATAAAGAAGGTTGCCTTTCTGAGAAAGTCTCTTTTGAGCTCATAGCCCTCAGGCGACACCAGAATTTTATCACAAATATTAGATTTCTTTTTAGAGCAGCCACATCCTAGAGCA